>OY987311.1:6730844-7330844 GCA_963920655.1 Geranium rotundifolium | reverse complement strand
TAAGGAATATGACATTCCATTTCTTCCTCTTTAACACTTGATACTTGTAGAGCTTGAAGATTATATTTATAAATTCATTGAAACATTAATACAATATAAATTATTTATCCACCTATATGATAGGCAACTAGGCCTGCTCTATCCACTAATCTGTACGGTGTGTTTTCCTATAGGTGACTTGGATTGGCTACCCCAACACAACTGGTTTGCCTTCTATTGATTATAGAATCTCTGATTCATTTGCAGATCCTTCTGATACAAAGCAGAAGTAGGTGGTTCTATCTCTGCTTGGTTCCTCTTAATTTTATATGAAGGGTTTTCAAGTCCTGGGCTTGTGCTAGGCCCTAGACTAGATGGCAGTAAGTACACATTTCGTTCCTGTATTTGACTTTTTATCCAAATGGGCAGGCATGTTGAGGAGTTAGTTCGACTGCCAGAGTGCTTTCTTTGTTACACACCATCTCCAGAGGCTGGTCCTGTTTCCCCAACTCCTGCTTTTTCCAATGGTTTCATTACATTTGGTAGCTTTAATAATCTAGCAAAGGTATCATATTGGATTATAGACTTTCTTCAAAGTTGAAACATTGTGCATATGCTTACTAACATGGAATCGGGTTTGTCACGATAATTTCTGATTTCTTCGTTCTTTATCAGATAACACCAAAAGTATTACAAGTCTGGGCAAGGATACTATGTGCAGTTCCAAATTCCAGGCTTGTAGTAAAATGCAAGCCTTTTGGTTGTGAGAGCATAAGGCAAAAATTCCTTTCAACATTGGAGCAGATGGGGTTGGAATCACTACGTGTTGATCTTTTGCCTCTCATTCTTCTTAACCATGATCATATGCAATCATATGCTCTTATGGACATCAGGTACAACCTTGGTTCCATTTCCTCCACGTTTTGTTTCTTCTTCAGTGTGGACAAGTGGAAGTTCTTTGTTATATTTTCTAATTCATATGTACCAGGGAAATTTCTGACATCTTTTGCAATGCCTTAATTGTGAGAAGGTGCAGACATAATATTTTTCTGACATACACTTCTATATGGTGCCTATATGGAACATGCCAAGAGCTGCCATGTTATATGTTCATTTTGAAATTTCCAGTGCAGAAATCAGATGATTCAATCAGTTTTTCCCCCCATTTGTTCTAGAGTGATCTTTGTTTGTTGTTCCCTTTTTAGTCTCTTCATATGCCATCTCATTGAGGAGGCTAACTGTTTTGTCTTCTTTGCGTAGCTTGGATACATTCCCGTATGCTGGAACAACTACAACATGTGAATCCTTATACATGGGAGTTCCATGTGTGACCATGGCTGGTTCAGTGCATGCTCATAATGTTGGTGTCAGTCTTCTCAGCAAAGTTGGTGAGGAACAGTAACTTCTTGCCATCACTTTTCTTCTGTATCTTGAATGTAGTTGATATACAGTAGGGATACAACTTGGTTCATCCAGTATCGAGGAATCAAGGTAGAATGGTAGAAAGTCAAACTTGGTTCTCGATTTCAAGGTCAAATAGAAACACAAATGTGCATTGAATTTTCAATTTTTTATCATTCATGCATGAAACGAGGTTTCCCCCTTATATATGGTTGCTCAGTGATATGAATCATATTCCTATTAGGGCTCAAGTAGTGTTGGGATAATTACAAACCTTTTGGTATTTGCATTAGTTTGTTAATTGGGTTTAGGGTTCAAGCAGGCTATAAACCCTTGAGATCTCTCTAACTAATTCTAAATTGAGATTAGAGCTCTCTTGTTCATCGAGCTCACTTATCCTATCCAATCCACGCCATAACTTGATCCACAAACCCGGGACCGTATCACTCGTCGAGTATATCTTGTTTTATATTCCATCATGTTCGTATGTTACATTCTTGATCGGTTGGCTTCTTCAACAAATAGAAACTGACATGGTAAGGAAAGTGAACATAGTAGTATGCCTTTTTTATGTTACTGCTGGCGGATAAAAAGAAAGGGTAGGTTTCCTACTTCAGGCAATGCTCTGCTTTTTTCTAGGAAACAATTTGCAGTTTATGGAAAAGAGTTCTTTCTCGTCTCTTACATTTGGTTAGCATCACCAGGGAACATTTCTTTAGAGGAGGCAAATTAGTTCTACATTTGGTTAGCATCACCAGGGAACATTTTTTTTAGAGGAGGCAAATTAGTTCTTGAGATTGAAATAGAATCAACCTCTCGGCAGAAAATGCTTCTTCTGTTGACTAATTGATGATCCTGAACTTTTGCTATGGTCAGCTGAATGCTATTAACCAAAATGGAAAATACAAATGCAGAATGCTACCTGTTTGAATACATGTCAACATGGTTGAGTTGGGTTGTGTGGTGTTAGTTTAGTTAATTATATTATATATTACTTTATTTTGTCAACATACTAAGTCGATGATTCGGTATTCGCGAGCAGGATTAGGACATCTAGTTGCCAGAAATGAGGATGAATATGTCCAGCTTGGATTGCAGTTGGCCTCTGATGTTACAGCTCTTGCGAAGTTGAGGATGTGTCTTCGGGAGCAGATGTCTCGGTCGCCTGTCTGTGATGGACCAAATTTTATACTCGGGTTGGAGTCATCATATCGGAACATGTGGCATAGGTACTGTAAAGGTGACGTGCCATCTCTAAGACGCATGGAGGAGCTACAACAGCAGGTGGCTGAAGAGCCAGTGACAGAAGTTTGCGAAGCAACGAGAAATACAGAACCTCCTGGTCCTGGATATATTAAAGTCAATGGTTTCAATCCAGTCTCATCTGGTGAAGAAAATGGAGTTGACTTGCGTCAAACGAATTCCGGGAAGTTGACCTAGATATTGATTTCAGTGAAGTCAACTTGGAATGAAGCTTCTCATAATGTATGATGATTGTAGTTGTGTCCATTGGAATTGAAGCTCTTGGATTTACTTTGCATTTTTTTGGGGAAAGGAATGTGTTGGCGAAGACTGTAATTTGATTTAGTTAGTTGTGAAATGATAGAGAGAAGTATAGCAGAACTGATAAAATAGGATCTGTATTGCATCCATTTCCCCAGAATTACAGTTATTATGGTTTGTAAATTATAGTTTCTTGAGTTATTTGAGAATGCCCAATCTTGCACGTTTTTTCCAAGTGCCCAGGGAAAATTTTATTTCAGCCCGATCGTGTGTTCAAGAATAGTGTATGTAATAATTATATAAGATCGAGAATAGTAAAGACCATGATTGATAGTTCAAGAATAGTAAGAGTCACTCTTCCGGATAGTAAAAGTCGTCTACTATTTTATAGGTCACTTGAATAGCAAGCGTCACTTACTATTACAACTATTCCAACCAACATTTGTAATAGTAAGTGACTCTTAGTATTCAAGCGACCTTTAAAATAGTAGCGTCACTTACTATTACAGCTATTCCAACCAACCTTTGTAATAGTAAGTGACTCTTGGTATTCAAGTGACCTTTAAAATGGTAGACAATCTTAGAATATTGAATGCCTCTTACTATTCTTAGACTATAGCAATAATTACTTTTATTACTCTCGATTTTACATAACTATCACAAACATTATTCTTGAACACATAATCATGCCTAGGCGGAGTAGTCAAAGAAAAGAATCAGCAAAAGCCCATGTCTTCATTTTTCAATCTTTTTAGTTATTGTTGTGGTTGTACATATCCAGAGAAACCCGTAGTAGTCATTTTTGTATCTCCGTACAGTCAAATAGAATTAATGAAACAAAATGAAAGGAAAGTGACAAATTTTATGGAAACATAACTACCTTAGAGGAGCCCCCGAATAAGCAATTTGAAATTACACCTCAGACGATTCTCAACCCCCTTAGCAATTTCACATAATCCCATAGATTCCCATGGATATAGGAGACTTTTATTTCTCATTCACCAATTCATATTTATTTATGTCGCTAACTTTGAGTATGTTACTACTTTTGGTTTATTATATCAATTTAACTAATATATGAATTATGAATAACAATATTGAAATGATTGATATTTGCATTAAAATTTAATATTTTTAGTTGAAGTTGGATGACAATATAACAACTATGATTGAAGTTGGAGCTGCTATTAGGATACTGGATCAAGGTAGGGAAGCAAATAGATAGAAGATGATGATTACACAAGAGATACACTAAATAAGAAACTTTATTGATGAACAAACAAATGATAATAAGAGTAATCTAGAGAGAATCCTTCTCTAACACGACTCGCTACTAGACTCGACTTAGAATTATCTGGGAATGACAATGTCAAGTGCTCTTATTTATAAGCACAATAAAGTGATCTTTACTATTTCAACTGGTCTTTGTAATAGTAAGAGACTCATACTATTCAATTGGTCTTAGCAATAGTAGATAACCTTTACTATTCATAATAGTAAATGAACCTTACTATTCTTGTACTCTAGCAATCATAATCTTTACTATTCTCGGTCTTATCTAGTTATTTCAGACACTATTTTTGGACACATAATCACGTCAAACACTATACTTGGACGTCAAACACTATACTTGGACGGACACTATTTTTGGATACATAATCACGTCAAAAACTATACTTGGACATATGTAATCATGCATGCTATAACACATTATTATATAACCCAAGACTAAACCATTGTCCAAGACTCAGCAAGTACCAAGATAGCTATAACATTGTGCCAAGGAAAGAAACTCTAGATGCATGTGTTTTTCATTCCCAAACAGGTTACCAATTAAGTGATGCAATGACCAAATGTTTTTAACTTTCAGGCCTCCAAGGCTTCCAACATTTACAGAGTCGCTACAGTACACTCAACACTCGGACACTGTCTTTGGTGTTTATACTTTATAAGAACCAAATGCTCAACCCAAGTTCGAGAAAAAGGAGGGCCAAAAGTTCAGCTAAAATGATTAAAGGTCTTGACAGGTTCTCATTGTTTTACATAGAATTTTCCAAGAGACTTGGATGGATGGTAGAGCCATATCTGGAATAGAACATCTACTCACTCTCTCAACAGCTTCATCAATCTTTCACTGCAGTCCGCAGAATCTTCACGTCATGGATGGGCCTGTAGCAGTAAGTAAAGCTCATGAGTCCAAAATTATCTGATGAAAATACACATAGGAATACTCATCCTTGCATAATTGATAGATAAGGGTGATTTGGCACAATATTGGACACATGCAATGGCTGGGACATTATGTGCGGTGAATGTAAAGCAGAGTAAATGATAAAGGTGTGGAAATGGCTAAAGGATGGCATGACATTTTTGCCATGTCAGTCAATGATAATGAAGTAGGAAAGGAGATGGTTGCAGTTCAAAAGACAATGATGGCTGGTTGGTTAATGGTAAGATAATTTAGTGAAATTAATAGTGTCACTGTTCAGCGATGCGACAAAAATATATTCCATGTCGGAGTATATCAATGCACACGGCGTTGCTCAAGAGTATTTGAAGTCATACCTATCACTATTATCGGTTTGGACGCTACCAAGCCTTTTGATAATTTCCATTCCTCTACTCACTCTTCCAAATATCGTGTGCTTACCTGAATAGTGAATACAGAAACATTATTCAAATGCGTTTTACTACAAAATAACAATAAAAGTCTTCTCTCAAGCTATATCAGGGTCAGCAGAGTAAAGGTACATCTCATGAAGGTAATATTATAGATATACTGAAAAAGAACAAACACAACCAAATAAATCATCGCGTTAAAAAAACTATTCATATTGAGACAGTTTGAGCAAATGAATATTGCCATATAAAATGCTAAACAAAATTTTGGTAAGCATTTCTAGCTGTGCAGACGATGTAGTGCTACTTGGAGAGTTTCACTACTAGTAGCTAGAGAGTGGCATGTCTTTCGAGGCATAAAATATAGTTTGGGGGCAAATTACCCCAAAACACAAATCAGAAAGGCAAAGGCTGTGAACAAGAGAGAGGTAACAACTGCAAGAGTAAACATTTGTTTGCAAAAGACCTATATTTTTGCATCTAAGATACGCTAAGAGCTTTGTGGTGTATAACGAACTGCTTTAAATTACAACTCATGACACATTTTATGAGCAACTAGCAATTTAGTTTTCAGTTATATCCATACGGCGTACGCGCAACCTAGTTCTAGTGGACCCAGACATATACACAATTGTTTTTTCATCCTCAAAAAATCCTACAGGATGTACTGCAAGGAGCTAGATTAAGATACTCCCAGTGAATATATGGATTATAGATGTAATAGCAACAGTGTACAGGTCTCCTGGAAAATTGAGTGCAAGAGATGGCTAGAAGCAGCCATCTTCAACATCATCACCTAATTTTTCTTAAGATATGTTCTACCAGTCAACAAATTAGAGCTCGAAGATTAGCACACAAAATGTAGAAGTAGGGGATTGGGTTATGGTATGATCCTACAATTTTAATATCATGTTCCTATAATCACGTGTAACTGTGTTTTTCATTTAGAATGCTGGTAATCATAATGTGTCGGGGGAGGGCTCAGTATATTACAATGTCTCAAACTAAGTGCTATAATGCATATGAGCAAGACGAGACCAGCAGAGGATGAAACTATTACCATCCAGTGAGGGAGTAGGCGACAGGGTAATAAAGAACTGACTTCCATTTGTATTTGGACCAGCATTAGCCATGGATAGAATACCAGCTCCAGTATGCTTCAACTCCGGTTTTACCTCATCCTCAAATTTCGAACTGAGTTCCGTCATTAGAGAAGTCAATTAGTGATATCTCATAAACACTAAACTAGAATGTCAAATATCCAATTCCTCACTGCAAATAAATCAAATAAAAAGGAAAAAAGAACAAAAACCCATAGATCGATTCCCCGCCCCTTCCCGTCCCAGTTGGATCGCCACCTTGCACCATAAAATCCTAACACAAAAATAAGCATGATGATTCTTTGGAACTCGAATACATACGAAGGCCAAAACACAGTCGTCAATAGAATATATACACAATCAGATACATGAAAGAGAAAGCAGGAGCACCTTGATGATTCTATGGAACTTGACATTGTCGTAGTAACCTCTACGGGACAGTTCAATGAAGTTCCTGCAAGTTCTAGGTGCATGCTTGTAGTATAGCTGTGAATATAAGCAACAAAAAAACATTCTCACTAATTTTCTGTTCGTTTACCGAGAAAAAATCATGGGAAAATAACAAAATTAAGTTTTTACATCAACATTCCAACTCAATTGATCACACCACAACTAATCGAACATGTAAAACCAAAACAAACAAAAAAACTTCATTTGGCTTTCGTTTTCCGAGGAACCAAACGGAAAAGAGAAAATGATACCTCAACGGTGAAAGAGCCCATGGAAGTCTCCAGAGTGACCTCTGGAGCTCCTCCTTCCGCACTTGCCCACATCTTCCACAGACCAAAGCTTCGCGAGAATTGAGAAGCGCTCACTCACAGATTCACGACGCTGCTCTCAACTAGCAGCCCCTCAACTTCAAGGCTTTAAGGAGATGCTTCTACTTATTGGGCTTTTAGGACTTCATATGGGCTGAAATCGTTTCAGAATTGGGCCTTGCACCGGTTTAGCCCGTACCCGGGTATGACCTGTATTCGAATTGCCCCAATGTGTTTCTCATCTAAGTACATCTAGAGTTTTTTATTTAAATTTTATTATATTATTTAAACCAAATATTTTATTACTGTTCTACACCTGTAACTAGATGCTTTTTCCTTTTAATAGATAGTTTTATCTTCCTCTCTCTCTTTAATTCAGTCCTTCAATTGAGCCAACCAACAAGATTTGCTCCAACTCGTTGAGATTCTTAACAAAATGAATCGACTTGAAAGTTTGGATTTTTATTCAATTTATGATCAGGCGCTACGCTAAAGTTGGTGTGGTATTAATGGGTGGTGGTTTGATGGTACAAGAGGGTAGCTCTGTAAAAAAAACATGAAGAATTGCCCAGATACAGGTGAGTGAAGCTTATTTGGGTCATGCTGTGAATGGCCTGGCTTCTGAATTTCGATTAATTGAATCCCCTACTTCGGGTATTATTTAGAGACGTTAGGTATACGAGCCGCTTCAGCTATAAGTTTTCTTACATATAGGGTGGCTGATACTTTTTGTCAAATTTTGTATTAATTAATTGCTATCCACTGCCGAACTTTTTATGCTTTAATTTTAAAACATGTCTTTGATATTTAAAAATTATTCTATATGGTATATGAAATATATCGAATTTCAATTTTATTATTATTTTAATCGAATATATGAGCATTCAAAACCTTTAAATCCTCTTGAACCTAAAATTTTTTTTGAAAGAAACAAATATTTTTTTGAAATACAATGAGTTTTAACAAATATAAACTTAATTTAATCGGGTTACATCTCCCCATTGAAGGAAGAGTATAAAAAAAGAATAATTAGAATAAGACTTTTGCTATTTTTCCATATTATTATCATCAATACTCAATCTCCATTAAAAAAAAGTCAATTATTGGATCGATACAGAGCAAAATGAATCAATGGTTCCGTCGTTAATGGAGCCAAGCTCAGACTTTAGTTACTAACATATAGAAACCAGTGATTGGATCTGGGCATCGAGATCTGTAGCAACTTATTTTTAAGTGTGCAATTTTCATCATTAAATACGTAACACCAAGCACTCAAACATAACATATCAAGATCGGTCTACGATTTAGTGTTTGGTTATGGCAGCAACTTCACTCCTCTCTGCCGCAGGAAGAAGGTAAGTAGCTAAAATACTATGCAACTTCATTTCTATACCATGAACGTCGTCTTCTATTTCTCCTTGGATTATTTACAGGCTTGAGGGAAAGGTCGCGCTGATAACGGGAGGCGCGAGCGGGATCGGCGAGTGCACGGCCAGATTGTTCGCCGGGCAAGGAGCCAAGGTCGTGATCGCCGACATCCAAGACGACCTCGGCCACTCTGTGGCCCGCTCTCTCGGCCCCTCCGTCTGCTCCTTCGTCCACTGCAACGTCTCCGACGAGTCCCAAGTCAAAAACGCCGTCGACAAAACCGTAGCCGCCCACGGGAAGCTCGACATAATGTTCAACAACGCGGGGGTCGCCGGCGCCCCCAGGCACCGCATTGTGGAGCAGGACGTGCCCGACTTCGAGCGCACGCTGGCAGTCAACACGCTCGGCGTCTTCCTCGGGGTGAAGCACGCCTCCCGGGTGATGATCCCCGCCCGGGCCGGCTCCATCATCTCCACCGCCAGCCTGGCCGCGTGTCTCGCGGGAGTGGCCGCGCACGGCTACACCGCCTCGAAACACGCGGTGGTGGGGCTCACCAGGAACGCGGCGGTGGAGCTGGGCCGGTTCGGGATCAGGGTCAACTGCGTGTCCCCTTTCGGGGTGGCGACGCCGCTGGCTACCGGACTTATGGGGATTGAACGCGAGCAATTGGAATCTATGACAAATTTACTTGGGAATTTGAAGGGGGTGACGCTCGAAGCTCAAGATGTGGCCAATGCGGCCTTGTATTTGGCCAGCGACGAGGCCAGATATATAAGCGGAGTCAACCTGCCCGTAGACGGTGGTTTTAGTATTGCTAGCTCTGCATTTACAGTGTTTCAATATGATGAATCTTCCTAATATAGTATGTATCAACCATCAAGATTTGAATATCAGGTCTCACTTATATACAAGTGAGCTATTTATCTGTTTTTCTTTATCATGTGCATTACATAAATGAAATTTTCTTTTGACTTGTGTGGGGATTGAAACCAGCGACCCTATATTTATCACATGAAGTTTGTGTCACTTGACTTAGAACCACAATCCTAAAAGTCTTTGTAATGCTTCCTCCATATCCTACATAGGCGAGGATCGTCATACCTGATCTGTCAATGAACTATTGAAGAGTGCTAGTAGCCATTAACAAGATTGGCATCGAGATGAGACATGGCTACAGCAGCATGAAGGGCCGCGCCTATGGGAAGAACATCTTCGTCCAAAACAAAATGTGGGGAATGTAGACCTCTGTCCGATTTCAATGTCTCATTCTTTATCCCAATCCAGAAAAACGCGGCCGGCATCTTCTGGGAGTAGAAGCTGAAGTCCTCAGCTCCCATGATCATCGGAACAACGTGCACGTTTGCATCGGCAAGCATTGCTTCTCCGACCCTCTTTCCGTGCTCGTACATTGCTTCGTCGTTCACTGTTGCTGGATAAAGCGGCACTTCTTCCTCCATGAAATCCACGGAAGCTGTGCACCTATGCACAATTGCTTGCATCTCTATCACCTGTCAATATTAGTAGTACATGTTATTAGCAGCTCCTTCCACACCTTGTTGAACCAGAACTCTGTTGGGGAGAATTGAGCCTTCTAAGGAGGAACATCTGGTGAAGGTCCTAATAGTAATACAATGTTAAAACTCAACTACTAAGAGGACGTGGGTGAAGTGGCAAAGACCTTGTGTAATAAGTATGAGGTCACTGGTTCAGTAAAATTGAGAATTGGTACTCGGCCCAAGATGTTTATAAAGCAATGATATGTTCTACATCACTTAGATGTGAGACTCGGAACATATAGGACACCACATTGACCAAACACTAGCTTAGAAGGTCATGTCTAACATGTACATCAACACTCCCTAAATCTCATCTTCACCCGATGTGAGACCTAAGCTCGCAATGTGAACTCCTGATAAATTCATTCTAGCCTCTAGGTGCCAATAAGACTAGGATTCACAACATTTTGATCATTGATATTGCAAGCTGTGAAGACAATTTTTGGATAAATTTCACAAAATGAAACATAAACAGAACATCAATTACCTCTTTGATCCTCTGCCGGGCCTCTAGCAAACCTTCAGAAGTCATGCTACGGAAAGTGCCTCCAAATCTCACTGCCTCCGGAATCACATTTCCTGCTATGCCTCCTTCAATGAACCCAACTGTCACCACCTGAACCTCATCACATACAGACATGATTCAGTAAAACATAACTGAGTTCGATATGCATTTTTATTAAGCCAAATTTATATGTGATGGTGTGGAAGGATTAACCCTGGCTTCAAGAGGATCAGTTTCCCGGGAAACAATTTGTTGTAGGGCAACGATAGCCATGGATGCAACAAGCACCGGATCTCTAGCTTCATGGGGCATAGCTCCATGCCCGCCTTTACCTTGTATAACAGCTACAAACCTGCCGGAACCAGCAAGCAGTGGACCGGGTTTTGAACCAATCTCACCAGTAGGTAGGTTTGGTGACACATGTAATCCAAAAATACCTTGCAAGCCATTAAGAGCACCTTCTTGTATCATATGGTAAGCCCCAGCACTACCCTCTTCTCCGGGTTGGAATACTAGTTTCACAGTGCCCTGGCACGGTCAACTAGTCCATCAGACCGAGAAACACAAAAAAAAATCAACACAGATGTTTCTGGTTTTTTCACAAAATTACCTTGAGTTGATCTTTGTTGAGCTGAAGTAACTTGGCAGCTCCAAGAAGCATTGTCACATGAGCATCATGTCCACAAGCATGCATTTTGCCCTCATTCTTGCTCTTGTACTTCCACTCCACAAGTTCCTAACCATGAGTTCCACGAGTAATTAAACTCTCTATAAGATCATTACTCAAATTTCCTAAAAATCTCGTTTAATCTATTGCTAATTTTGAATATGATTTTTGTTTATAACTCGAAAGCATAAGTGAAGACCACATCTTTCCGAACGTGAGATTCTAACACATTTACGTGCAGACTAGATTGAGAGGATTCATATTACGCGAGTCTTTCCACATTGAACGACTGATTGGGGTTGTTGAATCATAGAGGGCAAGCCTTCATGACCCGACTTTGATACCATATTAAACTCTAACCCACCAACAAACTCGAACTTCTATATAAATGCCTCGAAATGTTCATAAAACAGTCTTAAGGATGATCCATGAATCAGGCTACAGGAACAGGAACAGGAACAGGAACAGGACTATCTTAAATTTCATCAATTTGACAAACCCATTATAAATTATAATAAACATAAATTGTACCTGAATGGGAAGAGCGTCCATGTCGGCCCTGAGGCCGAACCAGGGTTTGGAGCCGGAGCCGACCGAGGCGACCAAGCCGGTCTTGGCAACGGGCCAATCGTAGTGAATCCCAAGCGAGTCAAGCTCGGAGCGGACGAGTCGACTCGTCTCGTGCTCCTGGAACGACAGCTCTGGATTTTGGTGGATTCGCCTACGAACACTCCTCATCCAATCGAAGAACTGGGGCTTCCTCGCTGAGTCCAGCAGGTCCCGAGTGAGCGAGCTCAGCTGCTCCGAGGCCTCGACGGCCATCGTCGGCGGCGATAACAGCAATATCAAGCACACCAACACGACTCTTCTGTACTCCATAGTCGCGGTGGCTTTTGTGCTCACCAAATGTTGCTTCTGTGTGGTAGTGACTGTGAGTGCAAATCTATTTTGAAATTCGCGATACAGATTCGGATTATTAGTTGCGGTAAACTCAGTCGTGTGGCACTCAACCACGAACCACCAAAATACCCAAATTCTCTAATTGAGTAACGAGAAATTCTATACTGCATTCTCGCGAGAATAACAAAATGCGTGAGTCCAACTTATGTTGTAGGAGTAGTCAATAGGGGTGGGCACTTTGGACCCGAAATCGGAGATCGAACTGAAACCAGAACCAGAAAACCGAGAACCGAGAGTAATGATTCCAGTTCCGGTTTTAAAAATGAAGGAACCATAAAATTTTGGTTCAGTTCTGGTTCTTAAAGTATAGAATCGACGGGTATCCGAAACCGGACCGATTCGCTAAACAATCATTGAACAACCATCAGTTTACATGAAGAATTGAGATAGAATACATGAATCGAAGAATAAACCAAGAAAGATATATTACTTATATTTTATTAGCGAACTTTATAATTTGATTGAGTTTAATAATTAAGTTTTAATGTGTTTTTTATTTAATGATTATAAATTTTATGTTTTGCGTAAAAATCGGATCAAAGTCGTCTAATTTGTACCCTAAATCACATCTTAAAACACATCATTAACAAAAATAAAGAATCAATCGGTTCTAACGGGTAGAACCGGGGAATCAAACCGGAGAAACGGATCTAGACCCAGAACCGGCCCATTACATAATGGTTCGGTTCCGGTTCTCAAATATTGGGAACCGTAGACTCTGGTCCGGTCTAGTTCTTAACCGGTTCGGTCTTATTTTGGGCTCATGCCCAGCCCTATGTAGAAGGGGTGTATTTTCTTTACATCTTATAAGTGAACCCCGTCGAGGGAATGATTTAACGAGAGTAAAAAAAAAGTTTTATTTTGGGTCGGCCACGTCAATGCCACATCAGCACGCCATTTTTATTATTCCAGATCGGTATCAGGATGCAAGCCAAAAGAAAAGGGTTAGTAGGATGAAATTTGCCCGACGGAGGCTCGGTATGCTGTAAAACATTTTTATGTAAAACAAAGTCATCATCAATGAAATGGCAAATTAAAACATGTAAGTCATGCCTTGGAATGATGTTCTTAAGTATTCTTAATAAGTGAAATCTTAGGGGAAGCAGATGCAATGAATAATAGTTTAAACATATCCCTAATTCTAAAACGTTTTAGAGGGAATTTTAAAATTAAGACATATCGTGGCCTGAATTATTTAACCATCTACGTCTCAAAGTCGAATGGTAACTCATACACTACTATCATGTTTGGCTAAGGCAGCACGACATACAACTTGATCAAAATATCAAGGAACTAATACACTCATTTGTTGTTTCCCACAACTTAAGATTAGATTGTCGAGGTTTTCTCACAAGCTTTCCAATGCTTATCGAGATTGGTTGTTCCATTTCTTTTAAATTTGACAGCTAATATTTTCTCACGTTGAATATATTTAGCTCTAACAAAAAATCCATCCTCATCGTATATATTTTTCAAGTTGAATATATTTAGCTCTAACAAAAAATCCATTCTCATCGTATATATTTTTTAAAATGACTCCATATTTTAGACACTTTACGACAACTAGATGGCTTACCAAGCTACTATATCCCTTACTTCATTTACATTAGCCAAATTCCTAACCTCCAAAGCAGTAACTTGACATCCCAATGTTGTGTCTACAGTTTCACTTTCGGCTAAATGTGTCTTCCTCCACAAAACAGATAACAGAAAATTGAATAAAGACAACTAATTTGAAAATTATAATTCAAATTTATAAACTGTAACTTGAAAACTAATTCGAAAAATACATCAACCATGATTTGAAACAAATTACAAGAGAATAAAATTATTCAGGTAGAAATACAAAATAAGAACGCTGATTCAAAAAGATGAACCCTAAATAAAAATAATAATAGAACGAAAAGAACCGAGAAAGAAGAAATTGATTAAAACTAATTTAGAAACAAAAAGAAGGAAGGTATTAATCTGTTTTCAATGTCACTCAAGACGAGAGAATGGAACTGAAGACAAAGCGATGTGACGAAGCGAAAAAGCCTAAAGGAAATGCTATAGAGACTGGAATGGATCGATAGGGTTTGTATCACTCGAGAACCTTCACTCTTAGTGGGATTCGTGCCATCATCCAGACCGTAGATCACAAATCAATATGTGGATATTACGTTGCCACATCATCGATTACATGCAGCATGTTAGAGTATCTCGAATGTTACTCTCTATATTTAAATTATCATGGAGAGAGATTTGCATTGATATTAGAGTAAATAGTCACTTTTTCATGTTCAACTGCAATCATGCTCTCTATATTTAAACTACATATATTATTTTATTAATATTTCATACTCATTGTTTACAAAAAGTATGTACGAGAGAAACTAAAGTAAGATCATGTGGCCTAAAAAGTAATAAAGTAGTATGAAAGAGAATGTGAGAAACTCTCTATTGTAAAGAGCCCCATTAGAGTCCATTTTTTTTTCTCATTACAATAAATTTTTAGCTATTGTAGAGAGCCAAATTGGAGATGCTCTTATGTTTGTTAACCAATGGTTATTGGGTTTTGAAACCGTAACCTAGACCGTTGAACTAATGGTTCCCAAAAACCGAACCGATTTCAACCTATCTGGCCTGATTCAACACCCAGCACCATCAATTTGGCCCGCTTCGACCCAGTGCGAAAATTTTCTGCACATCCTATGTTACATTACTATTTTTTTCATTTCAAGTAACAAGTAATTATGGTCGATAATTTATTGCGCAAGAAGGGTAGTAGGATCATAAATAAAAAGAAAACGGCATTGATAACAATAGTGGTGATCGAATTTATTATGAGAAGCATGAAGTTACTGGCGATTTTATTCTTATTAACATCCACATTTATTATATGAATTTAGTTTGGTATTTAGAGTTTATGTATGCAATTAATAAATGAATGTCTTATGAAAATATTAATGAGTAAATTAAATTGCAACCACCAACCTCGTTAGTGTGTGGTATTTACTTTCGGGGCGGCCCCAAATAAAATCAGAATTTATGCATGATTAATATATAATAGAATAATTAATATTTTTCTCTGTCCCTCTTGCTCAACTCTCTGGTAGTGACAAAGGGCTGAATGAAAAAAATCATTTTTTATTTATTTTCAATAATAAGAAGGATTATTTATAATGTTGAAAGGTGACTTGACTCATATATAAAAGCAACTAAGCATTTATTCATCTAATAAAATATATTTTTGTGGGTTGTGTGATTTAACTCACACAAGTCAATGAATATTCTAGTTAAGTAATGAATATCAACATTCTCAAGGCAGAACAACCATGTGATCATGCATGACAGTGAAATCTCGGACTTAAGTATTAAGAATCTTTATTTATTATTAAAATTTTCACCAATCATATTAAATAAAGTTTATGTCACTTTTTTTATCAGCAAAAATTAATTATATTGTTTTGAAATAAAAAGAGATCCCGAAGAGTGAGCAACAATCTTATTGTCAAAATGGCATTACATGAAAATTGAAACATGATAGTCTATGATGAATTGAAGTAAAAAAAACTGAAAAAAAAGGTGAGTGGGTTGAAACAGAATGAATCATCAAGCATGCCAGACTGGACCGAAACACCACATAAATCCTATCATCATAAGGGTGAGCCGCTGCGACGAACAAAGAGTAGTGAGCACCACTAAATAGCTTACTTTCCTTACTGATCTTTAATTTTATCTTTACCAAAATATTTTCGGATCAAATCTATTTAAAAGTACCATGATGATTGAGAAGCCCCATTCATTCATGCACATCACCTAATCCCATTGCCATGAACAGAAGCCCTATAAAACACCTACAACACACAAATGTATTAATTTTCATACATACAAACAACAGTAAAAACAAAAACATTACGATCACATTCAAAGAATTGATGTGGCGGAGAATATGGTTGCTGCAATATTAAATGATTAAAATTTCATTTTTGTGCATTGATTTACAATATCAATTGATATTGATGATGACTTGAAGAAGCAATAAATTGATGGGATCCATCACTCCGTGAGTATGTGTTGTTTAACTGGTTTTGATGAATACATTTAAACGTGGATTGCCCAAACCGATCGAACCATCCGAGTGGATGGAATGTTTATGCACACAAATAGAATGTTTGGGCGAAGGTGAAATGTTGAGTTATATAAGTTGAACGTTTAACTTCGGAAAAGAATGTTGAAATTACATATACATGCTTTGATTGTTGGGTAGATCTAGGCTTTAACTAGGAGTACCTAATTAAAGAAACTCGTATACACATTAGATTCAACTTTTGACCCAAGAGATTAGCTTGAAAGGTTTAGGGTCAATGTGTATATAAACTCTTATTATATATATTACTTTTCTTCTCCTCTCTATTGTCTCTTTTTTATTGGAGAAAAATTGGAGTTTCTCCTCCACGTGGGCTACTAATCACACGTGATTTAGGCATCCACTTATTGGATAAAGGCACAACATCTAGAGCAATCTAGATCTCCTTTAATATGAACTTCATCACTACTCGGTGCGATTCATAGCTCTCTCGAGCAACTTTCAACTTCATACCCTGATTTCACCAACTTACGCAAACCTTCTATGACCAGAAACACCAAGTTAGATATGCATTGCATTTGTATTTTGGGTTATATTTGTATCTAGAAAATTTTTCATTCTTCGACACTACTTTTCCACTCACTATATATTTTCGTGCGGAGTTACTATACATAAGAGTTTCTCTCCAGACTCCACCTACTACATATGCGAATACACTCATCAACTATGTAGAATGATAAAATTTCCTTAACATTAAAATATTTTTTTATGAGAATAATTTCAGAAAGCACCTCCTAAAATAGACCAAATCTCACTCAACACCCTCTAAAATTATTGTCCTCACTAGCACTCCTTTAAGGTAAAAATTTCAGTTGGTGTTTTCCGTTTGGTTCCGTCCAATTCTGTCAAAAATTAGGTTTAAAAAGACAAAAATGACCCTTAATGTGTTTCAAATTTTTAAATCATGCCTCTTTTAACCCTCTCTCCTCCTCTTTCGCATTCTGGTTTTCAAAGACCTATATATGTTTGGTCGCTGTTAAGCCCTTGAACCAGAATGCCTTCAAGCAAGCATGTAAGAGAATGAATTGTTCGTGGCTCTGTTTTGAAATCCATCGATGATCTTCTCCGGCGCTCTTTAAGCGATGAGTTCCAATCAATATAGGTGAATCGAGGCCATGACAACTATTTGAAGGAGAATTTGGAAATGAATATAGGTTAATTTAGTTTTTTTACAAAAATTAACGATGTTAATAACAGTGAAAAATTAATTTAACTTACATGCGAAGTTAAAAAAAATTAGGTGGCCTATGTGAGAATCGGAACATTTTAGGTGAACCCATGCAGAATTCATACTTGTGTTGAATTTGATAGTTAATTTGATTTGTTTTGTTCATGTAAATAGTTATAATTTTCATTGAGTTCTCTAATAAGCTTTCTATTCTTTTGAAGCTTCCAATGGTCGAAGTTACAACTGGGGTTTATTCTTCATTTTTCTATTTGTTATCTTTTTGTAAGCTTATTATGTCTTGCTTTCTCTTTTATATGTTGAAAACTAGTTGTTTTGAAACTGTCGGTTGCAGCGGTGAGTATATTTTGAAATCACATACTCAAGTCTTATGTTTTTTACTATCGTTTCTTAATTTACAAGGCTTTACTCGGTCTCAACTGCACAAAACACGATGAGGAGAAGGTCCGGACAGTGATCATAAATCTTCAACAAAGTTGTTTGATTCGCTTTCTTACATGAATGTTTAATTCTCATTCAAGTTCTAGCATTTTATCTAGGGGTGGCCACGGTCCGGTTATCCGACCCGAGGCTCGGGTCGGTCCTTGGACCGAACTCATTGGGTCTAAATTTTGACGGACCAAGACCGGGACCAACTCAGGTCGGTTTTTGCCGGTCGGTTCTTGAGCAGGTCGGTCGGTCCCTCGGTTCACCCAATCATACCAAATTAAGTGGACTTTCTTAAGGTGGGCCTGGAGTTGGGCCCACAATAGAAAAATAAGAAGAGAAATATCCATATATATTCATATTCAACTAGACTGTTGCATATTCTAAATTCAAGCAAATTATGCAAACTATTCAGATTTTGAACTCTAACATATTTCCAGAAACAAAAGTACGAAACAATAATAAACTGAAGTCTATAAGACTAACCAAATTTAAAAAACTAGACTGAAAGTGAAATAAAAGTGTCTTCAAATACTATCTCCATGTCTGTTTAATCATCAACCTTTGATTCTTTGAACTCTTCATGTTTATATACCTGTAAAATCAATTTAAACCAGATCAGATACATAATTAAAATAACAAGAACATGAGTTTTAAATCACAGTAAGTTATAAGTATGTTAAATTACAATAACTTTAAGAGCAATTTAAATATCAGTATTTTAAGTGCACGTTAAATACAATATGTTTAAGAACATTTTAAATTCCAACAAGTTCATGAACATGTTAAATTCAAAAGATAAATTTTCAACTTAATGATGTACAACAACATAGCTAAAGACCAAATGACTGAAATCAATATTTAAAATACCTAACATTGATGATTTATGGCATTTGTAATTGTGGTGGGACACCTTTTTCATTTGCAGATGACCATATTTCTGCAGATGCACATAAATTATGTAAGTTAGTACTAATGCTATAAATGATAAACAATCTACGTATTTGAAAAATAGTCACACAAGTTTTTGATTTTTGAAATATACCTTCTTCAAGATTTTGCAGCTCTTCTAATTCTTCATCAGTTTTGATTCCACATGGAATCTTCAACCAGTCTTGTGTGCAAATTAATGCTTGGACCATGCTAGGACTCAAGGAACTCCTAAAATCTGTTAGCACTCTACCCCCGTACTAAAAGCTGATTCAGAAGCAACGGTGGATATAGGAATTGCCAAAATATCTCTAGCCATTTTCGAAATAACTGGATATCTACGGCGATTCATACTCCACCAGTTTAATACATCAATAGACATCCCTTCTTCATCCTCTTTTAGATACCTCTCAAGTTCTGATTTCACAATCCCCTCTTGAATGCATTTTTGTCTCTTGTAATCAACAAAACTATAACTCACCCCCTCTGAAGTCAATTCACTAACGGAAGTGCCACTATCCGCTTGTGACATTGTTGACTCACTAGTAGAGTCATATAAGTTCACATATTGAGCAAACAACTCATTTAAACATTCTTTAACAGATTGTTGAACATGTGAAGCTAATTCAGGAGGGTAAATATTGCCAATGATATAGTTAACATAATCCAACTTTTTTCGAGGATCTAAAACAGGTGCAATAAAAATAAACATGTTAAGCTTTTTCTTGTCAGCAAAGTATTTCTCATACTTTGATTTCATCTTGACACACATGCTTTTCATCTCTACATTTGCACTTGGTAATAGACCCCGATTAATTAAGTGGAAAAGGTCACTAATCTCATCCAAGATAACATTAGACGTTACATACTTTGATCCGGACACTTTAACAGTCATGTCATAGAAATGCTTCAAAAATGACACGAGCGTGTTAAGTTCTTCCCGATCTTGATATGTAAGCATACCAAGAGGTTCAATTCCATCTTTACAAGGTTTTGTCTCCATTTCCATTCTAAGGGTAGGATCTACTTCATCATACCTCTCAAAAGCCTTTTCTAGCCTACATGCTGCCTGAAGCATCAAGTAAGTAGAATTCCACCTTGTGGGTACATCAAGACATAACAATTTCTTGTTATCTAACCCGGCTTGAGTTACACACAATTTGAATCTAGATAATCTTAAGGGAGATATTTTGATGAACCTTACAACATACCTAACTCTCTTTACCGATATTCCTAACATTCCAATTCCATCACTAACAATCAAATTTATGATATGAGCGATGCATCTCATATGCATAAGCCTACCATCTAAGACATTGCTACATAAGAGATTCATTCTCCTACTAAGATACCCAATGGCTACATCATTAGGAGTAGCATTGTCTACAGTGACAGTCATGATCTTAGAGATTCCCCATGACTGAAGGCACGCCTCAACAGATTTAAATAAATCATCCCCCTTATGAGAAACAATAGGGCATAAATTAATTATCTTTTTTTGTAAAACCCAATCATTATCAATGTAATGTGCAGTCAAACAGAGGTAATTAATATTCTGAATTGAGGTCCACGTGTCTGTTGTTAGTGACACCCTAGGGGAAGAACTCTGAAAAAAAGAATGCAGCTTCTCCTTTTCAGATTCATAAATTCCAAAAACATCCCTCGTAGATGATTTTCTAGAGGGAATTTTGAAATTTGGGTATAAAACATAAATGAATTTCCTAAAGCCTTGCCCCTCTACAAAGCTTAAAGGTAATTCATCGGTAACTAACATCTCGGCTAAGGCACTTCGGGAGGCTTGTTGATCAAAGTGCCAAGATGTTAGCATGCCCTCTTTACCTTTCTCAACAGACTTAAGATTAAGACATTGTTGCCTAGGTTCAATTACATGATTTTATGGGTTTCCTGGACATTTTTTTATATGTGCTAACAGATTTTTAGTTCTATTTGAGCTATAGTCCGCAGCATATATTTTAGGGCAATTGTTGCACTTAGCTTTGTTTTTACCATCCTCAGTGATGAATTTCTCAAAATAAGACCACGCAACAGAGGTCAGTTGAGAGATTCTCTTACTTTTTGCAGAAGCTCCCGCAACAGATGATCCATCAACATTTGTTGCTGCTCTTGCTATTTCAAGAGCTGTTGATCTCGTTGATCTAATGGCAACACTCGCTTGTTGATTCTATACACGAAAAATAAAATTGAAATTAGTGAATCAAATTAGCTTGTAACATAATTACTCAAAACATCAATGTAATTTAAAATATAATTAGTCAAAAGGACGAGTAATTTGAAACGTAATCAATCAAAATAGCGTATGATTTAAAATATAATTAATCTAAAAAACGAATAGTTTGAAATAGAATTACTCAAAACAACGAGTAATTTAAAATATAGTTAGTCAAAACATCAATTAATTTGAAACATAATTACTCAAAATAACGAGTAAGTGTAATACCTGAGACTGTGTTTGTGCCACAGTGATTTCAGGAACTGTAGACAAATTTGAATTGACACCTAAGCATTGCATAGTCGGTATGGGAGACACATGAACAGGAACTTCCGGTGACATTTTGTGAATGACTGAGCTTCCTCGATTTTCAGAGCTTCCCATTCTGTAAATGTAAAAAAACAATAAGCATATTACATCGTAAAATTCCAATAATTAAATAATTGCATGTATGTCTTGCAAATTATGAAAATTGATTACATATTTACACTAACATATTCATAATAGACGATTCATAATAGATGATTCATACCATGTTCAATTATGTCATTCATCAAATTAAAATAAAGATGGAAGCTTAACTTTGTTGGTGTACAGATTTCATTCTCATATATTAAAATAAAATATATTCTAACCAATCATACATAATCTGTAAAATAAAATTTATACAAAAAAGCAAATTCAAGAGAGGATAAGAAGAACACCTTTATTTTGTTGGTGCCGGAGTGGACCGACAGTGTCTGATTCTGATTTTCGGTGTATCGATGCAGCGAGGCAAGATGAGCGAGAGCGAAAGAGTAAGAGGAGTGACTGGTTCTTTGAGGAGTGAGACAAGAAAATTTTGCGTGAGACTTGAATGTGTGAGATGTGAACGATAGACGAGAAGAAGAATTTATGTAGAAAACAGAGGGAGATAAGCCGGAGGTTTCGGGACTCTCCGTTTCCAGTCTCCATCTATGATCTACCAGCCTAGATGATCTACCAACTTTCGATCTTCCTCGAAATTTTTGGCGAGAATGGTGAGTGATTGAGACTCAATCTGCGTATTGTGAAGTGAGTTTTAGAAATTGGAATTTAGGGTTTGAGAAGAGAGAGCACGTGGCATCATCTAGAGGTGGCTTGTGTGTAATTAGTTTCGGTCCGGTCTGGTCGGTTTAACCGACGGTTCAGATAATTAGACCCGCGACCGGACCAACCAATTAGACGGTCCTTTGGAAAACCGACCGAATAGACCAAACAATCATTGGTTCGGTCTCTCTAGACCGCGGTCCGGTCAGTTCTTCCGGTCCAACCGGTCTGCGGTCAATTTTGGCCAGTCCTAATTTTATCCACTATTTTAAAAACATTACGGGTTTTTAAATTTAAATAAATTTCAAAACTCGTAATATTTTTTATGTATCACGGGTTTTAAATAAACTTCAAAAGTCGTAATATTTTTTAAGTATACATTGTAACAAAAGGGACATGTATATATGACATATGCGCTTCTATTATAAGAGAAGTGGACATGACGTGTGAGTTGCCCTTATCATACCAGTGAACGTCACATGTGAGTTGCCCTTATAATGACAGCGAACGTTACATGTGTGTTGCCTTTATAATGGCAGCAACTAGAAGTGTTCATATTCCAATCAAAAATCGGCCCGTCTGTCCACCCGAACTAGCCCGCGGTCCGTTGGGCTTCACCCGCGGGCTCAGGGGCGGGTTGCGGGTTGAATACATCAAAACCACGGTTAATCGTCCCGCCCACACTACACATCTTTCAGTCCATTTAATTAATTTAGTCCAATACGGCCCATTTAATTTAGGAATCTCATCTGAACATCTCTCCACATCCATAAATTGAACTTGGTCTTTTTATTGAGCTTACGTTTTCTCACTTTGAATGTTTCACCTACCAAAATCATTTACAAACAATATACACCATTTTAATGGGCTTCATGTCAAATATGAAATTAAATTTTCTTTTTTGAATTTTTTTTATTGTGAAAATTCAAGAAGGTGACGCGGGTCGTCAATCAATCCAACCGCGAACCTGTGTGGGTTTATCAGACTCACTCCACTTTGGGAGGTTAACGGTCAGCTAAAGCCCTAACCGCATCATTGTAGTTGGGTCAATATATTTTCATTTGGGCGGTTGAACCGCCCATAAACACCCCTAACAACAATCATGTGAGTTTTCGTTACTAATGGTCGCACTTTAAGGACAATGTGTAAAAGTAGCAGTCATGTATGTTGTCGTTACCAACGACATCGCGCTTTCCCCTCTGTGGTCGCAGACCATGTGAGCTGCCCTTAAGAAAAAATTCAGTAATTAGAGGCATGCACTTTAGGTTTGGACGTGTACTTTTTTTTATTTAGAATAGTAGATTGAGAGGAGTCCATTAGAAATTAGAGGGATTTTCTAAGAGAAGTTCGAGAGAAGCCCAATGAAAAAAATTGGGACTTTTATGAGAATAAAAGATAAGAGAGAAAATAAAATAAATATAATTTGTACTTCTTGAGATTCGAACCCGAGTCTCCGAGGTAGAACAAAACTCTAACACCATATTAGAGAATTAATTCAACTAAAAACTTAATCTGATAGTTAAATGACTAATTATAATTTTGTACTCTAACATCAAACACTTCAAATAAACTAATGTACTGGTTCTATCCCAAATGAATTATAGTGTAGAAGTTCCTAGTTTTCTCTTGACCCAATACCAAATTTGAGAACTTTTTCATGCAAAAGTTACTAGAGCATTGTAATAGTTGAAAAGGAACACAAAACTAAACCTCAATTTCCTCAAAAACGCCAATTCCAAGAGAATATATATAAGCAACAATCAAAATTGGATAAAGTATCAGGTCAAATCAATCAAATAGGCATATGAGATAAATCTAAAACATGTTACGATAGAATAAACCACCGTGCATATTGATTTCAATTCTATTACTCTGAGGTTAAGTGGCAAAGACAATAAAAATTAAATTTAAGTATTAGGAGAAGCTGAGATAGGTTTCGTAATATTTATAAAGCTTATTTGAGATTAGAGTTTGATTGTAACACCTTGTTTGTTCCAGCGGGATTTGTGTGTTGCAGAGAAAATAAATAGTTGATTTTCCTAATTTCATATATATCAAAGGATAAAATAGTATTTTGATTACAAAATTGATTGGGTTAGGTTAAGTAAGATAATAAAATACAGAGGGGGCTTATAAACTAAAATTTTAATTAGGAGTATAGGTGCAAATAATGTGTATTCAAGGGGATGTGTAACTTATTTTTCCTTCTTTCTATTTAGGAAAATTTTTACATAACCACTCTTAACTATAATTGAGTTTCATCTAACTCTTTAACTTCAAAATCAACTTATTCAGTCTATCACTTAACGCATGTGTGGTCATGAGTTCGAATCTTGGTACATGTTAGTTTATAATGTCTTCAATTATTAATGATAAAAAAATCTAATGGAGTCCCTTAAGTTTTAAAAAGTTTACTTTCCATTTTTATATTAACTTTTCTGAAAATTTTGTTAACATTGTACGAAATGACGAAAATACCAATATTCCATTAAATTTTCTTTTACAAAAAAGAATAAAAACAAAAAACGATGTTTAAAAATCATTTTTATTTATAAATTTTTTTATAAGAAAAACTTTTAAAATCTACTTTACTACTAATATATATTTATTTTAATTTTTTAATATATATTTTCGTTAGTTTTTAAAAAATTTAACAAAAAATAGTAAACTGAAACCTTTTCAAACTTAAAAGAGTTATCGTAAAATTTTCCTTTTGTATCATTGGTTTTGTAAACTATGTTATATATATAACACAAGGAATTTACGTGGCCAAACATCATTTATATTAAATTTATATTGCTTCTTCTGAACTTGCATGGTTTCATGAAGATAGCTAATTAAGAAAAGGAAAATAAATGCATTCATTTTTGTAGCCAACAGCATTAATAAGTATATTAACTCCATGCATGTGACACCTCTTGTCAAAGACTCTAAGGCTGTTTATGTTAAATGCTGACGAGTAATTAATGATTACAGATTCGGACATTTAAATAAAATTATATTTTATAGGTCTCTTTAGTTTCTATTAATCATAATATTATTTAACCTATACAAAGCTAGATGGCACAATCACTGACCCCAATATGTTCTCCTTTTATTTAATTTAATCAATCTTAATAAATAGCTATGTACACCTATTTCTTTTAAAATTTCGCAATCCGTCTAAAAACTAATATGTAAAATTTATAATGAGATTATTTTTAATTTATAGTTCGTCAAACTGCCATAGATAATATTGTTTATAAAATAATTAAAATTCAAAATGACGGCTACTTCTTATATATGTGTATAATAATCCTGATTCTACGTATTAATGAATTAAATGCAAATGAAAAGATAACATGTCCACTATACTCTTAAATCAATAATAAACTTCAAAGTTGACTTATGTGAAACATGAAGACATTTAATTAATTGATGTAAGTTTTTGATATTTAAGGTCTTTAAATGTTGATCACTGATGCATGCATTGTACCAATACAAAATAAATCTAATAGGTAGTTGAGTACTCATGAATGAAATTTCAAATTTCCATTAATTACCTATGATGTCTTAAAGTCGTAGAGATCTCCAAAAACTGATGTTATTACAAATAAATTTAATTAATAAAATAAAAGTTTGACAAAGAAAATAAATGAAAGTTTAGTGAAGAGATCCATAAAAGCAGGGTCAACTCTTGAATTAATGGATAGCAATTAATATCTAATTTCATCAAAAACATATATATTAAATCTCAACTTCTTCAACCGTTAAAATTGATTAATATTACTTGATACAATTTTAAAATTAAAAATAATAATAATAATAATAAAACTGATAGATAAATAACCTACAATATAGAATACTTATAAAATATATAAACACAATTTATCCCAAAAATATATTACTGCTTCCAAATTTACACCAAAATTATCAGCAATTATTGAAGTGACAACTCAAATGTTCCTTCATCTTCCTTAGAAATAAATACTATTTATAGCAAGTGCTTCACACACGTATGTAACAAATCCTCAAAAGCAAGGCAAGATTGTTTGCTACGTGGTCACAAACTATATTCTATAAATGGAAAGTTCATAACCCTATTTTAATCACAAAGGTCAACACCATAACACGCGTGCTTCCTCTGTTAATTATTGGCTTACTAATTTAGTGATGGAATTTAGTTAATACAATATGAAAATCAGTATGAGCGAAGCTGTCACTTGCGTGTGTTTGTGGTAAATTTGAATGGTGAGGAACATGATCGTAGGTAGACAAGCGGATTTTTTAACGAGCCGTTGAGTTTGGTTTGCTAAATATTTTGTTCGAGTTCGTTATAATTGAGGTCGAGTTGAGTTCGAGCATAATATTGAGCTTGTTTAATAAACGAGCAAAATTCAAGCATGATCTTTAAAGCTTTGATAGGCTCGCATGTCAGCTCATTTAATATTTAATCAATTACATATTTCAAGATTTTGGTGAATATCTATAATGAAATTATACGAGTCAAATCTAGTTGAGCCAATCTCGATCTTGCTCATTTAATATTTTATCTGTATTTTTAGTGAATATTGGTATTGGAAATTAAGTGAGTTTAGCCGAGTCGAACTTGAGCTTATCTAAGTTTTTTCTAGCCAAACTCGAGCTTGGTTGCACAAGCTCGTTTGAGCATTTTTTTACGAGACGAGTTGAGCCCTATCAAATTAAAGCTCGATTCAACTTGTTTACACCCTTAACGAAGAATGTTAGGACATATAAAGACGAGTTCATAACTTTATTAATAACTTTTTTTCAACTCTAATTATTTATTTTCTTGTAACGAGTGGTTAACCATTTTTCTGGATAGACTCTGAAGTCCTTTTTTTTAGTAATTTGAGTATCCATTATAACTTTTATCGAATGCTCACTTCTATGCTTTATTTGACATTTTAATTTATGTATTTGTTGAGAAAACTTAAATGTTGAAGAATAATAAATAGCACATATTATTTCAAAAAAGTAGCATATATCCCAATCTCAGAAATAACCTCTATACTCTATAGGGTAAGAAACCATTATAAATTTATCATGCTAAATTATTATTTAAGTAAGCTAGATTTTTGTTTTATCTGAAATGTTAAAACTACGAAGTTGTGTTGAATAAAGCTAATGAAGGAAAGAAATACAGTATTTCCAAATTTCTCATCACTTTGTCTTTTTATTTTGGAAAATAGAATTGTCTATTTATTTAAAGAATCTTTTATATTAAATTTATTATTTTATCAAGATAACAACAGATAAGTACGATTGACCATTTATTTTTTTCACGTAAATATACTTGATTTCAATTTGTTTGCGAGTGGTCAGTTCAAATTATGTTAAACTCAGTTCGCCAAATTTTGTATTTGTTCAAATTAACCACCGTTAGTTTTAGTGAGAAATGAGTAAGTTTACGTCCGTTTTCAAAATATGACATATTATAGAATTCAACGAATAGTTCGTCGTGTAGAAAAGTAGTTATATAAAAATTATGACTGAATAAAAAATTGTTTAAAAACTCCTTTAATTTTTTTCAAATATAGAATGATAATAACTTCTAAATCCAGCACTGAAAATGGCTCCAATAGCTCAACAGGTAGAGTGTTTGGTTTGAACCGATTAATAAAATTATTAGGGCTTACTATTTTTTACTTTAATGTAATAAAATTATAGACCTAATCGCAGTTCATAATTTGAACCATATAAATTATAGGTTAATTGATTTAAATGGTTGAACATTTATTGTTCAAATTCGATCATAATCATACAAACGCACCCTCTTTATGGTTCTCATTGAAGAATGACTTTCAATACAATAAAAAATACAACTCCTCTTGTCTCCAATAACCAATGAGTGAAAGCCTCCTTACAAATCAGTAATTGCAATATTTACTACAAATTTAATATTTATTGAGTATTTATTTTATTTTCCCTGCAATTAATACCAATTCCTTCCACCTCTCCTCCATAATAATAATAATTAAATAAAGCTTCCCATCTCTCTTCCTTCATTTCTCCGATCAACCACCACCCCTTCCCCCCTATATATATTGCCCTCCACCACCCAAACCAACCCATCACCTTCAAACTCAGGTAACGGCTTCACCGCACAATTCAACCGCTTCCTTGTACCTCGTACCCATGTTCTGTTCCTGACCGCTTTCTGCTGTGTTTCAGGTACCTGGTCAGGAGAGACGATGAGCCGCAGATATGGAAGCAGCCCCAAGCTTGACTTGCAGCTCCACCTTTCGCCGCCAAGGCACAACCTTGTGCGGGAGGAATCTCCTAGCAGGTCTGCTACTATGTCCCCGCCGAGCTCCTGCGTGTCCTCTGAGACGAGCCAGGAGGGCAACCTCAGATATTGCAGCAGCCCGGAGGCTACTTCTATGTTGCTGGTTGGGTGTCCCAACTGTCTCATGTATGTTATGTTGTCCGAAGCCGACCCAAAGTGCCCGAGATGCAAGAGCACTGTTCTGCTTGACTTTCTGCATGATAACACCACCATGAAGACCAGGAGGGGCTAGAGTTGCTTCACTCTCCATCTACCTCTTCACAACATGCTCTGTTTTTAGTACTCAGTCTTCTAATATCTCTCTCTTTACTTCCTGCATTAACAGTGTGTTATTTGCACCTCTTTCCATCTTATAAAAATAGTTGACATCCAACAAAATTTTACTAAATGGAAAGTGGAATTTAGAGGTATGCAAATAACCCTATTTTTGTTTAGCCTTTTCTAATCATAGAGCATATGTATGGGGATTATTAGCTGATTACCAGCTTCCGGAAGTGGTTCTTTAGCAGGTTACAATGTAACTCCCTTTGTATTTAGTCATGCTTCTCTCGGTTTCTTATAGTTGGACGAGCAATGTCAATCAGTCTATTTCGGAAGCAACAGCATTGATTTGGTAGACAGTGATATATGCAAATTCTGAAAATTCAATTTATTTTACCGGACACCGTAAACATGGGTAAGCTAAGCTCTGGGATTTGGGGTTCTAACTTCTGCACATGAATGACAAATGAAAATGTTATGAATTTGGGTCCACTCTTTTACTTAACTGTACAACGCAATCCCTAGACGAGCTAATCCTGTAACAGTATAGTACGATGACCCCCTTCCCATGGGACCACCTGTGTAACACGGGCTGTGTCCGTAAGAGAGATCCCTTTTCTGGAATCGAAAGAGATCGCTTGGGGTCTTCCGACAGCTCAAAAGTGCAGCATTCTTAAATCTAAGTGTCCGTTGTCCATCTGCAAAACAAGTACATACCCAAATCAGATGGCTAGGTAGCATCCATGAAAGTAAAACTAGAAGTCCTCAGCTGAGGACTCACCCATAAATTTTTTTTTTTCAACTCTGTATATGAAGTAACATTGCTAGTTGGGGGTTAAAAGGAAGAGATTAAATGGTAAATAAGAAATAAGAGAAAGGAGGTTGGGTGGCCAGTTTCAATATAGTATCAAGTTTGAAAAACCATTAAAAGCATATAAATGCAATAGTAATTGAGACAGTTGAGAATAATGAAGACATTACATCATATGATAAATACAAATTTAATTCCATCCCTAGGCCCCTATTCTTGTTATGTTGGTCCTTTTTCTTTTCACCATCTTAAGTATCTTCCAACTTTAAATGCCACATCTGTTTCCATACTCTATTCTGGTATTCCCCTTCCTCTCCATCTCTTCAATTTGGTTTTTACTCTTTCCCGTCCACCCCCTTCCTTAACTCATACATATGCAATCTCTCTCTAGCAAACAATCATCTTCAAATTTTCACGTTAGAATGCACAGGGAACATAAATGATGCCATTATGCACTTTATGGCCCAACACACTTGTCACATTAATTATATAAATGAAACAAAATCATATGCTTTGCTAGGATTATGTTGTGAATGATCTTGTAGTATCTATAGAAATTACCTGAACAAAACTCCAGATAATGAATACACAGTCCGCGTATGTTCCGGCTACATGGTACAGAAGCTGCATGAAAAAGAAAGAGCAAGGATCATCATCATCATCATCATCATCTAATTCAGCCAAGAAAAATTATAGATCAAGCTAATAGCAACAAAATCATTAAACAGTTTTTTGCCTGGCAAGCTAGATACAAGTTGCATGAACTAAATGTTATGGCAAGAACGTTGCATATATGTGTCAACTGTTTATACAAAAGGGTAAGTTTCTAAATATACCTTCCATCATTAGTGGTGCGGCAAACTTAACAAGAAAGCTGTAATAAAAGAGAAACCGTCCATTTCAATAACAGGGTATCTGTTTCTGCACCAATATGCTCTGCCTAACACGACATATTATAGAGCGATTTTAAATCAGAAGCGTATGGTAATCAAACATCATTTGATACAAGCAGTAAGAAGGAAAACCAGTTTGAGCATCTTTGCCTTTACTTAGACCGATAAAAGTAGATAACTTCAAGTGAACTATTCAAAGAGAAAGGGTAATACTCCCCAAGAAATCCACAAGAAATTTTGTGTGTACATTCTATATATTGAAGTCTCAAAAGCTGGTCATACTCAGTTTCGACGTGGGCGGAAGCTAATTTACCATATCAACATATAACATATACAGTGCTACCTTGACTCAATTTCCCCATCCACTACTGCTTCTTACATAGTTATCAACAATACCAAATTCTCTATTCTGAGCAAGCCGCCTGGCATAGTTCTCATTTGATATAGGGCCTTTCTTCAGTCTCCTGTAATAAATAATTTCCCAAGGCCACAAGCGAGAAGAGCCAAAATAATCTTCTGCGGATAAATGCCTTTCATTTTGCTCTGGAAGTGCCAGGCCATAATGTTTCAGAATCTTGTTCAACTCCTCTGCCGGCATGCTTGTTAGGTTGCAAGAGCAGGAACTAAAAGGAACTTCAGAATCTGATTTATCACGTGGTGTCATCATATCCTCTTTCACCAACATACCTGAAACTGGAAGTGCCCTGGTCTCTTCAAGACCTGGTGAAGACAAACTCACATTAAGGGCACCTCTCTCCAAATGTGGCGCGCAAGGATTTGTTATTTCACATGGTGACTCAAACATCATATGCAGAGGCTGCTCCTTTCCAGTAGCATCTCCCATGTTGAAGGACGATAATGCCTTTTCATCATTCACTGAAACAGTTTTGTCATTTACATTAGCATCGCGTGACACCAAATCACCTTCTCCATGCTGCCCCGCTTTCACTGAAATCTTCCCAGATCTAATAGTGGCATTATCCAATGAACCGTTAGGACTAAACTGCATCTCATTTGGAGGGGATGGTAAAGACGGACCAACTGAAGCAGATAAAGATGTATGAATATTATACCTTGACCTAGACTTAGGACTTCTGGATCTAGAGCAATGTGACTATGAACTCAACCTTGAAACTGAAGATAGGGAACAACCTCTATAGGAAACTGATCTTGATCTAGAACGGGAGTTGCTTCATTGAGACTTAGATAACTGAGAAATTGAGAGTGATCTGGATGCAGTGTGGTCAGATTGGAGAGGCGTTGAAACTGACCTCCGAGCTCTCTTTGAATTATGTTCTTTAGAAGTTCTAATGTCATTCCCACTTCTTTTCTTTCCTTTGTAATCATTTCTCTTAGAGATTCCATTCTTTCACGGTAATTGATGATTTCTTGAAACAGAAACTTCTCTGTCCTTTATATGGTGCGTCAAAGATGTATCCTTACCTGATTGCATTTCTTCCCAAGACTTGGACTCTTATCTTTCCAAGTTACCCTCACCTCTACCTTCTTTTTTCATTTCACTATTATGCCCGTGATCAAACCTAGTGAACTTTCTGTCCGAAGCGTTTCCTATAGGACAATAAAGCTTTTTGTGACCTATTGCCACACAGTTATAGCAGCGTGCCTTGATAATTAAATCATTCAAACGACCCTGAGTTCTCTCACCAATCTGCACCCTTTTAATTTTCTCTTGGGGACTTCCTGAAGAACGACCAGCTACCGAACTGCTCTCATATACATTTTTCCTTTCATAACCTTGGTATCGTTTATATCTTTCAAATTCCAAATCATGTTTGGGTCCTTGATCATTTGGCGTGACATGGCCTTGGTCGCCCCATCTACCATAGTCCGCAGGGGCAGGTTCAACACCACCACCTTCATTAGTCAAACTTTCCCTGTAATCCTGATGATGCTCCTTGTCGTATTTTCTTGAAGCTTGTCAGCAGTAGTAACCCTTCCACCGTCATTGTTGAGTTGATTAATGTTCCTACTATACCCCCGCTGACCAAAATATCCTCTTACAGCAAAATTCCTTCCATGGCGTGCCTCGTAAGTCCTATCAGCTTTCTCAAATCTGTGAAAAGCTCGAGGTTGCTTCTTTGACCATGAAATAGTTAACTGCTCTCCGCAAATGGTCCTTCCCTGAAATGCTATCAAGGCTTTCTCTGCATCTGGAGGGTAGTCATAAACCACAAATCCAAATCCATCTTTTATTCGTACATCACATTGTCCAAACCTGGAGAATACACACTCCAGATCGTGAGTCCTATGTGATAGTTTACCAATATACAGAGACATCTGGTCCACAAGTAAGATTGCATCAATTTTGGTAAGAACAAAAAATACACTATAATTCACATTAACATATAGATGCATATACAGACCCAGTCGGTATAGACCACATACACAGGAAATTTATAGCTGCGAGTAATCAAACTACTTCACACAACCCATCGAGCTACAATTGAGATGTTACTGAACCCCAACCTTTGTGCTCAGCTCTCAGCCAAAAGAAGGCCATACAATGCTAAAGTTGAAACTTAGATTTTCCTCATGTGAGTGGAGAGTTAACACAGAAAACATGAAAACCACAGCTCATCTCATCTCTTTTCTTCGACAGGGTTGCATCAATTATGAGAGGAGAAACACAAAACCACACTTCATTCATGTAAGTATACAGATGCATATACCAAAACAGTCGGTTCGAACCACATACACAGGAAAATTCTAGCAGTGAATAATCAAATAATACGTACAGTACAATCCATAGAGCTCCAATTGAAATGCTACTGAATCTCAACATTTGTGACCAACACTGAGACAGAAGAAACTGACACAACTACAAGGCTAAAGTTGAAACCCATATTTTCCTCAACGTGATAAGCAAAGCCCATTTCATCTCTAATCTTCTACAGCCCTCTCATCAAGAAAAATGAATAATTGATAGCTAAACAGTAATTTCATCGAACACTTCGCGTGCACAAATTGAACGAACACGATACAGAAACCAATACTCCAAATTTGTAATCCACGGACTGGAAGAATCATAGAAGAAAATGAGAATCGTAAGCCCTAAAAAATGGAAGCTTACCAGATGAATCGGACGAAAATGGAGAGAATGAAGCAATTGTCGCCGACATGAAGCTCTCACGTCCTCTCGAGTCACTTTATTATTTTTTAGGATAATTAAGGTGTCTACACTTTAAATGTGAAAAATTTCACCTAACTACACTTTAAATGTACAAAATTTCCACTTTGCATTTTCCGTCCAAATCTGTTATTTTTTAACGTTTTTTTTCATGTAAAATGACTAAAATTCCTTTAAGTTTAAATGAGTTATTATAATTGAATTGAAAAGATTAAAATGTTCTCACATATTCATCTAATTTTCAAATATATGCCACTCCATCTTCTCTCTTCTGTCTCTGCCACTCCCTCACCGGCCACACTCGCCGGAAAATTCCCTCCGGTATAGGAGAGGATCGACTCGGTGAGCTTCATGACGATGCGTGTCAGAATTGCGAGTCAGTGACCGTGGAGCTGTCGGATGAGAGAAGTGTGGAGTGGCAGAGCTCGGGAGACGCCAGAGACTTGCGGCGGAGAGCTCACCGGAGCTGACGGGAACCGGAGCCGGAAGATTGCGGAGTTCACGGTGGAGTAATCATCAGAGATGGAGGAGGGACGACGACTGCCTCGACCTCGACCTCCGCCCAGCTCCTTCGACCACCGCCCACCTCGACCTCGATCTCCGCCCAGCTCCTCCGACCACCTCGACCTTCCCTCCTCTGACAGTTGCGCGTGTGTGGCCAGTGAGGGAGTGACAGAGACAAAAGAGAGAAGAGGGAGTGGCATATATTTGAAAATTAGATGAATAGGTGAGAGTATTTTAGTCTTTTCAATTCAATTATAATAACTCATTTAACTTTAAGGGCATTTTAGTCATTTCACGTGAAAAAACGTTAAAAACTAACAGAATTGGACGGAAAATGTAAAGTGAAAATTTTGCACATTTTTTGTGTAGTCAGGTAAAAAAAAAAATTCTAAGTGCCCCCATCTCAAAAACTCCAATATTTAGGTGTGGTCACCTGAAATTATCCATATTTTTTATTCTCATTTCATTATTATTATTATTTTCTATTCCTATTTTATCTCAGTCAACATATTTATATTTTTTATCATTTATAGATTGTTTTCAAAATTTCTTTTATTATATATTGATTGTGAATCTCTGATTTCTCTCTTCAACAATCGTCATAAAGTACAAAAATAATATTGTATTTATTATCATTCAAAATAAATATAACTAATCAATTTCGAAACATAACTTCTATTTAAGATTGATAGATAAAATGTTGAATATAAGCTATGAGATGAAAAAAATTGAGATTTATCGGTATCGTTCAATAAGGTTGCAGCCAGTGTTATGGATATCGGGAGATCGCGGTGAAATTGCATAAATTTTCATATATCTGCGACGATACGGCAAAAATCGCCCCAAATACCGATCAACTATGGTCAAACCGGATAATTTCAAATTAATTTCGGTTTAAGCCAGTTTAAATCAATTAATTCTGGTCTAATTTGATTTAAATCAATTAATTTCGGTCTAATTTGATTTAAATCAATTAATTTCGGTCTAATTTGATTTAAATCAATTAATTCCGGTCTAATTCGATTTAAATCAATTAATTTTGATTCAAACCAATTAATTCCTATCTAATTTAATTAGTTTTGGTCTAATTCGATCGGCTTTGTTCCAACACACTTAATCTGGTTTGACATTTATGTTATAAATAATAAATATCATTCATTTTCCATATAAATTATAAACTAAATATCATTCATTTAGGTTATGCCTCCGGTCCAATGCATTTAAAAATAATTAAATATCATTTATTTTGTTTTTAATAAATAATAAATACGAATGTTTATTTATTACAAAACACATTCTACCATGATCTTCCCGTGATCTTCGCACGATCTCTCCGAGTTTGTTAAATCTTCTTTTTTTCATTTGACCGATATATCACCGCGATCCGATATCCATAACACTGGTTGCAGCTAATTAAGTCACTGTTATTTAGCATTTAGATTTACTAGTACCAAATATTTATTCTACATCAAAAGATCTTGAAACTAATCCAAAATGCATGCACCATTTATTTTATGGACAGTTTTGACTAGTATCTCCAAAAGAGTGTTAGTGTCGTGGAAACGTCTGTGCTTACTTAAGGTGGAATGTTCGAATCTCAGGAGTGAGATGGTGCGTGAATACTATGTGAAAGGTGAAGATCTCACACTCGATGTCAAATTCATTCCAGTTAGCACTACTGACATTGCACTCCTCAATGTCCAAAAGTTCTCAATCAAAAAATGTATAATGCATTACGAGAGAGTTGTTAAGTTTGTTCAGAGGAATATGATATACAACAATCTAGGGCATTCAAAATGGGTTTTCATTGCATGGTTGACCTTTCTTGAAAAATTAGTCACATGTGACTGACTGAGTAAAGTATGTGTGGTTTGTGACTAATTATGCATCTTGTGTAACAAGAAGAGTGAAAATCTCATGCACTTGTTTCACGCGTGTGAATATACTGCAAAGTTTTGGAGGCACCTTTTTAGTTAGCTTGGTATCAACATGAATCTAGGGAATTGACCCAGTGTGTGTGGAAGAAATCTGCTACAAACCAAATCTGAGTTATCAAACATCCAAATTAATTGTAGAACGTGTAGTACAGTGTTGTAGAATCATGTAAAACGTGTAGTGCAAAGTTGAATAACGTGATGGACCCGTAGAACCCTTAAGTATGCGGTGTAGAACTCCGATGTCACGTGCCGCACGCCGAGACAACGCGCGTCCAAATCCGCACTAATCCAACAATTGTAGAACGTTTGGACGGTTGGATATTCTACAACCGTTTGTAGCCGAATGTGCCTATATATAGGGATGCACTCCACATCGATTGGAAGCATAAGAGGAGGAGCAGGGATGGAGTCTCCCAACGAGAGAAACCTGGAGCTTCAATTCTCTATAATTAGAGACTTAAATCCAGTTTCCAAGACCATATTCGAATTCAAAATACACATATGGAGGGTGATGAACAACAACAAGAGGTATAATCTGTTCACCATTTATGCATAGTTTTTTCAAAATTTCATGTTATGTTCTTCGATTTCTTCATTTTAGGGTTCTAAAATTAGGTTTAACAGAATTAGGGTTTCGGTTTCTTTAGTTTGGGTTTTAAAATTTAGGGTTTCAATTTCAAAAAAAAAACTTACTTTGATGTTTTTTCTTTAGTTTCAGCTTTAGGTAATTAAGGTTCCAATTTGTTCAATTTTGGGATTTTATTTTTAATTTAAGATTTCGAAAATTTAGGGTTTCTATTTAATTTATACTATTGAAGTTGACGTTTATATCTTCTTTTTACTAATCGAAAGTTCTGTTTATAGGGAGGAGGAGGAGTTGTTGGAGCTGGAGGTGAACTAGGAGCAGTAGATGTTAGAGCTGGAGTAGACGGTGGTGCCACTGCCAGCAACAACTCCTGGAGTTGGAGGAGAATCAAAAGATAGAAATGTAGTGGCAGTAGCAGTTGCACCTGCATCCCATGGTAAGACCCCCAAACCTCGTAAACCTCGTAAAAATGTGTTTCAGATAAGTCTAAAGTTTTGAAACACTTTTCAAAACTAGATGTTGATGGTGAAAAAAGGTTAAATGTATGCATTGTAATGGTATTTTTGCGACTGATCTAAACTTAAATGGTAAATTTTCACTCTTAACTCATGTTAGAATTTGCCCAAAATATAAGGAAAATATTGATAAGAGGAAAAAATTATTATTGTTTAAGAGTGGAGCATGAGGTGAACTGACTCCTTGGCATTTCGATCAACAAGCATGTCAAGATGTTCTTGTCAAGATGTTATTAACTGAAGAATTGCCATTTAAGGCCCATTTTTAGAGGGTTGAAGAAGAAAGGAGTGTGAAGTCTGAACTCGAACGCTATCTAAGAGATGCGGAGGAAGAAAGTTCAACTTCATTCGATGTTTTGCGGTGGTGGCGTATGAATGATCATCGATATCCAGTTATTGCATACATGGTTCGAGATACCTTGGCCATTCATATATCCACGATGTCTTCGGAATCAGCTTTTAGCACTTGAGTGAGGATCATAACTAATTTTAGAAGCTCTTTGAGCCCTACAATTATACAATACCTAATGTACATTCAAGATTGGTTGAAGGTTCCATTAAATACATAGGATTTGGAAGAAGAGCTTTCAAAGCTGCACATTGTGAAGAAAGGTAAAATAATCATTTTGATAGTTTTTAATTCTTTCAATATACTTCAATAGTTCAATTTATTTCCATGTTTCTGTGTAGGAGTGTTTTAGTTTCTATTTTGTTAACATTTACTAAATTAGGTTTATGTTTTGCATAAGTTGGTGAAACGACAAGTTTCATTTGTGTCCATTCTCTCATGTAAAAACTTGAAGACTTTTGTGTTTCTGTTTGTCTTGTCTTGATTTTGAAGCTTGATTGATGAAGCTTGTTGTAATGTTGTTCTGTATAACAACCTTGTACTTGTGTTGTAATCTTGTAACTCTATAACTAGTATTGTAATATCTTTTAGGGTAGGGTGTTTTTTATCATCAGGGAGAGATCAGATTGAGGACCTTCTGGCCCTCTATGATCAATCCTTAATGGTTTTCACCATTAGGCATAGGGATGTCCATGGTCGGTTAACCGAACCGAATAGCTTAATATCAAACCAAACCAAAAAAAATGGTTTTATAATTTTTAAAACCATAACCAAAACCGAATGTAATTGAATGATCGGTTTTTAACCAAGTAAAAAGTGGTTCGGTTTTTGGTTCAAACTGAACCAACCGATATTTATAAATCAAATATTTGGGCATGCAATTTGGGCTCAATCTGTCATTCGAGATAGATGGTAGTTTTATATATTTTATTTAGACTCATTTTTTATCCATTTAACTACTTGTTATTAATTAAAAATATAAATAGACGTTAATTTTAAATTGCTAAAAATCAATAAGAAGCAATTGGAGAGGGCTTCAAGAGCCCTCAATTTGGTCACTTTCTAATGATAAAAAAAACTTTTTCTATCTTTCATATAATTTCTCGGTTAACCGATCTCCCGATTAACCGCCTAGTTCCCGTCGGCTTCGGTTCCAATTTCTAAAAACCGGCCACTCCCGGTCCGGTTTTCGGTTCCTATTTCCGGCTAACCGGGAATGAGCCGCCCTAGTGGTACTTTATCACTGTTGCAAGCCCAGCCCTTACTTTTTTGCTTTATTCCCCCATTTGTCCTCGTCGGCTTCAACTCCCACCACACCAGATTCGTCTCCTTCTTGACTCTTCCCCATATATCTCTCGACCCCATCAGATCTCCCCCACCCCCGATTGCTCATCATCCATGACGCTTGGCTCTGGAGGATCCAGTGTTGTGGGTTAGCTCCCCAATCACCCTCTGCACTTCATCTCCTTGGATTTTCTCTTTTCATGCTATTTCTCTCGATCTTATGTTGTTGGGTTTCTTGGATTCGACTTGGTTTGTGTAAATCTTGTTGGGTATTCGGGTTATGGTGTTTTAGGGCTGATTCGTGGATTTTTTGGTAGTTGACTGTGTTTGTATGTGGTTGCGTTGATGATCTATATGAGAATATTTACTTTTGACAAATTCAAACCCTGCCTGGTGGGTTTATGGGCAGATGTGATCTACTAGATTAGTTCTATTCATATTGTTTGGTATGATATGATCCGGTGTTTCTTTTGATTGAAATGAGCTATTTTTTGTTTCTGTTTCTTTATTGGGTGAATGATCATGGTAATGGCTTGATCTGTGTGAAAATGTTTTTGGTTCTTTAGTAATCAAATAATGGCCGCAATTTGGTATGCTTGGCAATCTGGTCAGAACCCATAACTCAGGATATTGTTGTATGCCCTTTGTTTATTTATGGTGATTTATGAACAATTGATTCATTGCACTTGAAAGAATCAATGATATCATGCTAAATTCTGCTATCTATACGGAGAAGAGCAATATTTTTTCTTTCTAAATGGGCATAGACTTGTTAGCTTAAGAATCAATGTGCAGTATGACGAATTTAACTTCAGTGTCTAGGTGCGCTGTATTGATAATATATATTTTATGACTACTAAGTGTTTCTGTTGTCCGTAGTTCCGCGGAATTTCAGGTTGCTGGAGGAACTTGAACGAGGAGAAAAAGGTATTGGTGATGGCACTGTTAGCTATGGGATGGATGATGGCGATGACATTTACATGCGCTCATGGACTGGCACCATAATTGGTCCTCACAACGTAATTAATATTTTTTTGTTTTTTTTTTCATATCAGCAACTTTAAAGCTATTTTGTCAACTGGAAACTGGTTCATGTACTTCTGTTGTTTTGTTTCGGTTCCTTTCTGATTCTGTGAATGAAACTTGTTTACATACACTAGTCATGTCACATTTGAAAAACTGTGCGTATTTTGGTGCATTCTAGTCCCTTGAGGGGAAAGATTTTAATATTGGGATGCAATTTGTTCATGTCAGTATGTTACCCATTTGAAACCAATTTTTTTGGGTGGACATGAGATCAACGTGAGTATTGAATCTTCAACCAATCAAAGGGATAAAGTCTCATGCTTGAGGAGTGTTAAAGACGTACACATGATATCATTACCTCACTATGTAAAATTGTAGATACTCCATGCTACCTTTAGTGTGTATAGGCTTAATCACCTGCATGATTTTGCTCTCCTACAATGTTTTGAAATATAAGTGGTAGGTTCCAATTTCCCCCCTTTTCAAATGTCCAGTTTTATGTGAGTGAAGGTAGGTTGTGGGCGGGTAAGGAGTGGGATTGGCATGTATAGTCAGATGGACCTCTTCCATATTAAGAGGAGAACTATGTAGTAGTTATCTGTTCTATTTTAGATCACTGAGGAACATTTAAGCTCTCTGTCGTATAGTGAGTATCCTTTTGTAAAAATTAAGGATGAGTGGGATTATGGCTTGACATTGACACACACCCTCAGATTTTACCACATGTTAACATATTGAAGGGTCTTAATTAACTAATAAGAAGGATGTAATTGATATTTCTTACATAATTAACTATCAAAGAAGGAAAGCGGACACTCATTTTAGGAGATGATAGGTTGGAGAAGTAAGATACTCATTCTTGGGCAGAGGTAGTAATAATTATTTCCAACAAATAATTAATATAGAAACTGTGTTTCTATATATTTTTGGTTGTAACTGGAACTATGGCAAACTATTATTAATTCTCATCTTTTGTATTTTGTTTCCTCTACTATGATACATCATTTCATCCATCTCGGCTCAACCTTCTTGTTTACAGACTGTACATGAAGGTCGGATCTATCAATTGAAGCTGTTCTGCGATAAGGATTATCCACAGAAGCCGCCTAGTGTTCGTTTTCACTCACGGATTAACATGACTTGTGTTAGCCATGAAACTGGAGCGGTATACTCTAATCGAACTATTTGACATAATTGATTTTGTAACACAGCGGTCGTAGCTGCAGTTTGATTTACATTGCAGTTCATATTAAAAAAAAGTTTGGAAACAATTTGGCATCTTCTGTTTGTATATCTTCAATTTCTATGAGAAACATTATTTTCCGATAATTTACTATGATAAAGTGTGACTTGTGTTGCTGCTGTGTGGAGAAATAATGAAATACAAGTTTAGAGTTCTGAAGTGGCGGTGATATTCATTTGTAACAGGTGGAAGCAAAAAAGTTTGGAATATTGGCAAATTGGCAGCGCGAGTACACGATGGAGGACATACTGACACAGCTGAAAAAAGAGATGGCAACGCCACACAATAGGAAGTTGGTGCAGCCTCCCGAAGGTACCTACTTCTAGCTACCAAAGATGATGATATAGATACAATGGATCGATCATATTGCACTCGCAGTATGCAATTATAGTCTCAGTCTGTACGGTTGTGTTGATCCTGGTTGATGTCGAAGCTTAGGACCGGGGGAGTGCCTCCAAAATGCTTCTCCTCTTACTTCCACACTGCGTCATCGTTGTTTTTGTCTCTCATCCTTGTTTGTGAACTGTGTTTAAAGGGGATGTTATCGTGTGCCAAAATATTGTTACCCTTTGAACAAGTATCCGTCTTTATTAGGCTGCATTTCAATTTCTGTTTGGATTTGGTTTGATTTGAAATCATTGATCTCAAATATAAATAGAACATTTGCTGACTGCTGCATCTCAAATAGCTCGATTAATGTTGGAGCTTTGTTTTCGACACACCCTCTCTTGAAGGTAAGCGGAAAAGGGTTGATTTGTGATTGTGCATGAAATTTGTGTATCCATCCCATACATATGAAAGCATCAGCTTCCATGTCCAGGATCAATAAAGTGCTTTACCTTTTGCTTCAACCATACATGTTGGTAACTAAAAGGAGTTATTTATTTAGATATGATTCAAGCCATTAATTAATTAAGAGATTAAAAATGACATTTTTGAAAATTTCTTGGAACAAAATCTTTTCATCTTGAACAAATTGTGATGTCGATGCATTCAAGATGAAAAATAAATTTATAAATGCTATGATTTAAATGAAAATTATATATTGACATAGAAAGAGTATAATGAATTTGGTGGAAAATACCTAATTTAAAATGGAGCTGTTATGAGAAAATAAATAAATAAATTAGGTGTGTAAGTAATAGTAATAAAATGAAATTAAAACGGGTGAGTAGTATTAGTGAAATGAGTCTATATAAAGACAGCTTCTTCTTCTCCTTAACCTTTTTCCTGGTTTACATCTATATCTATATATAATGGTTCGGTGAGGTTTGCTTTTGTCGACGACGTTGACGGTGGTGATATAGATCTGGGGGCTCGAGAAAATGGGCATCACGGAGGAGAGATCCGTCAAGATCCGATCCGTCTGGGCCGACAATCTGGAGTTCGAGTTCAGGCTGATCAAAAACCTGATCGACGACTACCCAATCGTGTCCATGGACACGGAGTTCCCAGGAATCGTGTATCGCGACCCTCCCGACGACTCCCACCGCCTGCGCTCCGTCAACTACCGCCTCCTCAAGGCCAATGTCGACCAGCTCAAGCTCATCCAGGTCGGCCTCACCCTCTCCAACTCCCTCGGCGACCTGCCCCACCTCGGCACCGACCAGTTCTTCATCTGGGAGTTCAATTTCCGGGACTTCGATGCCCGCTCCGACTCCAACGCCCCCGACTCGGTCGAGCTGCTGCGCCGCCAGGGGATCGATTTCGAGCTCAACCGGGACTTCGGGGTGGACTCCGCCCGGTTCGCCGAGCTCATGATGGCTTCTGGGCTCGTCTGCAGTGGTTCGGTGACTTGGGTCACCTTCCACTGCGCTTATGATTTCGGGTACCTTGTGAAGATCTTGACCCAGAAGAAACTGCCGGTGGATTTGGGTGGGTTCCTCATGCTGGTGAAGGTGTTCTTTGGGGGTAGTGTGTTTGATGTGAAGCATGTGATGCAGTTCTGTGGGCTGTTTGGCGGGTTGGACAGGGTGTGCGAGAGCTTGGGGGTGAGGCGGATGATTGGGAAGAGCCACCAGGCTGGTTCTGATAGCCTTGCCACATTACATGCCTTCCTCAAGATCAAGGAGAGCCATTTCCTGGAAGATGGACCCGAAAAGTATGCTGGTGTTCTGTATGGGTTAGAGAATGATTCGTGATGGGTTGAAGTTGAACTCTCATAGAGCTTAATACAAGTAGCATTCTCTATCTTGTACACAGTTTCCTTATCAATATCATTACTAGATCCCTCTAATTTAATATCTACTACATTTATGTGTTATCTCGTGGTTCTGAATCTTGGTATGATGTTTTCTTTTGTTAGAGTGTAACTGATGGGGAGGGTCAGAAAGATGCATTGTTAGAAAATGTTTGGTGGTTGATTTCAATTAAAGATGCCATGAGTTCATTTGAACCCCATTCACCATTTCTTCATAACAAGGTACTCTAACTGAGTTTAGAACTTCATATCAGCACTGGGTATTTGTTAGGTACGGGTGATTACTGGGAATGGTTGGGATGAGTGTTGGATTTGCTTTGCTTCTAGTCAGGTGTTTGAGAGAGAAATTCCAAGTGTTGAATGTGGAGAAAAGAATGAACTTTGGTCTTTCTTGGTGTGGCATTCTGGTCTGGTTCTTGTTAGGAATTGAATCTAGTGATGTGTTTGGCAAGGGAATGGTTGCTTGTCAAGAAATCAAATAGTTATGTGTTCAAAACAAGCTACCCTTTGTAGAAACTTGCATGCTAGCTTTGTGTGGATACATACATCACGGTTTAGATTAATGTGGGAATAAACTCATCCCTTCAATTAGTTTAGCATACCTTCTAGTATACTGTACACATGACCAAGTTATCACAAGTCAAATAGTAATTGAAGGTGAATATGTATTTTCTATCACCAGTTGTCCCAATCAGTCTTAGTTCCTACCTAGTCCGAGACTTAGATCAACGACACCATTGTTTTTGATCTTTCTGCATATAACTGAACCACTGCTTCTCATTTTGTCTCCGTAAGCCCAGAATATGATACACCATCTCTTTTCTGACACAAGTTGGATATTCGGCTACCGCTATACATATATACATTTTTATTATGTGCATCCTTGTGACCTTGAAAAATGCTTCATCCATATTCTTGTTCGCGCAAAATTATATAGAGAAACTAGAAATATAAAGAAACAGGGAAGGGAGCTATTTTATTCATCTATATGACTATATCCTATGTTGTGAGAATGGAACCTGCATTAAGAAAATAAAATTTTGGCACCTTTTTCCTCTGGAAGTACTGCTTCATATTCAGATATCTCCAATGTTTCTTCTTAATTTTCCTCATAAAAAACTCATTGATGTAAAGGAAAGCAAATCTGAAGGGTGTTCCATGGGAATACTTATCGTGTTATTAAATTATTTAGGTCTCTAGTTTAGAGTGTGTCAATATTTGCTGTTATTTACATTTTTCCTTGAGTCACTATTGGCAAGGACTTCAACTTGTTAAAATGCTTTGGATTTCCTTTTAACCGTCTTTCAGGTTTTTAGTAACTATATTATGTCAGTTCCGTATACATTCTTTATGTCTATGTGTTTAGATTGAATACTAAACTATGTTGCTTATATAGTAGCCAATATATTTTATGAAGATCTTATACATGTCATGTTCAATGATCTGGGATTGTCTAAAAGTTTTAGATTTCATATGGTTTTGAGGGAATTTTCTCATGAATTTTAACGAAGACAAGACTGACTTGACATTTCTTATGAAGTTGGTGTATTTCTTATCAATTTCAGTTCATAGATTGCAGATATGCTTATAAGGTGTATTTTCTGAAGTATTTTATTTTAGTTTTGGACATGTCAAGTGCTTGCATATAAACGACATGATATCTGCTTTAAGATGGTTTTATTTGTTTCATGACCCAGTGACAAAGATATTGACTGATCTTGTTATTTTATCTTACCTAATGCTACCTATATCAGCAGGAACAAAGCTACATTTGTGGGTTTCCCATTTTCTTTATTTACAATTCTACTGTATTTGTGGCATTAATAATCAATTCATGGCTATCAGCAGGATGGAGCTATATTCTCAGTGACTCTTCTCATCAGGTGAGCCGTTTTATAACTCTGTTATGATAAGAAGTTTAAGAATGTTTTGTTTTATCTGGTTCTTGGTAAAACCCAATGTTTGAGTTAGCAGGATAGTAAGAAAAAAGAGACTTGGAGAGATGGTTCTTCTGAAGATTTTATTCCTTGAAGTCTATACTTTATGTTGCATTTGTCACTACAAATTGAATTTGTGCTTGTTTTGTGTAACTTATGTGTGACAGTGAAGTTGCCTGAAACCACTTGAAGTTGGATAGTTGCAGTTTAAGTTTATAGTCTGTGTGTTTAGTAGTAATGTCTCTCTTCATTATCTTCTTTTTCTCTAGGTTATAACTTATTTCTTAATAGATTAGATATATGTGCTTAAAGTCTTACACACATAGATCGCCGAATATATCTGCACCACTTCATATTTTCGACTCATTTTTAACTAAATCACTGTAAGGGTTAGCAAAATGAACTAACTGGCTGTTAAGTATATGGGTGAGTTTGATATTTTCTGGTGATGCATGATATTTTCTGTTGGTAATTGATTCTGACAGAAAATGTGTGGGGCTTTATTTCAAAGGATTTTAGGTTTTTGTTGCAAGTGAAAATTTGAAAGCATTCATGCAGGGAAGCTAACGGTTTTGCTGATGAGGTAGTTAACCATAGGGAGCAGATCAAGCAGCAGGTATAATTTATTTTCTCATCCCCTTTACATTTTGAAACTTGATACTGTATATTAGGGGTTCTACTTTTGGTCAAATGGTATGAATGAATTGTATTCTACTCTGCTATTTACTTAAATATACGACAAGTGGCTTTTGGATGAGTGAAAAATAATTTACTCAATGAGTGGGTTAAATTAGATTTATGGGCAGGTTTTATAATTTTATTCATCAATGTGCAAATGAGGTTTGAGGAATGATTTAATTCATCAATGAGTGGGAGTCCACACAATTGCATTGAGCATCAAGTCTCTTTCAAGGTTAGCAATCTGGTGTCCTGGTTGAGTGACACAGTCCCAATTTTGATGAGGATGGTTGCTTTCCTTGGTGTGTGGGGGACCTAAGCAAAGGGAATTTTCTTGTCCCAATGGGTCCTCCAATTTGAGCCTGATCTCCAATTTATGGTTTCAGTTGCTTGATTCACAAAGAATTGAGGAGGAAAAAATAGATGGTTGTAATAATGCAGAATAGTGTGTGGAACCCATGAAGCGTTCATTTCTACAGTGTCACTATCTGTCTATAAGAGAAAATATCAGCAATTGTTAGTGTCAATGTTAAGTAAAATCATAGTACAGTTTAAGACTTCTTATAAAAGATAATGATAGGAAGATATGATTGTTTGGGGAGAGTTGGACTTATCAAGGATAAGCGACGAGTGAAGCTTGTGTTATATCTATTGGATTAATCCAAAACACCAACTCCTAGGTCATGGAACAAGATGTATATCGACTCTTCCTTAATCCCAAGTGTTATTAATCCAACACGTTAGGAGATAATCTTGCCCGCCTATCAAGACAGTTCATAGAACCATACTAATTGTTGGAAGAACTGTACCATATATGTTGATGAAACACGTGATTTACACATCTCAGATGCTACCTTGACTCAAAAAATTAGCTTTGTAGGTCATATGTTCGAAGTGTTTATATTCCAGTTCTTCCTTGCTTTCATATTCCCACATTTATAAGATATGGGCTGAAGACTCACGTGTGAACTCCAAACACTGCATTATTTGTTTCGTTGTGAGCTTTTTTTTAATCTACAAAATAATTGTACAAAAATATATAATCTGGCTAATCTCTGTCTGTTGTTGAAGAGATTAGCAAGAGGTTGATGGTGCATGGATGCTGATATTTCAATGTGGATACAAGACAAGACCACTTCTCTATAAGCCACTTCCAATTCCCAGAAGAAGAAAAAAGACCGTCTTTTCTCAATGATTCACTTTCTAGTAAGGTACTCTTTTTAGTTCTGAAACTAATTTGATGCTTTTGTATTATTTGGAGATTCTGTGAACCATTATTGACGATTCTATCATTGAGAAGTTAGTGCTTCGAAGAATCTCAACACCATGTCTTGTAATTGTACGTTGTTCAAAGATGCTTTTGCATGATATGTTGCAAATGGGACCTAAAAGGCTCTCTTATTATAAGATTTAGGTTCTTTTTTTCTACTGAGGTCGAAAGGACACACATTTTGTGACCACTTGATAGTTTTATTGTTAAAGCTCGGCGCATTTATAAGATCAAGCTGATAGCTGGATGTCATAGTTATATGTCAAGTGACAATGAGACTATGCGCGTGGAACAACGTGATGGGCCATTAAAGACCATTAGGCTTTGATAATATATTTCACCTAAAAAAGTTGAAAGTGATCAATGTGATACTCTAATGTTAACATGTCGCAAGAACATGGTTTAATATCAGGTATTGTGTTTCTATTTCATTAATTTAAGGTATGTTGTATTGTTGTCCAGTCTCAAGTAAGAAAAGGCGTTGAAATAAGAACATGAATTTAGTAACTAAATAGTAATACACAAATGAAACGGTGTAAGTGTGTATGTTGTTACTAGGTTAATGGACAAGAACCTTAAAAATGGTCCCAAGGAACAGAAGATAAGGTTGGTGGATATCTTCATGCTCATCTCACCACCATCAAAACAAGGGATAGGGTTTTCTGAAAGTGCAGTGGAACTGTGGATATTCATATACTGTTTGTATCTAAGGTAATGAGTTAATGGACCACCTTATAGAGTGAAATCAAACACACAAACCCACAAAATGGTCCCATTTCCTTACTTTTATGTATAATGATGCAGAAACGTGTTTATGTTTATGACATGTCATATGTATTGTATTATTGCAGAAAAACCACAGCATTTCTTGGTCTGGCATTGACTGGAACTTGCAGCCATGGCAGGACAAGTATGAAGCATCCATACATATAACATGAATTTGAAGTATGGTTGTTGGTTTGTGGAAGAAACCAAAAATGTCATTCAAATTTCAATGCAGAAGTGCCCAGGTACTGAGTTTTTCATGTCATCATGGATTTGAGTCATAAACCAAATTTGACCATGATTTCAAGATTGGTTGGTCCATCTGATTCGTTCCACCATGAGTTTCAAGACTTTCTTATCTGTACTAACCCGATGAGAACCAACATAGTTCCCATTCTTGGTTTCGGGATCAACTGTTCTTATTCACCTTAAGTTCGAAGATCCATTTATATATGGTCCAGTTAGATACATTTATGGTCCCAGGATAGGCAAGTTTGAGTCATAAGAAAAACTCATAGATTACTCTGATCAAGGGTTGGAAGTGGTAGGGGTTTCGTGTAATAAGTGTGTGGTCGTTAAATTTTTGTAAAAAATAAATATTGTCTCGACTCGAATACTAGTCTCTTAATCTGATATGATATGCAGATTCATGTATGGATTCTTAGCTAATCTGTCTTTTATGAGTAATCAAAGAAAGTTGTCACTGTTGGGGTCACAATCTGGATTCGGTGGAACACATGGGTTTCAGACCCACAGTTTGTTTCTTAGTCACTTCAAATTGCTAATGTTGTTTAAATTCCCTCCAAATGTTTATGATGATGAGAAGGTAATTTTTGTTCTCAGTGTCTTTTCTGGGTGTTTTATTGTCCAACTTTAAGGTAGAGTGGTAAAGTAATTCACCTTTTCTCAGGGCTGAACCCAAAGGCCCACTGGTCCTACTAAGCCCACAAAATAGTTTATTTTATTATTTATCACAATTTATTCACCTAAATAGTCAAATGTTTTTAATTATTTCATGGTGATCGAGTTAGAGTTTCTTTGAACAAAAATTGCTGAAAGTCCTTTCCTAAACTTCAAATAAAACATAATTTGTGTAGGTTCTAAGGTTTGCATTATGTTTGTTTTAATACTTATTTCACATTAAAAAAAACTAATGTTTATACATGAAAAAAAAACATATCTTTATATAAGCCGAATCAGAGCACAAGAGATTATATGGGAGTAAGAATCTCTAAAATTATGCCTATATATTTCAGATAATGTATAGTGCTCCTACTAATAAAGAGAAAAAATAATGCAACGAGTCTCCGTAAAGTATATTTGATCAATACTTATAAACCTATATCAATCAAATACTAATCATATATTTAAATTGATAAGATACTATATTAACATACATGAACCGGACCACTGCATGCGAACCGTACGAACCCATGGGAGTGCGACATGCGGCTCGTGAGCTAATGCGGCATTGCTACCCATGGGAGTGCGACATGCGGCGCGTGAGCTAATGCGGCATTGCGCTAGCAGGCATGTTGACGTCAGTGCTCACGTGGCAGACTCGGGAAAAAAAAATTTCTTCCAAACCTTCGTTAAACCACTTTCCCGAAATGGTTCACTTATAGAGTATAGAAAAATATTTGTCACCCCTACCACATGACGCCCCTACGTTGGTTCTCACGGTTCTTACACATTTTTTATTTCTTATTGAAATGCATACGTGTGTGTGTATATGTGTGTGTATGTGAAGCCAAATACAAACCAACTCTCAAATATGAACCGTCCAAACAGGTGTAAATAGAGTGTGAACTAGTGTAAACACACTGCAACTTGTGTGAACAGAGTCTACCCACATAATAATTTTGTATAAATATGATACAAACATTTGATAGCCGACATGTAACAAGTTAATATTATACCATTCAAAAATCAATCTTCTTATATGTAGTTATTATATTTATATGGTTTTATGTTGGAGAAAAAACATTGTAATGTAAGAATGAAAAAGCAACCAAAATAAATATGGTGCTAAGTTGATTGCTTACTGGTTCCAAACCAATCTGTAATGATAACCGTTAGAGTTTCACTTATGAAAAATTCGAATCTATTCACCAGTTTATATAACAATCTGGGACTCTATCTATCAGCTTGAGCTTTTAGGTTGGTTGAGCTTCTGATATATTATCAAAATTTGGTTATATGTCTTGGACGTGCTCTTCATATGTCATATGGCCTAAAAGCTTATGGATCATGCGTCTGCTTTATATCTGCTCCCCGCTCATCTGTTTCCTACCAGTTTACATAACAATTTAAGCTTACACCTACCAACTTGAACTTTTAAGCTGATTAAACTTATGATAATAACACTTGAGTTTTAAGCATAACATGAGCTGTATGTTTGCTACTTCCATTCATGCTTTTTGCGGCATGGATTTGCCTACACTTATGTGTGTTTCTCCCCAAAACCTCAATGATTTCAACCTGATTTCGAGTTCATTTTGCTCTATTAATCCTTAGGTTTGTATGATCAGACATGTACACTCTATCCAATACTTGAATTTGTCTTATTTTTATTTTATTGGAAATGATTTATCTAATTTAATTATAATCATATCAAAATCATAAGATTTATGTCATATTTGTAACTTACCAGTCACTACATTTGATAAGTAAACGTTCTCGCATGTTTTGTTACAATACTAAAACTCCAAACTCAATTTAAAGAAACTCAAATTATCAAGAATGACAATGGATGAATATGGAGTGAGTATACATTCTTCTATTTTACCCGATCCATCCCTGCTTCGTTCCTTTAAGTATTGCCTCATTTCTTACTCCGATGGGGTATTGAAAATCTCTATTTTCCAAACTCATTTTGAAATTATCAATTATTGAAATCTAACAATTTATTTTTGTAATTCAAAACTATTGTCCACATTTATTTTGATGTATAAAAATTAAAATTTTACAATGATATCCATCCGTTACAAAGTATATACGATAATTCTAATATTAAACATAAATCAATCCAAAATTTCATTTGCACAACTATTAAATATGTTACATTAGCAGTAGTCACTAAATCGTACGTGCTATACTTGAAACAGATGAAACACAGAAACGGTAGAAAATTCCAAATTTCAATCATAAATGTAATTGATTAAATAATATGACATTAATAAATCTAATTATATTAAAAAAATACTGATATTTGTGAGTCAACATCTTTATGACAGTAATGCAAGAATATCACTCAATTTTCTTTCATTTTCGCTAGTAAACTAAGGTAAAATCTACAAAACTTCTTACTTGCACCAATTTCAAATGTGTAGAAAACTTAAATAAACCATTTGAAGTTAATTGCAAAAAGTAAGATTGTAGATGTTACAGTTGTTATTATGGTAAATATGGGTCTTTGATGTCATGACGGATTTTTATTTTTGTATTTTTAATTTTTAAATATAAATTAGTTTACATATGTAATACAAATACATGTTATGTTACAAGTTATAATACTTTAAACTTTTTTTTAGAAAAAATAATTAGTTTGGACAGTTACGACCCAAATTGCTCCAAAATAAATCCAAATCTATACAAAATCGGCTCAAAACGCCACGGCGTTGCGCCCGTGTGGTTTTCGGCGCCATGGCGGCCACCATTTATAACATTGCAAAAAAGTAAAATTTAATATATGTTTTGGTAATTATTAATTGCGTATTTTCTCTTGTTATATAGTTGTTGTCTTAACATTATTTTATAACATTGTCTCGTCGACCCGTTCAATTGTAATATCAAGTGGACAAAATCACACACAACTAAATAATTTAAGTAAGATATAATTTAACACTCTGATATCATGAAAGTATGTAAATCCCTTTTATTAACGAATACTTGATTATGATTATAATACGTAGGACGTCCTTTTATAAAGCAAAGATATGCAAAAGTATAATATAATAATTACCCTAAAACATGATATTACGGTAAGAAAGATATTCCAAAGGCACAATATAATATAATAATATATAAGATCTAACAAATAGTATATTTTTATACATAAGAATGACTATTCTGTCTCAAAAGTTAAGTTTTAATTTATTTTAATATGAAATTTTAATTTTAAAATTGGGCAAGACTTTTAATCAAAAAGACATTTTTAAAAAAGTAAATAAGTCAGGCACTTCAAAAAATTAAAAGATTTTGGGGAGAGTGGAGGTCAGGAAGTAAAAGAGAAACTGATAAAAACTTTTTTGTTCTTACTTTTTTTATACAATTTCATAAATTTATAAAAAAAAAACAGAAGTTGAAAAGAAAAATATTAGATGCTTTATTAGGTAAAGTACATCAAGCCACACTTAAATTTGGTCAAAAAATACTTACCTACAAGCAATTTTAAAAATGGACATCTATCCCCAAAATATAAATAACGAACATATAGCAAGAATCGTTAACTTTTCCGTTAATTTTTGAAGTAAAAAAATGCCCTTAGCCCGACTTCAAATTTTCAAACCTTTTATATAATTATTGGGATAATTGTGAAATCACTATTTTACCCCTAGTTGTATACCCAATTAAACTAATGAATTGAGTACAAATTTGTCTTTTCAAATAATTAAATAAAAAAATTAACAATTTAAATACAAGATTTATGGAATTACACTTTACCCTCAATTTAATAAATAACCAATTTTGTGGTTAAGGGTATATAAGTATTTTTGAATAAAAAATAAAATATATATGTGAAATGACCCTATTGCCCATTTCTTCAACCTCTCTCTTTTTCTTTTTTGGCTCTCTGGTTTCGGTGATGGTGGTTGGCTTCGGTGGTGGTGACGTCATGACCTTTGGAGACGGCGGCGACATCGTGGTGGCCGACGACACCGGCGCAGATGATGTGAATCGGAGTGGACCTCGGTGGCTCCAGCGAGTTGGGTCGGTGAGGCCGGTCGTCAAGCAATAGCACGGAGACAAAATTGACGAAGAAGAAGCATTGTTGCGCTTGTCTTTTTCTAGGTTTTTGTTTAAATAATCTGTTATCTAACTCCCATAAGATTTATCAGAGAATTGGAGAGAGTGAGAGAGATTTCGACAATGGAGGCAAAGGCAGAGGCAATGGAAGCGGCTCCGACGGATGGAACCAGTTCATGCGACTGGGAACGGCTCCGGCGACTAGGAGCGGCTCCTCCTTCCAACACCAGACCTGGTTCTGAGGGCAAAATTGTCCATATATATTGTTTTACACAAATGAGGGCAAAATGGTCATTTCAGTTTTAACATACAATGACACAATTTGAGAGAGGGCAAGGACATTTTTGTTTTTTTACTTCAAAAATTCATGAAAATATTAACGATTATTGTTATTTGTCCATTTTTTATATTTCGGATGGCTAAATGTCCACGTTTAAATATTAGGTATAACTAAATGTCCTTGAACTAAACTCTAGGTGTTGCTACTTTACCCATCTTTCTTTATATAAAAAGAATACACACTTACTTTTTTACACTTTGCCCCATAATTTGTTTACTCGGCGAGCACAACTGATGAGGAAACATTAAAGTCCATGAATCTTATAATTTCACTACAAATATAACAAAAAGGGCCCACCTCCTCCTCCCACTTGTCCCTCTCTTTTAAAATCTGTTTCTTCTTCCCCAATCTCACTCCGCCATTAACGTACCTCCCACACCCATTTTAAAAACTCACTCAAAACCCAACCTCTATCTCTGAGAACTTTCGTCCAACACCTCATGGGCAAGAAACTGAAGCTCCCTTTTCTCTTCAGTCACAGCACCACCGAGACGAGGTCTTCTTCCTCCTCCTCCTCCTCCTGGCCGTGGCCTTCCTGCAACCAGCCGAGGACCCTCTCCTTCCGCTCCGGCGACATTTTCAGGACCATCAACTCCGCTTACCTCGCCGCCGAGACCCACACGCCCGATTCCTGGTTCTCTGCCTCCCCGGCGTCGGCGAGCTTCTCCGCCTCCTCCGCGGAGGAGGATCCCGCCGCCGATCTGTCGGATTCGATGATTCGGGGGTTGCGGTCGGAGAGGCTCTTCTTCGAGCCCGGCGAGACGAGCTCGATCCTCGACGAGGCCAAACCGAGAGGGGAGGGTGCTGCCGAAACGGCGACGTTTAAGGAGAGCCTGGCAATGTCGGTGGAGTCCCGGGAGCCGGTGGCGGATTTCAGGCGGTCGATGGAGGAGATGGTGGCGGCGCACCGCCTCGACGACTGGGACAGCCTCGAGGAGCTGTTGACCTGCTACCTCAAAGTCAACGGCAAGCACAATCACGACTACATTGTCGGTGCCTTCGTGGACTTGCTCGTCGGTCTCGCCGCCGCCACCGCCGTTAATCGGCACCACCGCATAGATTCCCCTGTTTCTCCCCTGTTTCTCTGCACGTCGTCCGAGTCGTCCGAACATTCGGCTTCTTCCACCACCATCAATGCCTCTGCTGACAGGGAACGAGATCGATCTTCAAATTGAAAGCGCCATCGCGTGTATGTGTATTGTGTATATGGGTAGCTTGATTAACAAGTTAATGATAATTTCTCATTATTTTTTACATTGCTTTGTAAATTGTTAAGTGATTAATTAGGAGGTTGTTGCACATGCAGCCATGTGACACTCTTTGCTTGTGTTCGGACCTTTCCTTATCAATCAATTTTGGCACTTGGTTCGTTTACTTGCTATATGTTTAGTATTAAAATTTTTATCCAATCCGAAATGTCAACATCCATATCGGCTCAAACTCAGTCCTACATGAACCGACTCGTTTTAAAATTTAACTACTGAAAATTACTCGACTTGAACAGAGTTATAACTTATGTTAATTTTTGGTGGTTGAGCCGAGCCCCGAAATGGATTGGAACGATAGGCACCGTGGGATTGATTGTGGAGGTGTTCGGTGGCAACAAGGATCGATAAGAGTTGGTTTATTTGAAAATAATGGATAGTCATTTTCATATGATAGAAACAATTCCAGGTCCAGCGCAGGGGCTTTTGGCATCTCCTTGCTGCCATTATATATCACAACCCCACCATATGTATATATATATATATTTTTTCTCAATAATAAATATTATTCAAATTAATTATAGGGTAAAAGCCACAAAACCACATTCAAAAATCACCAAAAGACACTTAACTACCTCTTGTTTCAAAATGGACTGTGAGATGCACCCAGAGATCATTAATTGACAGATAGTACATGCCGTTAAAATTTTGGATGGAATCTGTCAAAATTTGAAGAAAAAAGACGAAAATGGACCTGTCCAGACTTCAGACGAAAGCATATATGTACATAGAGATGCACTTCAATACAAACTCACCCAAAATGCCCAAACGTCCAAACCAATGTATAACCGCCAGATCAGAAACGCGCGTTATCTTAGATTGCGACATGTGACAGTTATACAACGTTGCACTACATGTTCTACATAGTTATACATCATTGCACTGCATGTTATACAGTTTGGACGTTTGGACATTTTCCCCTTATTTGTATTTGATACGTACTATATATATATATAGTTTCTCAATAATAAATATTATTTAAATTAATTCTTATATGGTTCAAAATAAATCACCTGCAGTATAGTCCAGCTTTTTAATGGTATTAAACATGATTTTCAAAATGTTTCGAATAATGTTTATTTTCAGGTTTTACTTGTGCATTTGAGTTCATTAATGAAAATTAAAACAATCTCGATGATATACTATATAATTAGTAATTGTGGTATGAAACTAAATATTTGAAGTAATTTTATATGATTCAAATTCAAATAGTTCACTGCAATATATATTTGACCTGCAAAACCTGAAATGTCAGTCTGAGTGAGTTCTTACATAAATTGCATTCCAACCAAATTTAAAATGGTTATAAAAATAATGAGAAGAAGAAAATGTGCTACTAGTCAACACTCCATATTCAGATTCATATTGGCTTCAATCTCGGAGCCAAGATTCTTGTCTGAACGGCGGAAGCTTCTAAACCCTATGCTACAAGTGAATAAGTTAATGTTATAGTTAAGTTAATTTATTATAACTCGGTTCATCTCACATTTTGAATGCGGGACATTTCACCGCTTGTGAATACACTTAATGATTTGAACCAGACGTATATGGATTAAGGATGGGTACAAGTTTGAAACTGAACTCATCGGTTCCCAATTTTCAGGAATTATACTCGAAAGTTGGAACTATTACATAAAGGGCCAATTTGGTTCTTCGTGTCTATTCATTAGAATTAGTCAATTCTCAACTTTTGTTATTTATATGAGTTAAGGTTTGAATTAAAAGATTTTGATCCCAAATTTTAAATGAAACATAGAAGTTGTGTTTTAAATATAACTTAGAAATTGTACTATTAATCAAGTAGAGCTTTCTTGGTCCATTGTACCAAATACGCTTTTACAATCGTAAATTAGTCAGAGACGAACACTATTTTGTATGAGATTAAATGTTGAGACTTAAGATCATGACAGAGGCATATGTTTGATGTCACATTAAGATTTGATTAGTTATTGTCACCCATTACTAGTATAATAAAATACCGTACGTGTTAGTATTTGCGGGTCAATTTTTAGGAAATTTTTCTGATTGTATTATTGTATTATTTTCCCATGCATATAAAAAATGTGTAGTCACGTGCAGGATTTGTCCCACTAATCCTTATTACGTTTATCATAATTTTTAAGAAATGTCTATCTTATATTAGTTTTTCTGATAAAGTGTTTTCTTTAAAATTACAAGAATTCCCATAAAAAAATACTTATCAAGTTATAATATATAAATCAATAGCATTAACTAATTTGATGAGGATTAAGCTATAACGGAATCTTGATTACCTAGGTTTCTAGTGGACTTACCAAAGTTGTCATTATATGAATTCTAGAAATCTAATTTAATAATTTGTTGTTGTTTTTATCATCATTATTTCTAAGATTTCAAATCCGAGAAAAAATACTTGAAATTGCAAGAAAATCTGCGCCAATTTATAAAATAATATTGATCGTACGGTCACCTAAATAATAACCTATTAAATAAAATAAAAGTGGGCCATGCTTTCATCACCCACACATTGATCAAAGATTGCATTAATGTTGTTGTGTGGTAATTAGTGAGAAAATGACCCATCAGTAATAATCATTTTTCTGGTAACACAAAATGCATGGAGATTGTGAAAAAGGTGTTGAGTATTGAATGGCATCACAAGAGCCAAGACGCAATGTCACTCTTCTTCTTGGGTTTGGTTTTGGTCTCTTTTCGATTTATGGGAAGTCCTCTCTATAGTAGTATGCAATTTGTCTCATTTGGTACATGTAAAGTTACCAATCATGTTTTTATATGTTTTCACAAATCATGTCTTCAAGAATATATAGATGGCATGGATTTTACCACTTATATTACATTTATAAACTTTCAAACATATCATATTACACTATACGTGTGACTCTAATTATATGGTTTTTAAAATAAGTAATTACATATTATTTTTCAAAAAAATAATAAAAATATTGTTTTCTAAATCTTAAACTCATGGACATCTCAACCCCTGGATCACAAGGAATAAATGAAAAATAAAAATATCTTACTCCCAAATTTGAATAAATGATGCGTCGATGACATCAACAACGTCTTCGAAAACCTATGAATAAAATATTACTGGACTTTGAGCACTTACATCTGTGCGAAAGTGTAAAGATTTTTCGAGTGCAAATTGTCGATTTGCAACGAGAAATTCAATCTAAATCATATTTAAATTCACATGCATTGAGTTTTGGACGAGTTTTAGAAAAGGTCATTCGCGAATACTCCAGACATGTGAGAATTTTTTCACTCGAACCGCTCTACAATCCGATAATGGTCGTGTCTGTAATTGTCTTGTGGATGAATCTCCGCGACAACAAATGGGACTAGAAAAATTTACAGAGAAGAAAACTTATCAAGTTTCTAGAAAGGTGGCGGTGACATTAATACCACCTCGTTACCGTGTTATATATTAAAGTTGAGGGTTTGATATTTTTTTATCATTCAACCATTTTGTATTATTTAGTACCTCGTTACCATGTTATATATTGAAGTTGAGGGTTTGATATTTTTTTATCATTAAACCATTTTGTATTATTTAGTTGAAAACAAAATTATATATGATTCGTGATCATCATAACATCATTACTGTATGAGATAATGTATTGTCGCATTGAAAAGCCATATAGACAAATGAAAGTTGTGAAGATGTGCATGTACAAAAGAATGGACAAAGTCTAAAACGAGCATGTTTGAACGATGGTAGGTGATGCGTCAATAAACAAGTATATACAAGAACATCGATTATAAGCATATGACGGCCATTAATTTGAAAGTAACTTATCCGATTAAATTCAAAATTTTATAACACAAATAACTAAATACACTAGCTTGTAACATTATATTAGTGTAGTTTGATTGGTCTTGGACTTACATTTGCAATCCAACCACTCATTTAATGCACATGAGATAGATAGTGTTGGAGAAAATTTAATCTATGGGGGCAAAATTTATACTAAAAGTTTAATTTAATCAATAATATAATTGATTAAAAATAATAATTTTGATACTAAAATAATTACTAAATGCATATAACAAAAACTAATTCAAGATTAAATATTTATTTTTTAGTTGAGTTGATTTACGGGTTCTATAAACTCTAATAGGTTTGGCTCTAGTTTGATTAGTTTATCAAACGACTCACTCTTGTACTTAATTTCAACATAACTTTGTTTAGAAAATTTACAAATTTTCAATAAATGATAAATTATAATAAACAAAACATAAATTTTAACTTAAAATAGCTTAACTAATACAATAATAATTAGTAAAAAATAATTATAATCATAAACCAACAAATAAAGCATTAATGAAAGATATCCATTGAAGTGAGTTTAAAAGCCCACGACTATTAAAATAAGTTTAGGCCCAACGATCATTGGAAAAATATACAACTATAAAAAAAATTTTGTCCGGATAAAAAGGAACACATTTACCACTAGACTACACAACTTTTATTGTTATGTTCCACAACTTATATATGTATATCGAAATTTAAGAAACGGGTATATCCAATTTTCAAGAAGAACCGTATATAATTATTTTTCCGAATTTCGGGGCCAGAAGGGGGCGAGTGCCGCTCCGCCCCCTTATCTGCCCCTGCCTACGTTCAAACTTATAAACATTTTAAGACATTTATACATAGAATAGATCTTTTAACTGGTACACGTACCACATGCATGGGCCAAGGCTATGATGACACGCCATCACAGGTTTAAATGAAAACGATGCATGCATGAGGTTGTGCAGTCACATGTAGTGGTTGGCTTAACCATAAATATTGCAAGTGAACCCCAATTTCAATGAAAATAATGTTGGTGGTTGATGGTTCTTGAAACCATATGATCATTACTATCACTCGTGGACTGTGACTTGATGAATGAAACATAGACACATGAAATTGGTGTCACTCTCTTCAATTTCAATTTCATGGGCACGGAGATTGTGACTACACAGACCAAATCAATTTCGTTTATTGGTTTTGTAATTACGACTAGTCACGGGCTTTTGGTGAGTCTATGTAGAGTGGGCTTTGTCTCATCAAGCCCAAAAGTCGTGCACTTCGTAGGTCACCTACCCTACGAGGGGGTTGCTAATATACTCATGGTGTATATGATTAATATGTCAGAAGATCATCTATAACTCGTTTTAATTGGTATATGGATAGCACACTAATTAAAGTGCCCTACATCACGAGATAGTAACAAATATGTACGTAGAAGGGAGAGATTTATTTTTAAACTGGCAGGAATAAACACTTTTTTTTTACAAAAATAACCATATGTTATCAGACCGCATCAAGAATAAAAATGGACATTAGATTTGTTGAAATATTTTGTTAGAATATTATCTCTGAAATTTGTGATTACATAACATATCGATGCTCCACTTATCAGCTTGATCGTTTTTAAATGTGTTGGGCTTTTAGCATGTTATCAAAGTATACATTTGTTTCAGGCTTAGGCCCATAGATTAGAGGTCACTCATGCGCCCCGTTTGTTGTGTGCATTTCAACCCAACTTGCACGTGAGAAATAGTGTATTAAAGAACCACATCTAAAAGATTCGAATCTGTTCACAGGTTTGAACAACATATCGAACAAAGATGCATATGTAAAGAAGATTTGTTTTGCTTTAAAAAAAGTAGTGGATCGCATAACCAAGAGAACCCTGTTTTGGAAACAACCACGCCATTGTTCCCTTTTCTCTCTCTTCAACCCTCACTTCGTCCCTTCGTCTTCTCCTCCTCTCCTTGCATCAAGGTCGCTGGGGGCACCGCAGTCCCCGAGGAATTTGCTGGACCAAGATCTGGGTAGTGGTCGGACAGGAGCTGCTCGGGATGGGGTCCTGTCGCCGAAGGGGGAGCAGTTAAGTGGTTGGTTTGTTCCCGACATCAAAGTGGAGATTTGGGGGGGGGGGGGGGGGGGGGGGGTTTGGGACTCAGCGGTGCTCTGGCTGCGACGTCAGCAACACTGGCGGGCTCGCTGTGGCCTCGGGACGGTTGGGATTTCTTGGGCCAGTCCAAACTGGTTTGGATCTTCTCTCCTGATCCGGTTCTCTACGGTTTAGCCGTGTTTTCGTCAGTTTGTTTTGCGGCGAGGTCGGCAGATCTGAGAGGTTTTTGATATGGGGTTTGGACCCCATGTGTGTTTCCCTCTCCAGATCTGGCTCGTTTTCTCGTCACGGCTTTGTCTGCTTTTTCGCGTATCTCATTCGGATTTTCCCTCAGGTAATACCGAGACCAATATCAAGCTGTGAGGTTTCTATGAATCGGGACACACTGAGAAATTCAGTTTTTGGGTGGTTATCGGATACCCCCCGTGGGAGATGCTTGAGGTGCATGGACTCAGCGGTGCTCTGGCTGCGACGTCAGCAATACTGGCGGGCTCGTTGTGGCCTCGGGACGGTTGGGATTTCTTGGGCCAGTCCAAACTGGTTTGGATCTTCTCTCCTGATCCGGTTCTCTACGGTTTAGCCGTGTTTTCGTCAGTTTGTTTTGCGGCGAGGTCAGCAGATCTGAGAGGTTTTTGATATGGGGTTTGGACCCCATGTGTGTTTCCCTCTCCAGATCTGGCTCGTTTTCTCGTCACGGCTTTGTCTGCTTTTTCGCGTATCTCATTCGGATTTTCCCTCAGGTAATACCGAGACCAATATCAAGCTGTGAGGTTTCTATGAATCGGGACACACTGAGAAATTCAGTTTTTGGGTGGTTATCGGATACCCCCCGTGGGAGATGCTTGAGGTGCATGGGCTTAGATGAGAGGATCCCCCCCCCCACCCCCCCGAGAATGATGGATAGGAGGTCTTGGGGTTGGTGTTAGTGTGTTTAGTTGTTTTTGTTGTGTGGAGTGTAATTTGTTTAGTGGTTTTCGGTGTATCCGACTTTGTTTAGTGTTGTTAGTTAAGGTGGTCTATTTTTCCGGCGTGGTTCCTTGGAGCTTGTCCATAGAGGTAGGATGTCGTTAAGCCTGTCTTCGAATGTTTACTTGTAAACTGTAGATGATTGATACTCAACTTTCAAGTGTAGAGCTTATTCTCGTTCGTGATATCATATGAACCATTGGTTCGCTTTCAATAAAACACAGTGGATCATTTATCAAATAATTATATTTGTGTGACCACTCATCAAAGCAAACGTTAAGAATATGAATCGAGCTATTCTTTCCTTTAACTTTAAATTAGCAACAATATAGATGCAATGTGACTACTTTGACCTCGTTCATTATAGCATTAAAATATGTTATATCGCGACCGAATATTTATATGTTGTTATAATAAGTTTTAGTTGCGGATCGATCATATTTACACCACTGAACACCAACTACGTGCTAATTAAGTGCAGGTAGCATTAGAAATTCTATTGCTTATATCTCACGGCAACAATTTATTAACAGCGAATTATATACTCCGCTGCTGCAAGTAGAATCGACGACATTTGCAAAGCATGCTGTCAAAACTTTTTCCTCATTTGACATTCATGTGACCCATTTTTAAACTGAAAATTAACAAAATTTAAAGCCGTAAAAAAGTGATAGTTTAGTCTTTACAATATTTTTCTAGTGAGAGAGACACTTATGTGAAAGAACATGTATAATTAAAAATAAACGTTCGCAATTTTCGTTGTATCAAAACTGTAATTTATTTTCACTCTGTTTCTCTCTTCCCGTTCTTCCCAATCTCATCCCTAACCTCAGTTTCTCTCCTACTTCTTTTCAAACCCTAATTCAAATTTCAATTCTTCTATCATTTTCTATTTCATTTTCAGCACAATCTATACATGAATACAAGTTCCAAGACCATATTGTACTCCTCCTTTCAGGCTACACAAACAGAAACATGAACCATCCATGAGAGAAATTCAAGTACGCAACAATCATCATTAGCCCCTTCTTTTTGTCCACTTAATTTTGCTACTCTGCAAAACTTGGTCTTGACCTGAAACAAGTAAAAGAAAATAGATTCAAACAGCATTGACTTTGGTGACGATGAACTTTTATTAGTTGCTAATTATAGTGCATTAGAATTGGTTGATTGCAATCTATTGATTCATGTTTGCTTTAAATGACATATATATGTAGAGATATTAATTAACTCTGCTATAATTTGACCAACTTGTTTTTAATTAAAAAGACCATATTTATATCTCCATCTTGCTCAGGCAACTACATTTATGGAATAGTAACAGGACACTGAAATTATCTGATGCAATGCAATGAAACTCATTATCACATTTCAAAAAAAAAACCCGTTATCACAAGTCACGTGTGTGACACTAGTGAGAGCGATACTTAACTCATCCCCAAAAATACGAAAACAAAGACGTGAGCTCAAATATTTTTTTTTAAATAAATATAATAATTTGTGAAATTTTTTTAATCAAGTATAGTAAATTGTAATTAACCTTAAAAATAAATATTAGTCACACTCAATTAAATAAGAACATCATTTCATTTAGATGACACAAATAATAGCCTTATTATTATATGAAGTACATGGCATTGGAGCTAATTAATTTAGTCGATTTCTCGCACCTCCAGTACTCCTTATTGTGGTTTTAATGGCATATACAGAAGTTTCATTGCTATATAATTCATGTGAGAGAGAAGTATTTAGATACTTAGCCATATTAACAAAATTGATATTTTAGTTAAATTGAATTTGATATATATATATGGCAAAATTGCATCAAATTCATATATAAATAGTAATGTTGTCATTGATAAGTATATATATTTTGGGATTTACACTTACTAGTTTGAATTTTTAACCTAAATCAAGTATCATCATATATATTTTTTAAATCTTCTGCTTGTAGATTTAATTATATAACTATATATAAGACTTCACATCCGAAAGATGCGATTTAAAATTTGTTGCACATTCGGGACCAGGGTCGGCCCGTCTATAAGACAAGAGAGACTTTTGCTTTAGGCCGCGATCCTAGAGGAGCCCCAAGATACCCAGCCGACCAACCAATATCAAAAAGGCCTAATTTTATAAATTATTTTCTCGGTCCCATAATATTGAAGCCTAAATATTATTCAACATTAATAAAAACTTATATATACCAACTCTTACACTAAATAGTATTGACAGTATAATAACATAAGTCTTATACGTGATTCATCTTTCACGAAAAAAAGCGTCGAAGTCGAAGCGATGGCGCCGAAAAATGATGGTAGTATAGTATTATCTTTATAAATGAAAAGTCTCGTTTCAAATTCTTGCCTTAGACCTCGATTTTCTAAGGACGGCCCTGTTCGGTACATTACCTTACATGGGTGGACACACTGACGTAGAAATCATATAATACATGTAACTTGTGTGTAAGTGTGGTTGCTGTGAACATTAATTCTTGTGTTGGAGGAGAAGCGAGTGAAGTTGAAGTCGAAGTCGATCAACCAGACACACACAGATCAGATATAGATTAAATATAAATATAGTGATCCAACAAGTCAAGCCCTATGACATTAAATGATAGGTATTGGAAATTGCACACATTAAAACGCATTAAACCGTTTGTCTATTCCAATTATTAGGCCCTCTTCTCAAATCCCAATCCCAATGCCTATCTTTTTCTACTTTTATACAAAAATAAAATCCTCTTTTCAGTTCCCAAAATCTACCACTCCAATTCACCATCCCGCTCCTCCTATCTCCATGGACCATCACTTAATTCCATTTCCACCACTCACCCAATCAAAAAGACCACAACTCTCACAATATACAAACCACCAAATTTAATTTGATCATAAAATAATAAGCTAATCTTGAACATAAAATAATGCATGGTTAAACTCATCCCATGAGTTTTGAAAAATGGCTAACGATTATGAATAATCACAGTGAGCTTGTCTTAATGGTTAGCTTTACTCGCTTCCTGACTTTAGACTAATAAAATTCGAAACTCAACATATATAATATTTAATTGGGTAGATTTAAAAGTAGCCAGAAAAACTGATAAATTAATGTATTGTTCAAAAATTGTTTACTACTGAGACATTGCACTTGTCAAAATACAAATACGTACGATTTAATTTTATATAAATATATTAAGATTACATTAGGAAAGCAAATAAAGTAGAAAAGGTGAATAAAATTGTAGTACTTCAGTACGAAAGAGCAAAAAGCTATGAAAGTAGCTATAATATTAGTTAGAAATGACATGAAAAAGAAGCATTTTAATTAAGCCTAGAAATGGTGAGTAGGTAGAAGATGGAGGTGGAGTTATTGAGGGAGTAGAGTCCAGATGTCGGTGAAGGCCCTGACGATGACTCCATGGTAGTAGGGCGAGTTGAGGTGGAGAAAGCAGTTGAGGAGGTCCCTCAGATCGTCCTTTGAATAAATCTCCTTGTCCATTATCATCTGCAGCATCGACTGCCGGAAATCCAGGTACGGATCGTCCGACTCCTTCTCCACCGCCAGCCCCATCCTCCCCAATCCTACACCAATAACCACTGATGATGAAGACGACGACGACGACGGTGATGATGTGCTTCTAGCAATGTCTTGTTTCTCAATATTGGAGGTGGACTTCATGAGTTTAGGCTTCCACCGGAACAAGGCCAACGGTCTCCGGCAGTTGCACCCTAAGCTCACCGCCACTGTGCTCACACCCACCTTTTTTCTGCTCATTTCTCGATTGCTCATTGCAGGCACCAGATAGGGACCTTCCTTTTGTACTAAAAAAATGAAATGTGCGCGTGGGTCGTGTCTTATATGTTATCGAATTTTTGTGAGGACATGTCATGTATTTTGTTAATAGGAAAAAATGCTATTAACTTTAATTTCTTTTGTATAAAATGTGTGTAAATGGCGAAATTGCTTTTAACATTAAGAATTAGTATTTAAATAATATAAATGTTTTTAAAAAAAATTCTGAAACTATCTTTTATCTGACATTTATATGATAAAAACTTGTAAATAATTTTTGAAAATTACTTTTAAAAATATAATTATTAATATTATGTGCAATTTTGTATAAATGCAAGCATTTTGTAGAAAATCAAATTTCACAGTTTTTTTTTAAGGTAAAAGCGAATTTTATTAATTAAATAGCAACTAACCCGACATCAAGCCGGACAACTGAAGTTACAGTTAGTTGGACAGACCCCTCATCATAATCACATCTACTGTTAATTAAAGCAAACATGGCCAATTCGTGAGCCATTTGATTACAAGTAACACATGTTCCGATAGTGGGTAGTACGCAACACCGTTCGCTAATGATTCTTCCAAAGTTGTGCAGCTCAACCTGTTTAGCATCACGTAGAGCCACGACCTCCAACTCATACGGATGGAGAAATCCCGTGATCTTACTGCAAAATGCTTTACACATACATCCATGATAACTCCGGAGACCAATCGACTCGAAACAGTAGCTTCATGCAGAGCCACGACCTTCAACTCATACGGATGGAGAAACCCCGTGATCTTGCTGCAGACCGCTTTAAACCAGCTTCCTCGATCAACCCTGCGATCAATATGGGCATCGCGAAATTCAAATTCTCCCAGCACATTAGGTTTAACCCGATCAACTTATCAACACCAGGGACCCCTCTTTTCCTTACAGTACCGATCACAATAGGACACACACGTGACGTATTGAATTTTAAGCAAGCCGAGTACCCCTAGTTCGGTGTGCTTGCATGAGTCTGCCCACCGACGCCAGATAATTCCATATCCCTCCCAATACCGATCTACCAACTAATCAAAACCGCTGGTTCCCACATATTGAAGCTTAAGCAAGCCGAGACCCCCTAATTCAGTATGCTTACATGAGTCTGCCCACGACGCCAGATAACACCAGTTCCCTCCCAGTACCGATCTACCGTCGCGACCCAAGCTTTCCCCACCTGCAATTCCGTCCTTAACCTCACCGCACTCGACTCTGTTCCTGCCATCCCACTAAATCGGTTTCCTTCACCGTCAGCTGTTGTCGCAGCTACCACCGCAAGACCCGGAACTGTAGCCGTACTAGAAGCCCTCACAGACGGAGCCGTGCCGCCGTGAAACATCGTCGATTTTTAACAAACAACCCAAATCGCCACGGGCGAAAGGTACAAACCGCAAAAAAACCCCTGCCGCCGACTATGATTTTTTTAAACGCTGCGCCGACTACACGGATACAATGGTATTATTGAAAACCACAGTTTTTTTGTTATTAACAAGGCACAATCATTTTCTTGGAGAATTGTAATAATATAAGTTATGTTTTGCAATTTTCCATCTTTAATTAGGGTATGCTTTTGTGAAATTAAAAGGGTGACATGTGGTACTATATGTACGAAATTAATAGCAAGATCTGCACCGCTTGATTTGATTCATATGAATGGTTGAGATTGAAGTAAATTGCTAATCACTCTCTCTCAGTATATTTAAGGAAGCGAATTTAATTGGCAGCACGAGCCACGAGTTGTCCACTTATTTTCTTTATTTATTAGCTAGCCAGATTTAATGAACATTTATGAGGAAATACTTTAAACATGAATATAATTTTGTTTCAATTTCTTCGGACGAGATCGAGTACGTTGGATCGTACAAGTAACATAATTTTATTATTAGGTTTTAATTAAGTTGAAAGAAATGTTAACAATTACGCTAACGTGGTAAGGACAGCAAGTACCGAAGGGATTAACCAAAAAAAAAAATACTAAATATGAGAAAACCAATCCCTCGAATCCAACAAATAACCTTGAAATCAGTGGCTAGTCAAAGATATATGCACTTGCTAAAATTTTAAAGTTAGAATCTAAAATACAAATGGTTTTCTAGTATATTTTGATTTTCTCATATTCTCTCTCGATTTTAGGTTTAGACTACTCTTTATCTTTTGTTCGCAGATTTTGTAACAAAGTGACCCACGAATTGGCCAACCATGCTTTAACTAACGGTAGCTGAGATTATAGTGAGGGGTCAGTCCCACCATCTGTAGCTTCAGCTGTCCGGCTTAATGTCGGGTTAGTTGCTTTTATCTAATAAAATTCGCGTTTACATTAAAAAAAAATACATTTGAATTAGTTTATTTGAGGGATGTTGACAGTTTTTACACCTAATAATTATAGCGAATTAATGACACTTTCATATTCTAAATATTTTTTTCTTTTTTTAGTACACTTTTAATATTTTTGTGATAAGCTATGCTAAAATGACTAAATTACCAATAGTTTAAGAAATCAAAATAAAACTTGTCCAATTTGATTTATCAAACCAGATTTGAACTAGTTCGAATTTAATTTTAGATTTGAGAGCATAATTGTATTTGCATCGTAAATATAAACCAAATTGAACTAGAAATAAACAAAATTGAACCAATTCAATTTATGATTTTTTAAGCCAAGTGTAGTTTAGGTATTTTAGATATTTTAGATGTAGGTTGTCACAATAAAATGTCAGTGTACTAGAAAAGAGAGAAAAATAGTTAGTGTATGAAGGTATCATTTCGCTATAATTATGTGTAACAAAATGTCATCATCCCTTTATTTTATGACATGAAAATTCAATATTCTTCAACTTTATCACTATTTCACTAATTTAGTTGATTCATGCAGAGAATTTTAGATGAGTGCATGGGGCCGGATGGGAGGAGAAAGAGAGAGATTTTTTAATGACGCAATTTCTGGTCGAAAATGCACGTGTCCCCTTTAAAATCTTAATATCTATAAATCACATGTAAGATTATCAAAATATGTTATCAGCTAAGTTGTAAAAGTATAGTCTTGCCCGTATCGTTGAGGTCGTTTAGATTGTTCGTATTTTACCAATTATGTTTTTGTTATGTTTATTATAATTTATTAAAGGGTAAATTCCACATGACCCCCCTTAACTATACGCGTGTCTCACATGAACCCTCTTAACTACAAAATCAATCTGTGAGGTGCCTTAACTATCCAAAAATCCCACTTTACCTTTTTTTGTTGACTTTTTTCAAAATTCTATTAAATTTTTGTGAAATGACGAAAATACCCTTCTATCTGAAAAATTAAAATAAATAAATAAAAATGATTTTGAACTTCTTTTCTAATTTTCTCGTTGTAAAATATTAAGAATAAAATTTTGTTAATAGTAAAAATAATTTTAAAAAAGTTTTTTTTTCAAAAAAAATTACTTTTAAACATCGTTTTTTGTTTTTATTAATTTTTATAAATAATTTTTTTTAAATAAAAAATTAATACTAAAATATTATTTTTATTCTTTATTTTGTACAACGAGAAAATAAAAAAAATGTTCAAAATCATTTTTATTTATTTATTTTTATTTTTCAGATATAAGGGTATTTTCGTCATTTCACAAAAAAACATAACAGAATTTTGAAACTAGTCAACAAAAAAAGGTAAAGTGGGATTTTTGGATAGTTAAGGCACCTCACAGATTGATTTTGTAGTTAAGGGGGTAATGTGAGACACGCGTATAATTAAGGGGGTCATCTGAAATTTACCCTTTATTAAATATTGAAATATGGGCCACCAAAACTGCTCTTGTTGACACTATTTTAATATCTCTGGTAATTACAAGTTCATTGTTATTATGGAACTAAGATAAAAACATGTAGAAAGCGAAAATAAATATAGTTCCCGAACAAAGCGTCGCATATTAAGTGGTGTGCCACTAATTAAATACTCTATAATCCCAACGGCAGACCGTACAACCCTACATTTTCAATCAGGAAAAGACAGAACTGCCCCTACAATGAAACCTTATTTATCCCAATCCAAACCTTAAAAACTTTCCGAATTAGCTAAGTTTTTTGTCACTTTGTTCGTAGATTCCTAGTCTATAATCGGCACGACATTTTTTCCCTGCTGAATCAGAGATCCTTCGTCCTCCACAAGGTTCTCTTTTCTCTTTTTTTTTCTTTATACATAATCTTCGATCAATATTTTATCGTTAATACTGAAATCAAAATCGTCTAAAAGTTGTAATGAAAGCGAAGAAGTTTATATATTATGAAAAAATTCAAGCATTGTACATATGAGATGTTAACGCTCGCATTGGCCCCGTAGATCCGTCCCTGGCCACAATTCAATTTCGCATTCAAATTGTTTTGCCATCTTTAATATGGTTTTATAAATTAACACATTCACCCATATGTTTTTGATAAAGTCTTTAGCATGTGTTCAAGATTCGAACCAAAGAACTCATTTACAAAAAAAAAATACATTTTCTACTATTTGACCCAACTTAAATACTTGAGGATATATATATAATCGATTTTATTACAGTTTATATGGTTGGTTGTGGTTTTGCAGGTGGCCTCTGATTCTAAGTAGGGATTTAAAATGTTGGGAGTTCTTATAAACAGAGTTCTGCTGTATGTGATGCATCATATTGTTTTTGTTATGTCTGAGTTTCTTGATTTTGATTATTTCACATATTTATTTGCAGGATGATTCTAGGATATGCATACCCTGCATTTGAGTGTTACAAAATTGTAGAGAAGAATAAGGTGGAGATTGAAGATCTTAGGTTCTGGTGTCAATTTTGGTATCTTACTATCTTTATACTTCTTTTCAAAGCAACTAGATTATGTTTTGTTGAGTACTTTTTTATACTCTTTAGGTGAATCAGTGTTTTATATAGTACTAACTTATATGTGTTATTCTTGCTAAACTTGTAAAGTCTCGTTTAAAGTGTGTAGTGTCAAAATCTTGCATTTAACATAAACATTTAAGCATTTTTTATTCATGAGTGTTTAGATGTTGAGTGCAATTTGTATATAAACAATTCCTTAACTTTGTAATCATGTGACGCGAGACTTTGAACTCACACGTGAACCTAACAATCTCGCCTCCACATTGAATCTTATCACATCGGATAGGCTCCCTCTAAACCTAAACTCTTACCTTGGTCTACTCTCCCACAATGACCATTTTCATCCTGTTTGGGTTCACCCCCACAAGAGCTCGATCATGATCCGAGTCTTACCAGCCATATGAGCACCGACCCACTTTACTAGAAGAGTCTATTGAACTAAGTCTCTAATTCCATTATTGGGGAGATAGAACTAAACTTTGACCCAAAAGACTATCTATTACATCTTGAGCCCAATGTGTATATAAACTCTTTCTTAAGCATGTAATCATTCGATTTAAGACTTTGAACTCATATGTGAACCTAACACCACTTGATCTCTATCAATTAAAAAAGTAAAATTATATGTGACTCGATGTGAATTATGAATTTTACAAAAAAACTTAATGGGCAAGTTTTGTCAACCCGACAATCTAATAGGGTTAAACATCAGAGTACTTAATTTAAATAGGCACGAGACTAAGTTTTGCATGTGCTAAACCCAATATCCTTGGATGAGTTATTAAATCTCGGGGCTCAACCCCAATCCAATCCATGCTCTCCCCTGTGTATGCACTATTAAACGACTCTAACTATATTTTAACTCGACAAGTGTATTAAGACATTGATTCATCAACCTACACTTCTACGTGAATCTAGTTTTTTAATAGCTTACCTTTTTCTTTTATCCAATACAAATGTGACAGGATTATCGTGGCGTTTTTTACCGTTTTCGAGAGGGTCGCTGACATATTCATCTCATGGTACGTAAACACAAAGTTAAATAAATCAAACAGACAGACAAAACGATTGACTCAAAGTTATGTGTTCTCCAGGCTACCCTTTTACGGAGAGGCCAAAGTAGCAGTGTTCGTGTACTTATGGTACCCAAGCGTCAAGGTAAGAAAATAAACCCGACAACAAAAAACAAAAAGCAGATGACGACGACGACGACAACAATGACGATGGGAATGAATGGTTTGTATGTGCAGGGTACAAGTCATGTGTACGGGACGATGGTGCGGCCTCAGCTGGTGAAGCACGAGCCGGCCATAGACAAGAAGGTGATGGAGGTGAGGGAGAGGGCATGGGACTACATAATGTTGCATTGGCAGAGAGTGTTTGCTATGGGGCAAGCCACTTTCTTCCAGCTTCTCACCTCTGTCTCTAACCAGACTGCTAAGGTCTCCAACAGAACTAGTAAGGTACCCCAATCTTTCTTCACTGCACAAGCATCACTTTCTTCACTGTACTAGTCTTAGGATTCGTTGTAATTTATATATATGCAGCAGCCTCGGAGTCCTAAAGCGCCGCCACCGTCGCCGGGGAAGGCACCGAGCCGGTCGGGAATGTCAACGCCCTCGAAATCGAAGCTGGGTAAAGTCGACTCCTCCGGCGATGAAAGCGATACCCCGAGACAGGGCCCATCCGACTCCGACCTCAGCGACCGCCTCCAGGCCCGCCTCAAGCTCCGCCGCCAACAATCCGACATGTGAATATATACTTGTAGAATTTTAACATTTTTCACTTCTTGATTATTAATTTCATTTTGTTATTTCAGCGATGTAATTTGTGCATAAAAATTAGAAATGAAGATTTGCTGATGGGTCGTACCAGATCATATGAAAACAGAATTTATGATTTTGTATTGATAGATTTGTACAGAGGGCTGCTTCGTTATCTGCTGGTTTGGATCCCAATTGATCGGAGGAGTCGGTCGAAAACCCGGGAGACGGCGGGGAGGACGTAGCGGTTGAGGAAGGCGAGGCAGGCGGCGAGGGGGTTTCCGCCGGAGAATTGGGAGCGGAGGCGGTGGAAGTAGTCGGAGCCGGAGTAGGAGGGGGAGGCGGCCATGGGCTGGAGGTAGGCCCACGCGGCCTGCTTCACCAGCCTGTTGCGGATCGATATCTCGTGGGCGGCGGCGGTGGGGGAGTTCACGGCGGCGCCGGCGGGGAGGACGTCCTTCAGAGAGGTGTAGGCCTGCAGCGATGGTTTCATGGAGAGGAGCTCCACGTCTAGAGGTGGAGGAGGCGCTGAGGCGGTGGACGGGTAAGGGAAGCTGGAGCTGTGCTGGCGATTCGAGGGGACGTAGAGGGAGAGCCTGCCGACAGATGTGGCGGTGGAGTTGCGGCGGCGCGTGGTGGAATGATCCATGGGTCTGAGAGGAGAAAGATGGATAATGTGCAGAGTATTATTGAGGACAGTATATATAAAAACTGCCTTTCTAGTCTCAACTTTGGCGGCTTGCTTTTTAATCAGTAACAGTACAATTATCTTCTCCGTTTTCACACATTTAGTCCCAAAAGATGCACTGACTTTAGTTTCTTCAAACAAAATATAATATAATTGAAGTATGTAACGATACTTAACCAAGTGCGAAACGGACAGTTCAGTGAAACAAAATTTTATTTTAAATGGATATAAACTGGGTCAAGAACTAATTCAAATTTGAAATTAATCATAATTAGACATGGTACGTTTGTTTATGTTTTACAGTAAAATTAAGATATTATTATTATATTTGAAATAGATGATAAAATATTTAATTATTTTGAAAGAAGTAAATTAATGGGAAAAAAAACAGTGAATGGCTTTAATAAATGATGGGGGCAAGGTGGTTATTATAAGAGAAAGAAAGAGCACCCAAAGAAGACCTAATACGCGGAATCAACAAAGCAACAATGATAATGAGAGAGACTAAATAGTGGTAGCTATCGGCCTATCGCGAAGAGTGGTAGGCCACACCACACTCAACCCAACTACCCAAAGCCCTCAAGAGGCTATTAGATCCAAAAATTGTGTGATGTGCTGATTTTGAGCCTCTCATAGCCACTATTTTATTAGCATAAACAAAATGTGATCAGTGTTTCGAGAATCTTGCTCCTCAGAAAGCTAACATCTCAATGACAGCAAGAGGTATAGGATAAACAGACAAAAATATTGATTTCTTTCTATCCACAAACATGAATAAGCTATACATAAACTTTGATTCTTAGGTTAGAATTGCGGGTCTGAAGTGATTATTGATTGGCAAGAGACCAGTCCAGTCCCTTTCTATGGTTTTATTGTAATTATACAACCCTAACCCTAACACAACAGCACACGGATATATATACATAAACAAGCAACAAAGATATTCAATGAAAAAACTAGACATAGTTTTGACACAATAACACTCCTGGAATCTGACGTATAAGGTATAACAGATGGATTTTGATTACGTACAGAACCTCCTTCACCTGAATTGAAGCCAAATCTATCTTTCCCTTCGAATTATTTTTTATAGCATATTACAAGTCAAGTATGAAACACAACATTAGACTCAAAGATAGTGAGTGACATAACAAAATGGTAGTGTTTCATTCTATTTCTATCATCAAATGTTGGCTTAAAGGTATGTTTAAACAGTTCAACGTTTACAATCACATCATCGTCCAATTTTGTTTACAGTCTCCACAGAATCTACCTCCCATTATCAAATGAATCTAAATCTATTTAATAAGATGTACTCTATTTTCTGTGGTATGTGTCCCAGATTATAGATGCTCAATCCACCCTCAAAACTGGCAAATCTCCTTTAAATAACCAACACAACTTTCATGTATAAACTTATTAGTTGGGGTGAAAGATATATTACTCAACTGTAAAGTAGAGCAGGGACTCCAGCTCGGTTAACCATCAATTGGCTTCTTATGGTAGGCTAGGCTTCCCACTGTGTCCACGTTGAGCAACTAATCGACATATCTTACACCGCAAATAACAGGTTACACAATCACATAAAGAATAGACATGGAGGTTAGTCTTTTGAAAACTGAAAGGGTTTGGGTTCCTTGATTTAGCTCACTGAAAAGTTATTGTCACCTCTGAGTAGAATTAACAGCAGGTGGCATATTAGTAATCCCGGATGGTGGAGTTTGTGGTCGTGGTATATTGACATCACCAAGCCCAAAGTCATCACGAAGCATATCAATTCCACTCCATTCAACACCAGCTATTTATAGAGTGAAGGAACTAGGCATCTTACACTGAAAAAATGTAAGCAAGAAGGAACAATATCTCAAAAGGATACAATCTGTCCACATATCGGTCATGCTAACTCCAGCATCTGATAATAGCCAGTAATCTGCATCATTCTGCAATCATAACAAGGAATGTAAGGTTCGAAATGATAATTATATTTCAAAATAAAACTGGCTTGACTAAGTATCTCAATTTGAGATTTCAGTAAATTGAAAATAAAAGAGCCTACATGAATATCTGATGGAACAATCTTTGTCATTCCCACACCAAAATCCTGGGAAACACTAAGATCAGAGCACATTTCAGGAGCATTTTGTGTCTGAGGTTCAATTTCCTTTACAGTGCTCTCAACAGTTGACAACTCTGTTGCTGGATGTTCACTTGATCCCGAACTTGAAGCAAGGGGGAGGTTCATGGGTGGCTCCACACCATTTTCATCCTCAAATCTCTCCTCAAATTGACTATGACACATGAATGTATATTAAAAAGGGCAAACAAAAAGGACAAGGATTAGTAAGAGCAATTAGTGTTGCACAGAAAAAATGGGTTACTTATATGTGTAAGGAAACATATTCCCCAATATGGTGGGACATACCTGACAAGGTAGACATCAATTGGACCCATAGTGCTCCTAAGGATTATTCTGTATCTCCTTTGAGGATAGTCAACAGCCTGATGCATATATGAGTAGATCAATCATGCATGATAAAGAATTAATGACAGAAGAATTAACTTAAAAAAAACTCTCTAGCCACCACTTACTTCATCAGGATCTGGGACTTCTAGTGTGGTTCCATGTGGAGCTTTAATAGCTATAAGTGTCTGATTCTGTTTAAGTGATCACATAGTTTCATTAATGTTAATTAATAAAATGACATAAATAAATTATAGAGCTTGGTGATGCAACTATGCTGGTACAAAATCATTATAACAGCAGTTAGCAAACCTGAAAGCAAGGCTGGCTCTTTATATCTTCTTCGGTCACAAAAAGCCATCTACACCAATTGAAAGAAAATCAATCTATCACAATTACTACTGAATCAAGTCGGCCCCAAAACCAAATCAGAAATAGGAATAAACAAGATGAAGGGGATTTTTCTTTTACTTTTGGTTGTCTTCATCTTCACTCAGGCCTCTCAATTTTTCCTGCATCTCTCTGCAACAGTGTTTAAGTGTCAGCATTATCCAACTATTTTAATGAAGCAACATTAACAGACACAAAGGCAACCAACCATATAACCTTATTCGATTATCTAATCTTTGCTCTTCCATGGAAAGGTTTTCAACTTCTGTCTGCAGGATAAAAACACTAGATTATGCTTTCTGAAGAAATGCCCAAGTAATCCCATCTTTCCAATGGGATGTATGTCAAATTAGTAGTGTCGTAGACAAAGTCTAAGCATTCACAAAATGGAGGGTGATATTTTAATTATTAAGAAACATAGTTTTTAGATGGCAGGAAACTTAGTATACCTGTAATAATGAAGCATCAGTGTCTGCCTCACCTGGCCTTACAGCATCAACTCCCCTAAACAAATCATCCAAACAATCTTGACTAAGTTCCCGTGTTTTTTTTGCGTCAAATGGTAAACCAACATTCCTTTCACTTGATAATGTTCAGAAATTGTAAGGCTTACTTCCATCTTATTCTGTTCTTAAGTTTCTTTTCAATCAAGCCAATGCCTTCCAAAACATTTGTTATATCATAAATCCTCCTTTTCTGCACCTGTCATGTCAAAGCAATTTAATTAATATGTTGCATGATGCATGTTCCAATACTCAACTATCACAATGATTACCTCCAAGGTCTCCGCTGCTTGGTTTAGGTCAAGAACACCATCCTCGGCATGCTTAATCAAACTGATAAACTTTTTCGTCAAAAGACCTGAAATTTTCTTGCACATTATCAGAATTCTTGTTACATATGAAAGCTTAATGAAGTCATATAGAACACATAGATTGGTATGAATTGCTTATTGAAATGGCAACACTTGGGAGATTACCTAGTGAACTGTCATAGCGACAGTTGCTAGCTGGAGTGCCAGGAGTTAGAATAGAAGGAGATCCTGCATGGTGTAGAAACCTTAAGATAGTGAGCTATTATCTCTCATGGTATTTTGAAGCAACTCAGTGCTGCTTAAATTATACAGCATAAGAACTACAATTTTATGGTGAAGAAATACAAATTTTCACCACCAACCACAGTTTTCTAAAAACAAAGATAATATCAATACTCGTTAAATATATTGATATACTAAGAGGAGATATCATAGATGTAACTTAGAAGAATACAGGACTTAGGGTTCGCTAACGTCAAAGACGTAACTTGGAAGAATACAAGCTTAAGAGGTGATATAAAACTTCTCACCTGCATTTGATATGGGTGTCTGCGGCCCAGATTTACCTCCTCTTGATGCCCTTGATTTGTTGTAAGTCCTTCCCCCTTTTGCTGAGATGGGGGTCTGGAAAGGGCTGTTAAGTACATAGGTTCGGCCAGGACTACTAGTCCACTCAATAGGTTGAGCATCAGTGTTGTCTGTTTCATTCTTCCGTTTTAATGGCTGTAAATCAACATGAAAGTCGATACACATAAGCCCGCAATGGGAGGAAAATATATATCCAAATTACAACTTGAAATATTTATTTGCGAGGTATCCATCCCACGAAGAAATAATTAAATTCAGACCACATCAAAATGCAGTTTATATGAGGCTCATCAATGCATCCACAATTCACCTATATGGAGATAGTCAGAGACCAAAAAAGGTGGGGGGGAAGACACACCCTTCATTGCAAAATAAGATTCCTCTATGATATTTGGCATAAGTTAGTGATTAGTGTAGTGCTAATCTTTCTCATTATGTTCCCATGTGTGCTCATTTGCTGATACACTTGTAAGGTTATAACTAATTCAAATAAGGATATTATTGATGATTCATGCATGATTAACTTCATCAAAAGAAGAGCTGGAACATCAAATTTAGGAAAAGAGGACACTTATTTAGGAAAAGAGAGGGTAACTAAGAGTTTCCTTTGCAGCTTCTCTCGCTGTGTAACAGGAGACTATTTAGTTACCACAGTTCATAGAATCCCTTTTTTGGATCATTATTTGAAGAAGTAAATACTAATAGCAGTGTTCAAAAATTTGGTGAATCTTAACCACCGAGAAGGATAAGTGAAACTGAAAATCGGTCCAAAAGTCGATCAAAGTCAAAACTCGGCAAAAATCGTTGAACTTGATCAAACTATGGTTTTAACTTATTATGTTGGTTGGAACTATCTTGTTTTACATATATTTAAAACCAAACAAAATTTTCCAATTCCTCCCCAATTAGTTAAAAGAGTCTTCTTTGTTGTCTCACCGTGTTTTGGCCGATCTCGAATTTTAGAACCTTGCCTGATAAGGATAAAATTTTAGTAGGTAAAAATTAACGAGAACCTCCTTAATATAGCATAAGCTAAATTTCCATTTCAGCAAACCATCCGATTCAGCATTATAAGTGCATCGCATCTACCTTTCTTATCAACTAAATCATCAATACTACAACACCAGAAAGCAGAAAACGACACCGTCCATAGTAATTTAAGAAGGGAACAATGAAAATGAGGCTGAAAACTAACCAAAATCTGCAGCTGAAACACATTTTATAAATGGTAGTCAATTTCATAAGAATTGGGGATAAACAGACAGGGACACTAATTGTTACTCATAACAATCGAGTTACGGGTGAATTTGAAGTAAATCAACTCCTACGCGTCCTCTTTAACTATCCAGATAAACCATAAATGAAATAAAAATGAACATGAACCAGCATTTTGGACCAGTTCAGTGCGACTTCCATGGCAGTTACTCACCAGGCATCAACAGCTCAATGCACCTGAAAACAAAATACACCAACAAACAGGAGAAGAAGGGACTCACGGGAGATCTAACAACAATGGCTTCCACAGTCTGATCGGCGACCTTCCGAGGAGCGAATCGGTGGTAGTCATCGGGAGGACAGAAAGGCGGCTTCATCGAGGAAAATGCGAGGTGTCGCTTCGTGGACTGGAGGATCTGGTCACCGGAATCCTCCCTGCGCGGCGGCGCTTGGCGATTGGAAGCTCGAGCGCCGCCGCCGGTCATTGAGGAGTGAAGCTATGGAGGTGCTTAGCAGAATCGACGATCGCGAAGAGAAATTGAGAATCTGGAGGATTGGAAAGAGAGTGAGGATTTGGATTTTGGAGATCTCTGAGGAAGGGTTTGGAGAGAGAGAGAGAGAAAGGGTTTTGAGAGCGTTTGTACTTGCTGCGACAGAAAACGAGGGAAAGAGGGAATTTTGGGTTTCGGATTAGATGTGGAGGGAAGTGCAAAACAAAACTACGAGTGGGCTACTTTTAAAATTTCTATTGTTGACTGAACTTTTGTGTTATTGTCATATGGTCCCGGTATTTCTAGTCTATTGATTTTTTGTTGGGGTTTAAAATGGGTTAAAGTTCAATTATTCATGAGTTTAGAAAACAAAAATAAAAGTGGTTAGAATACTTGTACTTGAGCTTTTACGTGGGGTAAGATTCTAAAATCTTGAACTCATCAGATATGTGTGCGAATGAAACTCTAGAGCAGCTTATATGGCACGATCTCTGCATTGGCGTCGATGTTGAAGAGGGTACACGCCTCCTTCATCGACGTCACCTGATTGGTGCATCTTTCTCCATGGCTTCTCTCTGGTTCGCGTTTTTGATGATGAAGAAGAAAGGGATTTGGAATCGGAATATGAACAATGCTTTTAATTTTGATTTGTTGGTTTATGTTTTTTTTATTTCAATTTGTTGATTTGTTGCAAGAGGTAAATTCCATGATATGTGTCTCAATTTCAGATCATATAATCAGTTTGTAGAAATGAAAAGTTTGGTTTAAATGATATAAGCTTTTTATATTAAATTTTATTTATTTGAAAAGAGACATGTACACTTGAATCATAAAATAAACTTAATATTTTAGAGAGGATAAAATGGTAAATCTACATTTATAAAATAATTATACCGTATAAATTATACTCGGGATATTTTGGATATTAAAAAAATATTAATAGCATTGTTGTTAGATTTAACAGAAATTTGACTAAAGTGTTAACGTTTTAAACTTAAGGTACTAAGAATAAAAATTCAAATTTGAACGACTGATCTTGAAATGAGATTGCAATATCACCTAATAATTCCTTATCAGGATCTCACATGTGTTAAGTGAGCGATCCTTACCCCTTGACCCAACTTATGTTGGTTATCCAGTTGGTCGTCTTTTCATAGAAATACATTGATAACGTTTCATTTGAGATTGAATTTCCTACTCTTTTTGGCTTCGTGTTTTGTGGTCCTGCCTGCAGGGCTTGCAGTACGTGCAATATAAACAGAAGTTTTGTTGTTGTCATGCAATGCCTTTGTTATTATGAGTGTTCTATAGGCAATTTATGGGATACAAATGCACTGGGCAAGATTAGATGTGTTTTTTTGTACTAATGTACTTACCAAGCACCTCATTTCATGAAGTTACTGACCCAATCAGCTGTTTGATTATTAGCACCTTGTCGTATACATAGATCAGCAAGTCCATGGACATGTAGATATAATAAAGACTCATTTCTCAGACAATGTATATTATTGTCCTTATGTGTTCGATCCGTGTGGCACTGTTCCATCCCAAGCGAGGCTCTGGAAGCAGGGTTCGTAAGTTTCTGGGAATATGATTTGTGCACTCTACTATCACGATGATCGTCATGGATACTCCAGCTGGCTGAGCTTCTTAAAATTTGGTGATCAAAATTGGAATACGCTCGGAGGCCATTTTCACGTCTTCAAAGACAAGTTTTATGCCCTTGATAGTCAAGGGTTATTGGTCTCCATTGATCCTCTGTCTTAAAAAAGTGTTACACATTGTTAACAGACGTGACCTTAATACTGTAGTCTTTCACTTTTGTAGTTATTTAGTGAAATTAACTGGGAATCTATTTTTAGTGATTAAGAATGATCATGGTATCAGGCATATAAGAGTCCATAAAGTTGACGAGGTTGGAGGACAATGACACCTAGAATGTGTCGATTTCCCTTTCGGCTAAATGTGCAAGAAATGGAATTGTGTGTCAATTGAACGAGCACGGTTGTACGACTTCAATGATAGATCAAAGGTGTCACTCGCTACTTGTCCAGATGCCATGACTATCTTTTGGAACCCCATATATCGCAGATGGAATAAAAACAAACACCAACCCCACAAGTGTGTAGTTAAATTTTCAAAATAAGTATTAGTTTCAAGTGAGAGTGTTCTTCAATTATAATTCATGTTTTCTTTACTTTGCATTGACGTTTATTATACAAGTATACTGGGATGCACTCGGCTACAAACTCATATAAAACGTACGTCCAAACTATGCAAAAATGTTTAATGTGAGACGTACGTTGTCTCGGTGGCAGGATCCATCATGTTCTACATTATTATACTATATTGTTGTTAGCATTTTACTTTTTAGTTTTTTTTTTCTAACTTGGGAAATCGATTATCTTTTTTATATATTAATCATCATTTGTTGATAATATGTATTTCGAAATATGTTTTTTGTAATATAAGCACGTGTTTTATTATGCATGACATGTGTTTTCACCATATATTTGCAGTTTTGTCGTTTCAATTAGTGAGTGTTTCCATTAACGAGTGTTTAGGTACAAGAGTGGAAATATAGTGTGAAAAAGATTATAGTGGTTAGACAACTTATCACTCAACTTTATGATAAGTATAAAGAAAATTAATGTAACAAGGGTGGAAATCAACTGTAACAAAAGTTCAAACTGAATATGACTAGGGGTGTTCACGGTTTCATAACCGAACCGAACCGATCATAACCGAACCGAATTGACCGGTTCGGTTATAACCGCCCAATTGAGCGGTTCGGTTCGGTCGGTTATGGGTGTAACCGACCCCAAAATCAAAAACCCAAAATTTTGTGGATCCGGCGACGCTCTTGACGGCGGCGAGGCGATGGCGAGGAAGGAGGGCTTGGGGCTGTCGGGGAGGCGGAGCTGGAGGTACTGGCCGTCGGGGACGGCGATGGCGAGGAAGGAGGGCTTGGAGCTGGGGCTGTCGGGGCGGGTGTAGGAGGCGGCCAGGCGGAGACGTCGGGGCGAGTCGGAGACGTGGACAGAGATATGGAAGAGAGGGGCGGAGACGGAGGAGAGGCGGCGGCGGCGGCGGGAGACGGAGGTGCAAGGGCGAGGAGGCTGGTGGTGTCGGCGGTGAAGAAGAGCGTCGGGGACTCCAAAGTTCAATCCATTGAATCTGATGAATAAGACAAAACCCTAAAAGAGTAAAAAGTATATGTTGAGTGGTGATGGGCTGACATTTAGTGATGGGCCTCTCTAACATTTATTTGGGCCCAAATAACTAAAGTGATGGGCATGGGCTGACTACTGTTGGGCTCAATTCAAAAAACTAATAATAATAATTATAGATTCGGTTATCGGTTCGGTTCGGTTACTGCCGGTTCCCGGAATCTCGTAACCGACAACTGAACCGAGAGACCATCGGTTATGGTACATAACCGAACCGACCATAACCGAACCGAACGATTCGACTACGATTAGCTCGTTTTCGGCTCGGTTCGGTTCGGTTTGGTCAGTTTTCGGTTTTCTGCACACCCCTAACTGTCACGAGTGTGTGGTGTTGGTTTATTTTAGTTCATCCACGTCCAAACATCTTTTCGCCCTTCAAATGGGTCTCCTTGTCATGCCTCTCCTGATATGTTGGCCAGAAAAGTCCTCTTAGCACCGATTGCTCTCGATTTGACAAAGCTATGGCCTTTATTTGTCTCGGGAAAACTAGTAGGCTTATCCTCAAGAAGATCAGTGGCTGCATCTTCAATCTCCGATGGAAAATTACGGCCTATTCAACTAGAATCGCTCTCCTCAATTTGCATTGTATAATGGCTTCGCACACGAATGCATTCATGTATTAGTTTGTAATTTATTCTTAATATAAGTTGGTTGAGTTACGTTAATTAATATTAACTTCTCCTATTTGAAAATCGGTTTCTTATGGGTATATAAAATTTAGGATTAAAATACTATAATAAAAAGTTCAAATTAAAATACTAATTGCATTTGTTTTACAAAATTAACGATTCCGTCCAGATTTTTAACGGAATTCAGATTTTATGATATAAAAAGTCTAAAATGCCCTCAACTATTCATCAAATTTTCAAACAAATGCCACTCTTTTTAACTATTCATTTTCCAATTTTAAATTATATAAATATAAAATTAATGAAAAAATGGCCGAGAGGCTCTGTCCGGCGAGCCACCTCTGGCAAGCTCCTCATCATCGCCATCTCAATGCTCCGACATCAATGGCGTTTCTCCAGCAAGCATGCTCTCTTCAACCCAGACCAATTTCTCGTCGAATCCATCCGAGTCGGTGTTGAATCTGTGGTAAAGTTTCAATTTTTTTGACGATATGTGTGGGTTTAATGATTTGGTTTCTGGGTTAATGTGAGGGATTTTGGGTCTATGAATATAGTTGGTACTGGTAGGGGATTTGTTGGATTGAAACTTGTTTTGGATTTTGAGATTAATGTTGTTATGGGTTTTGCAGATTTGGGGTGGAGTAAGCAGAGACGATGCCGGTGGATTTGGACAATTCCTCCACCGCCTCTGGCGCAACCAGCACGTCTTTCTTAGGCAACCAGATCCTCAATTCGAATATGAAATCGAACAAAATCAGAAGCTGGAAGCGAGCACAGAACCAGATCCCCAATTCGACGACCTCCTTATGACTGTTTTCGGAGCTCGCCTTCGTCGATTCTAAGGCTCGCCGGCAACACATATCCTCCTGGTTTTGCCGAAAATCGGTGAGATAGATAGAGCTGGTGAGAGAGGGAGGGTGAAGATGGGGCAATGTTGTCCTTTCATACATTTATTTTTAATTTATTATTTTTAAAATTTGTTTATATAAAAAGACACATGTGTCTTTGTTATATTATTTATATTTGGTATTGAATGAATGGTAAATTAGTCATTTTACCATAATTAAAAATTAACCATTAGAACCGGTAAGAGTCATCCCGTGTCACTCTTTTGTAAGGCCGAGACTCCAAAACCAACTTATGTATGAAAACACGAGCCTCTCCTTCTACTACTGATAGAAGGCAGAGACATAGACGTACCTTTATGAATTAGAAGTTGTTTATTTTAATTAACTAAAGTTATTAGGAAATAAGGGATTTTCTTTTCAACTTCCCAAATACAATTTCAATATGTATACATGGGCCGGTTTAGTAATTAAAAGACCGGTAACATGCATCTTTAAATATAGCTCAAAAAGTTCCAAACCCTAAATCCTCTTCAATAATTTCTTCTAGGTTCAAACACATGCATAGCAGCACCATGTCTCGTTATTCATCCGAATATCCCAATAACAAGGCTAAGAGGAGATCAAGAAGATCAACCATAATGTGCAATAGCACAAGGCAATATTGGAGTGATCTCCCGACAGAATTGCTCGAGACAATCGTCGAAAAAGACCAATCTCTTGCTCTGCCTATCCGAGGCGTGTGCAATTCATGGCGTCGTTCCATCCCAAACCCTAACGACGAGTGCTTTTCTCACAATTCACGGCCCTCGCCTTTCCTCGCTTCCTTCCCTTTTCGGTTCCACAATAAAGACAAGTACGATCTTGCTGCTCTTGAAGTTGTAGTGCTGGCTCTCCATCCCCTCGACCCCAACGACACCTCCAACTCCAGAGGTGGCATCCTCAAACTCGTGCAAGAAAGATCCGGCAAATTGCGCGCGACGAACCCTCTCCTGCCCCGACAGCAACGCCTCGACCCTAAGGCAATCCCCGAGGTGATAAATTTGTCGGATTATCGCGTTCGACTCGTTCGCAGGTGTCATGTCGTCGGGGGCAGGTACTCGAGGCATCGCTCTCGAAGGGTTCGCAAGGTTGTGGTTTGTGGTGATACGATATGTGCACTCTACAATCACGGCCGTTGTGGTCAAACCGAAAGCTGGTTGGGATTCTTAAAACTCGGCGATCAAAAGTGGTATAAACTCAAAGGCTATTTTCAAGATGTCACGGTTTATAAAGACAAGTTTTATGCGGTGGGTGATGAGTGGCTGCTGGTCGCGATCGATCCTTTGTCTTTGAAAGTGTCACAAATTGTTAAGAAACGCGACAATGACACAACTCATGTGACACTTAACCATCGCAAGTATTTATTAGTGGAATCACTCGGGGATCTGTTTTTAGTGGTTCATAAGAATAGACGTTATTATTTTGGATTGCATGTTTATAAGGTAGACAAGATTGGAGGACGATGGATGAAGGTACGCGACTTGGGAGATAGGATATTTTTCGTGGGCGATCCAGAATGCACGTTTTCTCTTTCGGCCCGAGATTTGCCTCCTAAAATGTGCAACAAATGGAATAGTGTATATTACACACAAAAAAGAGACTATAGAGGATTCGAAGCATTTTTGTGCAACTTGAATAACAATGAGACCGTGGTACTCTCAGCTCGTGCAGGTGGTATGAATATCTTTTGGAACGTCGCACATTGCAAAACGAGGACTAATTAACAAATCCACGGCACAAGTTTGTAGTTAAAATTTCAAAATAATTATATATGTTTGAAGTGATGGAATATTTCAACTATAGTTTATGTTTTCTTTGGTCTTAGTAAATATGGTCTCTTTCAGTGCAACTCTAATTTTAAAGGAAAATAACATTTTTTTGCACTAAACTATATCATTTTTGTACTTTCATACCTTGATTTTTTCTCTTTTCAGTACTCTGATTACCACATTGGGACAATCTACCCATAAAATACCTAAACTACTCTTGAAATTGAACTAGTTTAATTTAAATAGTTTTTGGTCTATCCCGATCCAGAGAATATATCAAACCATAATTTAATTAATATGAAATTACCGGTTTATCCTCTCATGAATAATTTTTTTTTTAAAAAGAGATGAAATTACATTATTATCCTCTCTCTCTCTCTCTCTCTCTCTCTCTCTCTCTCTCTCTCTCTCTCTCTCTCTCTCTCTCTCTCTCTCTCTCTCTCTCTCTCTCTCTCTCTCTCTCTCTCTCTCTCTCTCTCTCTCTCTCACATATATATATGATCTTAAGAATCCTAAAACTCCATGATTCTCGAGTTGTGTAAAAATTGAACCTGTCATAAAATTTCTCTGGATCTTGTATTTGGTTACATTATTTTCATCGATTCACTGACGAACGTGAGGCAGAGACGTATAAGTGTACCAGAGCATCTCGTATAAGTGTACCAGAGCATCTCCTTCGGGTTCACCGGCGTTCCGGAGATGAAAGTTAATTCAAAATTCCTCACATAATAGTCTAGAACCATGAAACATCAACAACTTGAAATTAGTAGCAATGTATCCCGTGATTTTCTGGCGAGCCTTCGATCATCGGCGAGGCCGGCTGGCAAAGTCGGTCGGAGGATCGGAGACGTGGCCGGCAAAGAAACAGAGGTGGGGAGGGGAGAAAATAGGAGAATGACATGTTTTGAAAATTTGAAGTCATACCAAAGACATTTTCGTCTTTTTATCTTCAAATACTTAACAGTTCTAATTTAGTGTCAATTTTAAATCTTTCAGTGCAAACATGTGTCCACTTTTATAGTTGGAGTGGCTAAATGTATTTAGGTCATTAATTGAATGTGATTGTGTGTAATTTTCCATGTAAGTATTATATAGAACATGAGATGTGAGGACTTGGCGCTTATTGGGACTTTGAGTCGGCTGGTTTTTGGATCCACATACCCAAAAAGCGTGGAGACGATGACGTGGACGGTGAGAAACACAACCCAACAAGAGCATTTTGGGTCCACAAGCCACCACCTTCATAAATCATTCACGGCCATGCTTTCTTCATAAACAAAACAAACTACGTACATGCATGTCTCTGTCTCCTCCGACATAATATAAGCTATTTTATTATTAATATCAACGATTTGTGGTCTTTTTCACATGATTCATGTCGACCCATATAGTATCTTCATTATGTAGATATCATTGAGTAAAGTAAATTTAAAAAGGAGTATAGATATATATAATATATACCTATAAGCTCTAACTTACCACTACCATTACCAACACAATAATGTGTAACTATCATAATGATTTGATTTGAGACAACGTACATTTCTTAATTACTAAATGAATTGTTTTTTTATTAAATTGTTTGAGCTCTATTTATTGATAATTACTTTGTTTTTAGTTGAACTCGAGTTAAATATTATAGTAATTTAATAAACGAATCTAATTCAAACCCAACTTTAACATTTAATATTCAATATAACCGTTCACTAAGTCGTTGGAGATTTGATTAACTATATTTCAAATAATTTCCAACTTTAATGAATATAAAAATGAAAACATGACAAATTGATTCAAATTTGAACTTGACTAACTTTTTGAGCCGAACTCAAGTCAACTATATAAGTACTTCAAGTCTGGGATTAAGTGGGGTCGTTTTTATCAAGTCGGGTTAAATTAAGAAAAAAGTCAGTTTTACCTAACGATTGTGCAGTAAAGACGGCACAGTAGTAATGGCACACTACACGTCACCTTTATAAGTGGTGGCGCATAATCACACTAATATTAATGGTAACATACCAAGTACATTGTATATATATATCCACATTTATATTACAATTAACATTACATCTAATAATAAATTATATTAATTGTTTTTTCCACTCAACACTTTCTCATCCAAATATTAGTTGGGTGTCTAATTGACGCGCTTCTTAGGGTAAGCACCCCTCAAGCCTAAAGTTGAGATTTTTAGGTCAAGAGCTGAGAATGGTAAATAGTTCACAAAATTAATTACTAAGACCATTTTCAACCCCTATTATGTTTGCTTCGCTAATTAATGAAAATATGTTATATTTACTCGAATGAGATGATATTACTATACTATTTTAACATACGTTGTATTTTAATGATATACTTAACATAAAAATGTAACATATGATATTTGTCTCTTAAAAAAAATTATTTTATTATTATTTTTATCAAATAAAATAATTATAATTATACAATAAAATAATATATTTTATTTTATTTATTATTAAAATATAAAAATGACATATAACAAATAACATATAATATAAATTTGAGGTTGAATAAATCATACTATTGGAGACGCTGTAACTACACTTTTTACGATAATTAATTTGTGTCACGTGATGAGTACGTGGCTCGAATGTAACTGAGTTGGACCGACGTTATTAACAAAGCTCCAGCGTTGTGACCGATCGGACAAGAGCACGACAACAAGACACTTAACATCACGTAGGCTGTACCTAGTAAAAACGACCTTCCACTCACAAAACGACACGTTTCGCAGCCTCTCGAAGGACAGCCTCACACGCAAATCCAATTTCCACACTCTTCCCAACCTCCCACCAATAATATTCATCCCCGTCACGCCATCGGAAATCTCGAAACCACGTGGCCGTCCTACGTGGCCAAACACGTGGACGCCGAATCCTAGCCGTTAAATCCCCCACCCCTCAACAAAGCCCACCTCGATCGGCTCTCTCTCTCCTTGGCATTTCTCGATCATCGTTACAGTCGCCGGAGGATGACGTCATCGTCGTCGGCGAGCGCGTTGTCCATGATAACTCGGGGGTGGAGGGAGGTTCGCGACTCGGCGGACGCGGATTTGCAGCTGATGAAGGACCGAGCGAACTCGTTCAGGAGCCTGGCCGACTCGTTCGACCGCGAGCTCGAGAATTTCATCAACTCGCCGTCCACGTTCTCGGCGATTCGGTCCTCTCCGGCGCCGGAGATCGATTTCGTGAGGAAGCTGCAGCCGAGGCTGACGGAGTTCCGGAGGACGTACTCGGCGCCGGACTTCAGCAGGAAGGTTCTGGACAGGTGGAGGCCGTCGGGGACGATCCGGATCGATTTGTCGGCGATCAAGAAGGCGATTGTGTCCGATTACGATAGGGTTGGGGCCAAGGAGTTCTGGGAATGGGACGAGAGGCAATTCAGGGAGTGGGAGCCGATTAGGGCTCTCAAGACCAGATTGAGGGAGTTCGAGAAGAGGAGCGCTAGGTTCACCACAACTGAATTGGTTCAGAAATTCAAGTCCAGCTTGGTATGTTTTGCTCCTCTCTCTGTTCATTTCTTTCAATTTGGTTTTAGGTTTTGGATGATTGCTTTATAATAAGTTTGAATTGAATATGTGAGTGAATGACAAATTTAGCATCAGAACCCACAAAAATTCCTTATGAATTCTCTCAAGTATCTAATTTCTGAGTTGGAATGCCTATTGGTCACTGAAATCTGATATAAGAGAGCAATTATGTGCTCAAATTGGTACAACAGTTCAGTTGAACCTTTCTGAACTATTTATTTCAAGAAACTGATGTCTTTCACCATGCCAAGCATGTTTTACCGCCACAAGTTTGTAATTTTAACTGATTATGTGACTGAAGATGGTTCGGCTATTTTTACAATTGAGAAAGAAATAGAACAACTGTTTTTATAGTTAGTCATATGATGGTAATTTCTACTAGTTTGCAAGGGTGATCAGTTTCATGTTGATCATTTCAATCATTTACAAGTTTGCCGGAGGAGCTAGATACTAGTTTAAGATTGCTATTGCTTTTTTTTTATTCCAGGGTGTCTAAATGTATTTCTTTTGCAGAAAGCTATGTGCAAGGACCCTCAGGATTCACAGGTTAGACGTCAAAATTTCACACTTTGTTCTTTTCTGTGTTGCTAACTCTAAAACTCGACCCAGGACTCAACTGTGAGCCAGTTGGTATATATCTAATTCTGTTCGAGGATTTCTTGTTTTGCAACTGTGCTTTAATTGGTGGGTGTGGATCTAAAAATGTAAAAGAAGAAAAGAATGAATTTGGAAAGTTCTCTTGAAGAACAGAGTATACTGAATCTGTCCCTTTTCACCTTGTATCTAATATAGGAAGTGCCACCGTTGGATTTTCCAGAACTTGTGGCATATTTGGTTCGGCAATCAAGTCCATTATTGGATCAACTAGGTGTGCGAAAGGGTAAGCTTTTTGTTTATACTTGTAATACTTTCTGATTTCATAGTATAAGCTCATTTGCTTATGAATTGCCACATCTTATTAATCATGCATTATCATCATTTTGGATCATAAATTTACCCTCTGCTAGGCTTTTTTAGTTGAAGTATTCTAGTAGGATAAATGTATGATTTTGGATACCGAAAAAAGTGAAATTAGCATTATTTTAATAAAGCTAAAATTACGTGTCCTCCTTTTCTACGTAATGAATTAAAATTATTATTGTGGATGCCAGGAATGAATTATACACAAATACTGACGTGTATGTCACAAATTACTAATTTCTTTCCAAGAGTATGCTCATCTAAATCTTTGTGTAAATATTTGTACCTAGTAGCTACCAATGCTTAAGAATATGAAATTGTATTGAAATATGTAGAAAAATTAGGAGAATAACTTTGTCCTTGTTTCACCGTCTCTTGGGTGAATAGTGGGTATCTTGTATACGCAGCTTGAAAATTTCCAGTAATTTTAAATAGGTTTGTATCTGCATCAGGATGAGCAAATAGAAGGGTCTAAAATATTCGATGTTAATCAGATATTTCTTACAGCTGCCATATATTGTGAAGGAGAATCCTTGGAAAACAGATGACATGGTGGAGATTTTGTACAATAGCACTTCTGTGACAGTTTGACATTATAATCATTACTACCTTTTAAGTTTATAATCATTTCCAATATGATTGCAGATGTATGCGATAAGATAGTTGAAAGCTTGTGCAGCAAGCCCAAGAATCAACTCCTATGGTCCTCTTCATCTGCAGGAGAATCCTCCATGCTTGTGAACGATGATGTAAATGATGAGTTGGATTTAAGGATAGCCAGTGTTCTCCAAAGCACAGGCCATTCTTATGAGGGTGGTTTTTGGACAGACCATGCAAAGCATGACCCACCAAACAAAGAAAGGCATGTAGCTATTGTCACAACTGCAAGTCTTCCTTGGATGACAGGAACCGCCGTAAATCCACTCTTTCGAGCAGCATATTTATCTAAGTCTGTCAAGCAAAATGTTACACTGTTGGTCCCATGGCTTTGTAAATCAGATCAAGAACTAGTTTACCCCAACAATGTTACTTTCAGTTCGCCGGAGGAGCAGGAGATTTATATACGTAACTGGCTTGAGGAAAGGATTGGTTTTAAGGCTGATTTTAAGATTTCCTTTTATCCAGGAAAGGTATGCCTACTTTGCGTTAGATGTAGTACTTGCTAATATGTGTAAAGAATTATTGCTTATACATTGTTATTTTTATCTAGTTCTCAAAAGAAAGGCGAAGCATACTTCCAGCTGGAGATACATCTCAGTTTATACCATCTAAGGATGCTGATATCGCTATCCTCGAAGAACCAGAACACCTTAATTGGTACCATCATGGTCAACGTTGGACCGACAGATTTAATCATGTTGTCGGCATTGTCCACACAAATTACTTAGAATATATCAAGAGAGAGAAGAATGGGGCTTTCCAGGCATTTTTCGTGAAACATGTCAATAATTGGGTCACCAGAGCACACTGCCATAAGGTTGGTTTTGATCTTTCTTCTCTTGTACTCTTCGATACTGCATGGACAAAATTGTTCACAATTTTCTGGATCTAGGTTCTTCGCCTTTCTGGTGCGACCCAGGATTTACCAAGGTCTGTGATCAGCAATGTTCATGGCGTCAATCCCAAGTTTTTAGAAATTGGAGAAAAGGTTGCCACTGAAAAGGAACTTGGACAGGAAGCATTCTCCAAAGGAGCTTATTTCTTGGGAAAGATGGTTTGGGCGAAGGGGTACCGGGAGTTAATAAATTTGTTAGCAGAGAAAAAGAATGATCTCGGTGGCATTAAATTGGATGTGTATGGGAATGGAGAGGACGCGCATGAAGTTCAGACTGCCGCTAAAAGGTTGGACCTGAACCTAAACTTCATGAAAGGAAGAGACCATGCAGATGATTCTCTCCACGGGTAAAGATTCTTTAGGATCACAGATTGATTAATTGAAGTCCTTAAATGTTTCTTGACATCTCCTTTTTTTTCTTTCTTTTGGCTTGAAGGTATAAAGTCTTTGTAAATCCCAGTGTTAGCGACGTGCTGTGCACTGCTACTGCAGAAGCACTCGCAATGGGAAAATTTGTGGTATGTGCAGACCACCCGTCCAATGAGTTCTTCAGGGAATTCCCAAATTGTTTGACTTACAAGACATCGGAGGACTTTGTTGCTAAGATGATGGAAGCATTGGAAAATGAACCACAGCCCCTTACTCCGGATCAAAGATATCAACTCTCATGGGAGGCCGCCACCCAGAGATTTGTGGAGTACTCTGACCTTGATAAAGTTTTGAATGGCAATAACAGAAAACTTGCTCCAAAATCAGCTTCAATGCCTAATCTGAGTGAAGTAGTTGATGGAGGGTTGGCGTTTGCCCACTATTGCCTCACCGGGAACGAGTTCCTGAGACTGAGCAGTGGAGCAATCCCGGGGACAAGGAACTATGACAAGCAACACTGTAAAGACTTACATCTCTTGCCTCCCCAGGTGGAAAACCCTATCTATGGGTGGTAGGTTGATTCATGATGCCTTACAAATAGTTTTATTTTAGTAGTTACACGACGTATATGTAGGAGCACATAATAATCTTATACTTAGAAGCTATATTCTTCTTCTTCTTCTTCTTTGGAGCACAGATATTAGGAAAGGCTCTGAATAAGTTTTGTTCTGTTGTGAAGTTTCAAATATGGGTATATGAAAAGTACATGGTGTTTCACAAGCTATTCATTCATTTTTTTGGCTTCTGGGTTGGTGTAAATAGAAAATGTTAAACTGTTCAAGACTTGAACCCTCTAGCCAGACTGTGTCTTCCAGAATATATTCATCCTACATGTTTATTTCTGCAGGTGTATTGAATAATGTATGTATGTATGTAAATTTGAAACTAGTTGATTGCTGACACAAAGACAATAAATAAATCAGACAATGGCACGCACCCACGTGAGGTGGCTCACGTGCAAGCAACCTAATTTGACCATTACATTACATGTTATACCCATTTACTTGGACCTCTGTCTCTTCGTCAACCCCATCCCCATGTGTATACGACTACTTCCATACACATGATGAAAATGAGGTTCAACACTAAATTGTTACACTGGTCATTTTAAAACTCTTAACTATATTTAGTCTTCATATTTTCGTTCCATTTTTAAATAAATAAGATTTTAAATATATCTATGAGCAAAACTAATATTCTTTTAAAGATTTTATCGACCAAAAACATTGAATATTGAATACCTAATCCCAAAAATTCAAAATTTTAATCATTATTAGTAAAAATTCTTATCATTTCAACTGAATCTGGACAGAAGCTTGGCGTAGTTTTGGACTGAAACTCGGCTCTCATTATCAACAAGAAACTCTCAGCACCTCAAATCATCATCATCAAAATTTCATCTTAGGCTAAGGAAAATATGTAGATTCGTATGAATGCGACCCATTTTGCGTCTCCATGCATTTATAATATAGGTTTTATTATTTTATTTTTTTTAAGTACATTTGTGATGTAGATGTTAATTAAAACCATCTGCAATAGAAGAATATGTTCAGCTTTAGCTGCTGGTGCTTGAGCTGTTAAGCAATTGCTGAGGGATACATATTGGAAGCACTTGATGAGCTCGTCATCACACTATCAATTACATGATAATAATATTGTAATATTAATGGACCAACCAGTGCTTTATACCTAATTGCATACAGCAACTTGTTGTGCCTTTGATTTTGATGGAAACATTAAATAATTATTATGCATTTTAAGGATATTAATTAATTCGTTTATCATTAATGAATATTATATATGTGTTGATGGAACTGATGGAAAAACTAGTTCAAGATCTGCCACGTCAACTGCATGTTTATATGTCTAACAAAAAGGTGGGTTATTAATAAATCAAACGTGTGAGTTTATTTATCCGGAATTATTAATTTAGTTGGCTGGACAATTTTTTTTGGGTTAGAATGTGCTGGCTAGCTGTCTGATAAATAAATGAATCTCATCATGGAATAATAAGAAAAAAGTATAATTTAACTTATAAGACGCACGTTATAAAACAAGCCATTTCATTATTAAAATTAAGGGGAAAATGCTAGCAAAATAAGTGCTATTAAATTGTATATAATTTTTTTTATAAAATAAATAATAAAAAAATTCTAATATTACTTTTATAAAAAAATAATAAAAAATTCTAATATTACTTTTAAAAAACATATATTAAAAAATGAAAAACGGTTTTATATGTAGTTTTGTATGGTTTATATATTTTTATTTTTTTAAAAATAATATCTTTAATATTAAAATCAGTTCTTATTATTTATTTTATAAAAACATATATTTATTCAAAAAAGTTTGAAAATTAATTTTAGTTTTTTAAACACAAGGACATTTTTGTCATTTTTCAAGAAAAGTTAACCGAATTTTCAAAAAATTAATGTTGTTAGTATAATTTGGGACCACATAATGCACTCTGTTTTTTTAAAATGATAAGTGAAAACTGTGTATGGAAGCAAGTGACATTTTCCCATAATAAACACACGGTAGAGTTAAGTAAAAATCTTCAACTTTAAGTTTGATTTTCAGTTATAATTATTTGGAAATGTTGTAATTAAATTAACAAGATCAAACATGATAAGTTGAATATAAATTATGTACACCTGTATTTACAGTACTAAAGCATCTTGCATAACAGTACTCAACCCTAAATCTAACAACAATATGACACAACAAAAACTCAAAACTCTAGAAAAAAAAGGAAGGAGTCGTAAATAATCCCCTCCGTCGACCCACAACACATGATATGAAAGAAACAATATTTACACGATTGTCACTCTCTGCGGCACTGGGTTCACCGTTCCTCTGTGAAGCAAATTGTTATTTAGTTTGTCCGAAAGCGGGTCAACGACGTTCTTGAACCGCGCGGTTCGGGACAGGTCGTGGACCGCCTCCGACAGCTCGTTGACACATTTAACTATCTCGACCAGAATCGAAGCGACCGTTGCAGCCGAGACGAGCGCCAGAAGATCCGTGTTCTGTAATGAAGCCGATTTGAGAGAGTCCTTAAGGTCGTCTATGGCCTTTTTGGAGCTGTCCAGGTGTGGGGTCGTGGAGGAAGATGGGTCCGTCATGGTCTTGATGGCCGTGGCCAGTGCTCTTAGGGCCTTGCCCGACTCTGAGCTCATCTTTCTGCATGATTCTTGGAAATTTTCTTGGATTTCTTTTGGTGCCTGTTCATGTTTAATCATATATGATTGCAATTAATTAGTGGGTGGGTCATGTGAATTAAATGTCAAGATATAATATGTTATGATTTCAAACTCTCAATCAATAAGACGTATGTGTAATTTTAAGAACTTTTAAATATCATAAGTTCGGTGCTCTTTTTTTAAGAAAAAAGTATTTGGGTATTTTAGAATTAAATATGTATGACAGAGAGAAAGATCGTTTGGTGTTGGGGAGAACCGGTTCTTATGAAGGATCGGGGCACACCAGAAAGCAGAAACAAGTCCATATACATATATTAAAACCTATTTGACCCTAGAGAGTGTAGTGGTTGTGAAATATGATGTGTATATAAACTCTCATTTCAACAGTTAAGTCACGAGTTAAGATAAATAGTTTTAATTAGGGGCTTTCAGTTATTATTATTTTTAAACCGTGGGTCATATTGTAATTCATGATCTAGACCCGAGTCAAGGTGTATAACCAAATTGGTTTTAACTATTAAACTGACGTGGTTCAAAACTCATAACTATTAAGATAATTAGATTCATGATAACTGCTCTATATATGTGTTTAGATTTTTTACCTGAATATCGGAAGTGATGCAGCAATGAAGAGCATCGATTTTGTAGGCACAACGACGAGCAAGAGCGCCAATCTTCAAGTATTGTTTCCATGGATGCCTCAGCTCGAACCGCCCATGTCCTGGTTCCCATCTCGCAAAGTTTGCCTATGTGCATTATTAATCATTATATAATTTTCACAACTAACAAAGCTCAATCTCTTAAACCAAAATATCAACATTATATGTCAATAAATTCATTAAGTTCACTGTATATAATGGCTCACCAATGAATCTTCGTTGGCCTTAGAAGTGAGAACGCTCTTGTACCCTTGAAGACATTTCTTGTCACCTTTCGATAAATCTTTTCCAAAATACTCGTCTTCAAAACCTATACATATATCGTTTACATTCGTTAGCTAGAAGTTTATACAATATGTTTTATCATGAATTTGAGACTCTTTGTTAATATATGTGGTTAATGAAAAATTAATATGTATTTGAACGCACCTTCGAGGTAGATTGCGAGCTTTTCTATATTTTGAAAAATGAGCTTGTGGAGATCTCCACCGGCCCAAACGGGACAAACGCACAAGGTCACAACTATGCATATAGATCCGCCAATTATGATTGTTACTATCCTCTCTTTTGCCATTTCTATCACATTTTCGGCTCGATAAGCCGACACCGATACCATGCTAAACGTCAATATGAATATTAACACTCCGTAGTCATATCTTGCTTTCACGTATGGGAAGAATCGAGAAAATGTTGATACTGCGGCTGCAAAACAAAATCAATCTAAATAATCTCAATCACAATGTTATTTTTCTGGGTTATACATGTCGGAATTTATGTTTGTGACACATGTTTAAAATACGCGTAGATCACTGTTTGAAAGACTATATCTTAAAACTATACTTATCAACTTTAGCTTTTACGTTGGTAGAGTTTCATAACATGAGATTATAGTTTAGTCGATGGAAGAAGGTTTTGACTAAAATGAGTTATACGAAAACAATTTTTTCATGGTTTCAAATCAAATAAAAATGTAAAGTTTAATGAACCAGAAAATAAGTATATATGACAATGGAACACCAAGGTCCGAGAATTTATTACACCAATATTTATCCAAGACACACTCAAAAAGCGTGAAATGAAATATTATGTAAAACAGTTAACGCAAATAATAAATATTTATGAAGGTTACACGTTATAATAAGAAGAAAAAATTAATTTAAATATATTATAATTCTCTTACGCAGAATCATACGCTAATATAAATATATAACTTGTAAGAGAGTATTATGTACCTAATAAAAAGACAAGAAGGGCAAGAACAATAGGTTCTCCTTTTTGGCCAAAGAGAAAGGCCAATTGTTGAGCCGCAATCCCAAGACCACCAGCCACAGACGTAGCAAAAGCTCTATTTAAACCCTTGCATAAAGTTGCACCTGCACATATGTATGTACCCACACATTTTTATTTTAAATCATAATAATTATTACTACAACTCCAAAACTAATGCAATATTTAATCATGACTAATGAATTGAACGTACCAACGGTGAATTCGCTGAGAACCACAACGGTGAGGACGGCCCAAATACCAGAATCGCCAAAGTTGTCGTAGAGAGGTTGTAAATAGTACAAGAGAGACACTATTGTGAGTGACAACCCCACCTTGAGGCAATGATAGACCCTCCTCGGATCGTCTCTCCCTAGCTTCTTGCACCTCGTACCTATCTCCACCACCTTGTCCTTAAACCCTCCCAACACTCCACTCTTCTTTTCCTTCCCACTCTCATTATTATTCTCTGCTAATTGTAACGAACCCATTATCGACGACGACAACAACACAACGTACGCAACAAAAACGTACAAGAATGATCGATGAATGTGTGTGTTTGTGTATGGATGTGATGTGTTTTGTTTGGGTCCAAGTGGGTTTCAATTTATAGGAAGAACCCATATTTTTTTTATTCGTGAAAACAGAAATGGAAGCATGTGCGAAAGATTTTGTCTGAGGCTTGGAAAGGAGCTTTTAGTTTATGGGTTGTGGATCTGATGTGAGGCTAATATGCGTCTGTTGATTAAAAGACTGATCATTTCTTCTTTTTTTTACTGTAAGTGCGCACGATCAGAGAAGAGAGAGACCACTACTACACTAGTCTACTACTCTAACCCAATAGTGCTTGTTGATTACAAATTGCAAGTGTTAATTTATAAGATTGCACATACATGCATGTTTTTGAACAAATAAATAGTAATAAGATGCTTCTTACTGGCACTGAGATTGGGATTTGCAATTGTAAGGAGAAATGTTATGGTTAAGAATGACTAACAGATGTATGAGACTAAATCTTTACTGTGAGATTAAATATTGAGTATGTCAATCAGGTGACTCAAATTTGATACTTGAGTTGTATCTAAATTTTTATTCGCATGACATAAAATAGTGAGATGCCCAACGTAGTGGGAGTTATGTTATGATATATTTATCGTAATGTGTGTTTTGTCGACCGTTATAGAAGTGACAGATGGTTCCCTAATATGCTACTTTGTGAGTCCAATGGATTGTGTGTCCACCTAGGTACGAAACCCTTTTTAACTTAAAAATGTGAGATTAAGTTAAAAATTGATGAGGCTACTTTAATGTGATTTCATAGAATTATAGTGCTTTTGGTTTAATGCGTCATGTTAAGAAAGCACTTGATTTGAGATTGACTTTCATTAGTGTCTAAAGAATAAAGAATTCAACTTTAACATGTTAAGTCTGGTCGATGGTTATATTTAGTATATAACATATCATAGCGTAAGGAATATTGTATGATTCAATGTTGTTTTGAATGATCTAGGGAGTCGTTATTGTGAAAGTGTTATGTTAGTTTAATAGTAGCTTAATATAACACATTACATATTTGGCCGCACGCCCCATTTTTTGTATGAGACGTGATTGATAGTTTTTGTTGAATTATGAATTGTGCATTTTTGATAGCTTGGTTGTGTAGCCAAGTCAGAGTGTCGACTTGGTTGTGTGGCTGAGTAAGAGTATTGAAGTTTGAATGGTCATTTAGCACGAATGTTCAATTTTTTTAATAGGGTCATAATGTGTGTCATTATGATAGAGATTATGAGAGCATTAATTTGGTAATTATGTCTCATAATTATCTCAATATTACTCCATACATTGTAACAACTCTTTTCATTAGTATAAATATGGACAATGAGAATAATACAAGACATGAGAAATAAACACAATACATCCACAACACATATCAGTCAAAGAAAACTACATTTTAAGAGACTCTAAAATTTATATTGTGGAGTGAAGGAATTATTTGAGGGTTCCAGACAATTAATTTCATGCCCATACAAGAAATTAACTTCAAAGTTCCAAGTTTAAATACGGATCTTGCATGATCATGAATTGATCATGAGATCTAGACTAGATTAAAATTAATTGTTACCTTGAATCAAAATCTCCTTGTTACTAAATAGTATTTAGTAACCTCTAAAGATCGTCCACACAGGAAGAGCAATCCAAAGGATACTTGCAACAAACCTTGCTAGAAGATCGAAGCAAGCAAAACGGACGGAGCACGGGGAGGGGAGGGGGCCGGCCGAATCTTGGCAGGGAGAGAGAAAGAAGACGGCTAGGGTTTGTAAAATAATTGCTTAATTTTCAGATCTGAAAATTTCCCTTTTATAGACCTTAATTGGGCTTTTAATTAATTAAAGGCCTTAATGGGCTTAAAGCCCAAAGCTTTTAATTAACTGTGTAGAGAAGCCCACTCTGGCTAAGCCCATTCTGGCTAGGCCCAGTTTAGCTAATTTAATTAAATCTATTTAATTAGATTATAATTAATTAGTCTTGCTAAACCGTTCTTGATTCCGGTTTAATCCTAAACTGAAATCGGTCTAAACCGGTTTAATCCAAAACCGGATTTTGTCTCTCTCATGATTCCTCCATATGAATCCATCCGTTTTACTCAACCTAAAGTGTGTGACCCTCTAGGCTCACGACACGTCGGCGGACTAGTAAAATTATCATTTTACCCTTTCCATCATGAGTGGCCTCTAGCAAGACATCATGATTACCCAACGCTTGTGATTATCGAGATTTCGACTTAACCTTGTCGTTCATGAATCTATCCTTTTATCCTCTTGATATCTTTGACAACCACGAGGCATAGACAAGTCATCATCGTTCTATTGTCCTGTTTCTTGATTCTGAGTTAACTGAATTATAACTGATACTACGTATCATCTGCATGGCCATGCTATTGTATTTCAGTTGTACTCATCAAGTGGCCTAAACTGATATCTGCTCACACGTCCGTATGAGGGATAAATCCTTCAGCGATCCATCTAGTCAACTTATGTAACTTGTGATCGAGTCAATCACAGCCGTTATTGTAACCCTTTTACAGGAGACGTTAGACTGAGTCAAACTCGTCACTCATTACATATTGACCTCAATGGTCCTTCGGTCTGAGGATGTGATTTCATGATCCGACATATGAGTATGTTCATGACTGTGTCTATGTAACATACTCATGATTCGGGTCGTCCTATATCACCCCTGACTGGTGATACTATGACCTAACTCTGGCCCCCTACTTTCCATGATCAGTAGAGCGTGATTATTTAGAGTTAGTCTCATACCGATCGCTTCTTATGAAGCTATTCTGATCGGGGACTGCTTAAGTAAGATTTTATCTGATCTGTAGATCTACTATTATGTGTTGACACATCAATGATACAAATCAAATCATACTTAAGATATTACTACAACACTTAGTAATATGAATGCCGATTTTTATTCAACTAATAATCTTTATTACAAGATTAGATTGAAAATACATTGTGTTAGGGCACAAAACCCAACATGGAGATCACCAGTACTCTAGTAGCCACTGACATTCCTTTTAGTGAGAAAAAATGACACCTCGATGTTATTATATTTCACATATAAAATTAATCAACGAGTGGCTTTAATGTTTTTGTTATACGTTAAATCAGCTTACTAAAATTGAAATATTCGTTCTCACTTCGTACCATAAACCGACCAACTTTTTGATCCTATATAGTTTCACCAAATTAATCCTAGTTTGTTTGTCAGAAAGTGGAAGAATGATGAAGCCACTGTGATACCTTTTTGTTTATGTCAAAAGGAATCTAAGAATCCAAACATTATAGTAATTTCCACGAAACGCACATTACAAATATGCCCACCAAGTGCTTAAATCCTTAAATAAACAAAAACAATGAATTAGAGTCAAATACTTGATAATACTCTTGTTCCATTAATTATATCAAAAGATTCCATTACATGTTAAAAGCTCTTGCATTTAATTTAAAAGTTGAAACAATGACACAGGAGTGTTGTCATTTCTTGTTGAGTCAAACTACACTTGAATAAAAAACAATATATATTTAATTAATTGGTCAATAATAAATATTGGCAGAGAATGTTGTAAAAAGATTAAACTTTATGATGAAATTTTAATTTTATTTAAAAACTAAAGATAAGGAAAAACTATCTTATTATGGTGTAATGCATGTTTCGCTCATACTCTTCATGTGTAGGAATATCATAAATTTTTTTAACTTGTTCGATTAATTTTTAATAACTAGTCTTTGACTATTTTTTATTAATTATTTCATCTGACTTGCTTTTTTATTAATCTACAACTAATTAATGATTAGTCTCTAAAAACGTCACTCCGCCTTATTAGCGCCTAGCAAATTACAACAGAAATATTTCAGTTGGTAGACGAAATAGATCGAAGTACGAATATATCTAATATCATATTAAAACTTAAACTAACAAGTGAAGGCTCGAACTAATAATTAAATTAATCTTTTAATTCATATTTTCCTGCTGTTATTAGTTTTGCTAGAAGACAAAATTCACCATTAAGTTCACATTACATCACTCATTTTGCTTATGATATATATACATATATATGACTGTTGTTGGATCTGATAATAAGTAGGTCACCACTATCAGTATACAGCAATTAGCAGATAAAAAGAGTGAATGCAGCATCATATTGGGTCACTGTGACAGCATGATGACACTCAAACAAAGAGAATATTCAGAAAACAAGAAAGTTGACAAAGAGCTTCTCAACCAATTAATTGCATATCCATTGTTTATTAAGTTCATGCATAGCAGCCCCCATACTGTCTTTAGCTACTGATTCAGTAGTACTGAGTGTGTGTATATAGTTTATTGTTTGTTCATAAGCACTATATATTATTTATGAGCATGAAATAATTACTTATTCTTTTGGTTTATATATACTTATTACAGCTGACTATGATCCAACTCAACACCTTACTCTTTCCCACCCTTCAGAGGCAAATTACACAGTGACCCCAATTCTCACCAAAATTTGAGTTCAAAGGATTAAATTAAGAAATCAATTTAATAATAAGTTTAGAATTTTTATCTATTAAATTCATCTTTTATGTGGGTAACTCACGAATTTCGCTGGAACTGTCAAGCCAACAGATTACTCGCTGGGAATGAGCTCGTCGGGAAGGTTTTGACGAGAAAGGTCTTTTTCAGCGAGTTTTTGATTCAAAAACTCGCTGAGTAGGTAAAGTCAAAACTTCGTCGGGTAAGTTTTATACTTACCCGACGAGTCTTTGAAAATACTCGTGGGTAATTAAAATTTTAACAGAGTTTGATTTATATGGATAAAGGAAATGAAAGGTGGTGTGAAGAAAGAATAGTTATGACTTTATTATGGGTTTGTATGTTTTGCATCATAAACATTTAATTCCTATTCTATTATATTTTTTTTTGTGTAAGTTCTGAATATGGAATAGATGAAGATTGATACATCTGCATCATTAAACTCTATAACTAATTAATAATGTATAACACTTTAAGTTGAGAAATCATCAAATGAACTATTCATAATGTTTTGAAATACTAGTAAAAATAAACAATTTATTTTTCACCGACAATAATTATGGACAAGAATTGTTCATATAATTGCCTTTAGCAATCACTAGATAGATAATTTTGTATATTTATTGGCTAAACTTGATAGGGGCATAGTGGGCTTGTCCAAAGCCTTCTAGAAAATGGGCCTTCGTTAGGCTTGTTTACGGCCTTCTCTCATGTACAAACTGGGCCGTTCCCTATGTCTTGTGTGGTGATAAATAATAATGCTCATGACAAAAACAAATTGGCAAAATTGTATCAGAGCCAGGTTTCGATCCTGGGACCTGTGGGTTTTGGGCCCACCACGCTTCCGCTGCGCCACTCTGATTAGTGATAAAATGTAGGAAATAGATTATTCAATAAAAAAGGTATTAATTGGTTTTGGGTAGGAGAGTGATAAGGTTATTTTCATCTTGTGTTAAAATTATTAATGGGCTTCTTATCATTCTTTGGGCCTTAGTTAATTGTATAGGTTTAGTGCTGGCTTAATAGTTTCTAGGGTAAATTCCACATGACCCCCCTTAACTATACGCGTGTCTCACATGAGCCCCTTAACTACAAAATCAATTTGTGAGGTGCCTTAACTATCTAAAAATCTCACTTTACCTTTTTTGTTGACTTTTTTCAAAATTCTGTTATGTTTTTTGTGAAATGACGAAAATACCCTTATATCTGAAAAATGAAAATAAATAAATAAAAATGATTTTGAATTTTTTTCATCTATTTTCTCGTTGTACAAAATAAAGAATAAAAATAATATTTTAGTATTAATTTTTTATTTAAAAACAATTATTTATAAAATTTAATAAAAATAAAAAACGATGTTTAAAAGTAATTTTTTATTTTAAAATTTTTTTTGTAAAAAAAACTTTTTAAAAATTATTTTTACTATTAACAAAATTTTATTCTTAATTTTGTACAACGAGAAAATTAGAAAAAAAAGTTCAAAATCATTTTTATTTATTTATTTTAATTTTTCAGATAGAAGGGTATTTTCTTCATTTCACAAAAACTTAACAGAATTTTGAAAAAATCAACAAAAAAAGGTAAAGTGAGATTTTTGGATAGTTAATGCATCTCACAAATTGATTTTGTAGTTAAGGGGGGTTATGTGAGACACGCATATAGTTAATGGGGGTCATGTGGAATTTACCCTAGTTTCTAAATTGTTAGTTAGCAGAGTAGTAGATTGTTCCTTGCTGGAGAAAAAGAGAGCATTAAATTATTATTTTCCTTTTCTTTCCTTCTACCTTCTCTAATAATGTTTTCTCAAACCTTAATTCACATCTCAAAATTTATTATCTCTTTCTATTCTTTTTTATAGGAAAACTCATTTTATTTAGAGAAAATGACACTTTCGTGTACTTGAATATACACTTTTGACACTTTCATACCATAATTTTTTTTTCTTTTTTCTATACATGACTTTCATTTTGGGACAACTTTCTTCATAAATTTCAAATTACCCAAATTATCCCTGAATTAAACTAAAATTAAATATAGTTTAATTCTGGTCCAATTAAAGAGTGTGAAAAGACGAAAGCCCTCAACTATTCATCAAATTTTCAAAAGTATGCCACCCTTTTAACTATTTCTCTCCTCCTTCTCTGCCACCCCTCCTCACCGGCATTTCTTTGGCATCTACCGCCGGAGTTTCTCCGGCATGTAGGGAGCACGGTGGACTGACGAGGCTTCCAGAACACATCTGCCAAGGTGTCCGTCTCGACCCCATCGTCCTCGACCCCTCCTTCTCGTCTTCTCCGGAGCCGGCCATGGTTCCTCCTCTGCAGCCTCCACAACACAAAATGGCGAGCATCGACGAGGTGGGCAGCGAGTATCGACGAGGTGGGCAATGGGCAGCGACCAAAAGGGTAGAATGCGGTGCTTCAACAATCGTCTCCGGCACAGAATGGCCGGAAAAGAGATAGAGGGAGAGAGGTAATAAGAAATGAGTTCAAGAATTCAAAATTTTCACTCGCCGAAAAGTGTGCCGGAACATATTTTCCGGCACTTTCCGGCGAGTGAAAATTTTGGCACAACTTTTGTTACCTCCGCCAACTTCGGTCACTCCGGTCACCAGGTACGAAGCCCAACAGGTAAGCGTCGGCGATCGACGATGCTCACGATGCTCCGGCGATCGACGAGGTGCTCGCTGCCCAGAAGCTTCGTCACCTCGCCTCTGGTTCTAACCAAAAAACATAGCATATGACTGGTACTCCGGCGCCATTGCCGCCGCAAGTCTTCGGCGGAGCCGAGCCTCCTCCTGGCAGACCGTCATCGCCGCCGTAGGAGGCTCTGTTTTGATGAAGTAGGAGGATCCAATGGAATTCACTTGAAAATTTGATGAATAATTGAGGGTAATTTCGTCTTTTCACACTCTTTAAAAAATTGGGCCGGTTCTCTCCATCAGACCAGGGTTAATTTCGGTATTTTGAGAATTTTAGGCGTAAATTGTCCAAAATGAAAGTCATGTATGGAAAAAAGAAAAAAAAAAGTTAGGGTATTAAAATGTCAAAAGTGTATATTCAGGTGTACAAAAGTGTTCTTTTCCCTTTTATTTATTAATTAACTAACTCGCCATCAAGCTAGACAGCTGAGACAACGTTTGGTGGGACAAACCTCGCACCATGATCCCAACTACTATTAAATAAAACATATTTAGCTAATTCGTGAGCCGCTGAATTATAAGAACGATGAGTACAGGAAATAGTTATGCATGCGTCTAAGGCAAATAGAATTAGATGACAGTTTGAGGTGATGATCCCAAAAATACTCCTGACTTGTTTTTCGCACTTGATGTGATCTAATTTAGTTTGACGGAGGAAATATTAGGCTTTAATATCAAAAATCTCAATATTGATCTAAAGTTTTAGATGAAATTGAATGTAACCAAATGTTTTAGTGTAATCAAGTTGAACTGAGTGTAAAATTATTATAACACAATCTGAAAAAAATTGTTACTTCTGATTAAGTCTAAAATTTTAAATTTGAACTAGACCACTACTTAGAGAGGCATAATAAATTGTGAATTCAGATGTATTTAGTGTTCTCCTGTTACTAAATTTTTAATTAATGTGTGAATTCGAATATATTTGGTGTTCTCCTATACATTTATGAAATTTTTAATTAATATTAAATGTAATATGTAATGAATGAGCCAGTTTTGAGTTCAATGAGCAATATAAATGGTTGGTCTTAATCTTGATTTATTTATTAAATGAGTTTAGCTTTTTGCACAAATTTATATGGAGCTCAATCACATTAGACTCCAGTCGAATGTTTGATAAATAAAAATCAAATAATATTTTAGTTAACTCATTTACACTTTCAAGTTAACGAAAACAATTTTTAATTTTCTTTTTATTTTTAATTTTTGTATAAAAAAGTTTTAAAAGAAATTTTGTTATACTAAAACCGTTTTTTAAAAAAAGTTGAATGATGTATATTTTTTTTATCAACCAAAAAGTTAAAAGATATAACTTTTAAAAATCTAAAATTTTTTAATATGTGGGTAATCTATTATTTTAAAAATGATTAATGACAATTTACTATACCTAATTGAACCGTTTTTAAAATTTACAATACTTATTTTGAAAATTTAAAAGTCGAGATCGGAACCAAAAGGCATCGAGGTTGAAGATGGATTTAAACTCTTCGTCTTCGTCCGCCCCCGCTCTTTTCTCTCCAAAAAACCAAGATCCAAAACTTCCTACCCAAGGCCACATCGATTCGTCCCTTCCTTTGGATTTGTGGGATTTCACCGACATGTGGGTTTTGTGGATTTTCCTGATTCATACCAATTCCAATCTTCTTTATAATCCAATGAATTTTATAATTAAACCCCAATAAATTTCGGGGACATTACAAATTTCATTAGTGTTGGTAGATGATATATATTAGAATAAATCACTATTTTTTGTCAGTGGAAAAATTTTCATTTGGGTCTTTCTAGGACATACTGCAAGTTATGTGTTAGATGTCTTGTTAAGTATGTCTTTACCATCATATCTCCGATGCCCTTTGCAAAATGTCGTCAGTTCTCGATGGCTTCTCTTCACAAGCCGATGAGCCAACGACCCTATTCATTTGCGAGTATATCGTGATTCTCTGCATGCGTGAAGGATATCTGACAAGTACTAAGCCGCTCGAGTAGCGAATGTGTGCGAGGCATGCCATGTCATCTCCCATTGTATTTTAACCTTTCACTTAATTATTAGGAGTGTCAAAGATGGTACATGAAAGAATAATAGCCACATGTCACTCGTGTGACGGTCTGAAAAAGGATAATTTTTTACACAAGAGGATAATTTCGTATCTCGATTGACATACTTAAAAAAAAGAAGTTGTACATGAGAAATCAAAATCACAAGCAAAGAGTCGACCGAGTCGAATCAAAGAAATATGGTTAACGCGTTTTTGTTTTCGTCTCCGTCAGCCAAAAACAGAAGCTTCCATGTTCACAATTAATCACAACAACACCATAAAAACGACTCTACACACCTGACCTGAGAACATCCCAACTCCCTCAACCCCCCTCCGCTGACTTTTCCTCACCAACCCTTTTGTATATAATTTCCATAGAGCCGATCGAATTATCTGCATTGCGATCACCATGAACGATCTCCTCTCCAACTCCTTCTCGCGCCTCCGAGACGACGTCGAAATGGGCACCCTGGAGGCGAACCTGGGCGAGTTCTTCAACGACGTGGAGGCGGTGAAGGAGGAGCTGAAGGAGCTGGAGCGACTCCACCACAACCTCAGAGCCTCCAACGAGCAGGGCAAGACCCTCCACAACGCCCGGGCCGTGAGGGAGCTCCGCTCCCGGATGGACTCCGACGTCACCCTCGCCCTCAACAAGGCCAGGGCCCTCGCCGTCAGGCTCGACGCCCTCGACCGCTCCAACGCCGCCAACCGGACCCTGCCCGACTGCGGGCCCGGCTCGTCCTCCGACCGGACACGCACCTCCATCGTCAACGGCCTCAGGAAGAAGCTCCAGGATGCCATGAACAGCTTCAACGCTCTGCGCCAGCAGATCTCGTCCGAGTACCGCGACACCGTGCAACGCCGGTACTTCACCGTCACCGGGGAGAATCCCGACGACGAAACCTTAGATCGCCTCATCTCTACGGGTATTTTAACCGTTACTCTTTTTCTTTTTTTAACTTACTTGTTGGCTAAGTATCTACAACATGAAAAGTAACTGAAATATAAAAAAACACGGTTTCTAAAATACAAGCAATCGAAAGCTATGCCCCATTAATTGATAAGATTCATTTTTTAATTGTGTACTTAGCTTGTCAAAAATGTTTTAACATAGAGCTAATTTTAAGATGACAGGGGGTGGGTATGGGACGGGTTTTACCCGACTTCCCGACCTAATTTAGGGATGGTAATATACTCTGTCTTTGACGGTTGCCCTAATTTAATCGGGAAGGAAAATCCTAATACCAATCATGGATGGGGTGAGGTATATCGATCCCATCCCTGATATTAAATATATGTATTAAATCGAGCTCTACATGAGTCAAGCCCAGCTAATTAAAAGATTGTCCGAGCAGACATATTTTTGTCGGTTTTAATAAAATTACAGCCTAATTACACTAATAAAGAAAGCATAAGCTCTAGTAATTAAACTGATTGCCAGGTGAAAATATGGTCTCATCGTTCCGATGTGGGTGATCAATGAAGAAAATAAAATTTGCTTTATGCCAAAAAAAATAATATGCTACAGAAATTTGAAAGTGGAGGTCCATTGTTGCAATGGCAGGTGAGAGCGAGACATTTCTGCAAAAGGCAATACAAGAGCAAGGCAGGGGAAGGATAATGGACACGATAAACGAGATACAAGAGAGGCACGACGCGGTGAAGGAGATAGAAAAGAACCTGCTGGCTCTGCACCAAGTGTTCCTAGACATGTCCGTCTTGGTGGAGGCTCAGGGCGAACAATTGGACGACATAGAGAGCAACGTGGCCCGAGCCAACTCCTTTGTCAAAGTCGGCACCCAGCGCCTCCAGAAGGCCAGGTTCTACCAGAAGAGCACCAGGAAGTGGACTTGCTACGCCATTTCAATCCTGTTGCTCATCATTCTGTTCGTTGTCCTCTTCACTGTCAAGCCTTGGGAGAACAGTGGCGGTGGCAGCGGCGGTGCTCAGCCGGCCCTGTCTCCTCCGCCTCCAGCAGCTGTTGCTCAGCCTCCACCCCCTTAATTCAGATGTGTGTTTTTGGTCATCTTATGAATGAGATATGGTGCAGAGGTACATGGCATAGGATTGTGATTTCATGGGACTACAGGGGTAATAGCGTCAATCAATATTCTTTATGTAACTAGATTTTTTTTCTTTGGATTTGTTAGTTTTATGGTATTGTTTTGTATTTTTTTCTAAGGGATGAGATTCTCTCCCTATCGCCTATATACACATTTCATTTTCAGGGGAAGAAGTGTTTGACTTTTCATCTATCATCATTTTGTGTTGAAAATAACATGTTTAAGGGGAAATTGCATCTACTTCAGCTATACATATGATTACACGTTCAGTGCCTAAAATTTCAGTTTAAACGATGTAAATGTCTTTAATACCGTATAAACAAAGAAAATGGCACGTACCTTCTTTTTGCTTATTCCTTAAGTTGCTTCCATTTTGATGTGATATAGAGATTGTGGCATCACAACAGCTTCCTAGAAACTTCATTTCCATGCAGAAAAATCAACTCAAGGCTTCAATTCGAAGAAACTATGGAAAAGATAGGAAGGGTCAATGAAACACCAAACAATAAATACATTATTAATAAAACTCTCTCTTGATCAGTTTCTCATACAAACTTTTCTACATTTACTCGTAAAGTTAGCTAACCAACGTTGTATAGGAATTATATTACACGTTTGTCTCCTAAACGTTTCTATGATTATGCTTTCTTCAGATTCAACAGCTTTACAAAAACACTGAAGTTGTGAGAACACAAGGTTTTAAGACCCATTTCCACTGTCTTGGACCTTGAGATAAAATAGCATATGAGCACTAAACACAAGTATTCATGAGATCTCAAAACCTGCCAATGCTGGTTTCTCGCACCTGTTGTCTTAATTCAAACATGGATTATTAAAACACAAACTCAAACACTTACCACTCAACAAGTAAGCAATCAGAACTATGAGTCGCACAACAATAACCAGTTACATCCCATTTTCTATAGCTTTCTTGATTCTGCTGAAGTTGCTTCTTTTCTTTTTGTACCGTTCCTTTCTCATTCAAGCAAGAGCATGTGAGCAAATACCACTCATTTTTTCTCATCTTCACAAGATAATACGAATTGAACAAACAATTCTCAGTAAAAACCAAGAATATCACAGCTCACAGAGATTTCTTCAGCAGTACAGATCACATGACATTATATTAACATTTAAAAACAGTGTTCTGCAAAACGTTATGCTGAAATACTTGGAAACCCGACCAGGGAATATCAAACTACAACACACAAAACCTGATATACCCAGCAGTGCAGTCTTGCTGGATTAACAGGTATAAACCCGATTACAGTCGTCCATTTTTAGTTTTTTTTACAATGCACTAAGGCTCCAACCACCCAAGAACCAACATGGCCATGAGGAATGGAGAGAGAACCTTAAATGCAGATGAGCCAAGAATGAGTTGCCTAACAACCAAATGTAGGTGGGACAATCCTTTTGAACCTAAAACCTATTGCATTGACCATAACAGAAAATGCAACAGGTTCCTCCATTTGGTTGCAGCAAGGCGATGGGGGTTGGAGCAGCAACTTAGCCCCAACCCCACTCGTCTCCTTGCTATCAAACTTTGAGGTCGCAGCAGTTATCTGCTGCGACCCACTTACAGGGCATGATGATTCCGTGCCCGTGAAAGGGGTCTACATCTCCCCTATAGTACATGCTTGTCACCTCCGAACCTGGATGATTTGGTCCGCTGACATTTGCTTCCTTTGATGAGTTGATGGTTCCACTGTCAGATTGCAGGACTTCGGAACTCTGTGACCCACTAGTCTGAGAGAATAGTCCATCACCAACTTTCTTTGCTTCAATTCCTCCGCCTTTCACTTTGCTCAAAGCTTTTTTGTTCAGGAAACGGCCTCCACATCCCCTTGGTCTGCGCATAGCATGACGATGGCGTGATTCATGCATATATGGCTGTGAAACAACATAAACTCAAATCATTATACAGTCACAACATCATTTAGGAGCTTGCAATTTTGAGAAGACAAGATCTTTCGTGTAAAATGATGAGGGGGTGAGCAAAATGTTAATAAGGATCACGGTGAAGCTACTAAGTGGCTTAAAAATAGAACCAAAGCATCATATGCTCTAGGAGGAAAGATTAAAAGGGTGGGATGTAAATCACTTGTATGAATCCCATTTATCCCTACACAAACGCAGGCTCCTACTCCTATCCGCTCAGAAAATAGAAAGCATTAGAACTTTTTGTCTAGTAAATTAATTACCTTCCTAAGTCTTGCTGCTTTATTCTCCATTTCAGCCTTTGCACGGGACTGCCGACGCCTGATGATTCCATGGTATTGCTTGGCATTCACGTATATCGGTCCATCATCAGTTGCTAGGTTCAATGGCAGCATGACACGCCCCTGAAATATTATGAAAGGTTTGCATTTAATACACAAACCACTTTCATTCACATTTCTTCTACCAGGTACATCATTATATTAAGGAAAATTTTGTTATATAACAACTTGAAATTTTAGTATCTACCCTACACATAACAATTACGGAGAGTAAAAGAGAGATAAGGTTACGATTATATTTGCACAAATTTATAAGTGAGCTATAGGTATATTCGAGAAACTGACCGGCACTTGAGATCCGTAAGTTGAAAACACTCCATAACATTGATCAGTATAAGGAACTTTTGCACAGATCTGCAGTGGCCGTTCACAAACAAAGAGCAAACAATAAGTGAAATAAAATTACCACACAACTTCAATGATCCATGAAAAAATGCTACAGAAAAATCTTACCATAGGCTGAGCAAATCCAAGCTCAAAACGAGCAAGATATTCTGGTGGAGCTGATTCAACCGGAAAGGCTGGCTGAAGTTTTTTCCCTTGCAGGGAATTTTTGCAATCACCTAAACAAGGAAATACTCAGTACGTATAGAACATACTTTCTTTTTTACGAGTCATTTTAATGGAATTTTTGTAATCACCTAACCTTCTTATAGGAATCCTAAAGCAATGTACATTCCTACTACTAGTACACTGTTGAAGGTCTATGAGTGTCAATCTTCATCATGTTTGCATTTACAGGTAAAGTAGAATCTGAGAGATAATTATGCTCAATGAAGTTAGGTTTTACAGGAATTGACCTTGTGCAGCACATTATTGTCATGAACAAAACTTCCAAGGTCTTGAACCCCGCATTAATTAATGTTGTTTTACTTTAAGTCGAGCTAAAAGCTACCCTCCCAATTTATGTTGGCGCGCCTAACATAGGTTAGGATGGAATCATGAGTTCTTAAAAGATACCCTCTTGAAGAAATTCACAAAAATATGTTCAAAAGATCCTCGCTTCATCTAGATATGAAAATTGGTATCCATTCCAAAGCTGATAGGTTATCTCAATGTTATGTTGACATTCTCAACTTTTAGAGTTCTGGAAAAAGAAGAAACTAAACTAAGAAACTTTGACTGCACCATGTCTACATGAATGAACCCCTTTAAATCCAAAGTTTATCATTTTTTTATGTCAACTTTTCATTGTGCACATCACATGTAATGGATGGAGAAAGTTATTCTTTCATCCCAAATTCCACATGACACTAGAAATCTAGTTTATAGATAACCCCATATCCTGGTTTGGAACCGATAACATCTACCCTCTCCACTTGACATCCCATTTCAAATAACTTTCTAGTTAAATCAAGGAATGTAATCTCCATAGTTCAAAACAACCTTATATTCGTGGAGATAAAAGGTGCTTTGGAGGATATGGAAAAAAAATAGTTACAGGGATATTCTCAATGCTGCAGGATTAGCATCATAGACTTACATATAAAATCATATGCAAAAAATGAAAATAATTACCATGAAGGATGGTAAACGGAGTTGCATTCCCCTTCTCCTGTCCTTGTTGAGCACTCAGTTCAGCTTGTTTAGTGGCAGTGCCGTGGCCTCCACCAGCAGAGCGTTCCGTAGACTTCAATGTGCCTAACGACTCTCCATACACAGATTGTGAACTGAAACCGCCCCACCAAGGCCCTGACTGCAGTGGTGACAATTGCCCAATCGGATTCTCCACAACCCTTTCATGCCCCTTGAAATAAACAGTTTGCATAGCCATAGGCGCCCTCAAAAACTACCCTTCACAAATTTTATCAACACCCTTTTGATAATTGAGTCTAAACCCTGCACTTTGAAGTAATAATCAAAATCCTTGCCAAATTTAGATAGATTTCACTTATGCAACTGATAATATTAATATAAAAGGAAAAGTTATAACGACACTTCATAGACCATTTTTCACCAAAGATCTTCAACAGTATCAAATCCAATTTGATTGGATCTTCCATCCAAACCAAATAAGCATGAAGTAAAAAAAAAAGAATTGATCCAAAAACCAAACAAAAGTCACAAATATATTGAACAAACAAAAAAGTAAAAAAAAAAAAAAAAACCCATAAAACCAAACCCTCCATGCCAGATATGAAACCCAACAAAATAGATGTACATGAAAGAAAAATGAAACCCATGTCCAAACCACAGGGTAGAGCACAGAGCTTGCTTAATTAATCATCAACCTCAGATCACAGAGTGAAAATGGAAACAAGAGAAGATTTTGATTGACACCCACCAAAGACTGTGTTGATGAGAAAATAAAATCGAAAAGAGATTGAAGAAAGAGAGTTGGAGAAGAGGACTCACAGAGGAGCAGCTTCGAATCCAACGCAGAAGCAGAGAAACCCAATATGGTAGGAGCCGTGTCGGTCCAATTTCAAGCAAAGAGACGCCCGATAAAATGCCTCCAACTGTCATGCGACCATAGCCACTGCCCAATCACCTTCAGCTTTCATGGACCCTCCACACTCTCTGCACATTAAATTTAATCAAATACTTTTCTTTGCTTTTGCTTTGTTTCTCTCTCCCTACCTATTTTTTTTTCAAGTAATCAGTAATCAATACATCTTTTGAAAACTAGTTAACTTTTTTCACAATTTATCTTCAATCTCAAAACTAAATTCATTACAATTTTCAATATTTTATAATAAACACAGTCATGACAATAATAAAACAATCTCTATTATTCCAAAATAAATTATTTGATTTTTTTTCTAATATACCCTTTCTTGCTATCTGACACATGAAATACATTTGGAAATAAATTATTGGATATTTCATGTATAACTGTTTTTCATAAGAAAAGATCTTTATCTTGATGTATTAGAAAATAAGACACCCACTTTATGAACAATTTAGGCAACTTTTATTTTGTCTATACTAGATCATGTCTGTTAGTACTTTTGTCTGATTATTTTTCCCAATTTATTAAGGTTCTACAGGATAAGGCTCTTATCTCCTTCTTCTTCTTTTGTTTGCTCATTTTTGTCAAGAAAATAAATAATTACAAGAAAATATGATTATAAATTGCCTCCCATATCTATATGTAGTAATTATGTGCTTTAATTTTACAAATACCAAGTGGTTTACAGATATGTTCTGATATGCTCAGCAAAAACAATTAATTAATTAGTGGTCCATTGTTGGCACCATTAACTAATTGATTTTCTTAATCCGAGTAGTTAATTGTATATGTTTAAAAAGATAGTCACTTGTATAACTTTTTTGTTATATTTGTAAGAAAATAGTCACTTCATCATACTGTTATTAGTTCGTTGTTTTTTTGTTTTTCTTATTTAAAATTGTTTTAAATGAGCAAAATATCCTCTTATTTATAATTTAACATTATATGAAGTTGAAATGACCAAAATGCTCTTCTTTAAACTTCAAATTTTCATTCAAATATCATCCGACTCGTTCAAAAACATATCAATCACTCCGAAAATTCCTCTTCTACACACTAATCACTGAATACTATTTGAATTCTCTCTCCATCAAATAAATACAGTCTGATGAAGATGAAGGAGATAGCCTTAAATCAAATGCACATCAGGTACAATCATGTAAAGGGATGTCTCATTAACGTTGTTAAATTGATATAAAATATGTATATTACCCCTCTATTAAAAAATTAATTAAATAATATATTTATGAAATAAATAATAATAAACTGATTTTAATAGGGAAAATTCCACTTAACTACTATGTATAATGCTACTTTTTTACTTACCTAAACCACAAGATAAATTTAGCTTCTGAACATGAACGATCTGGTCGCTGAGGAAGAGCTCGTCGGCGGAGCTCATCAGCCCAGAAGGTCCAAACCAGAACTTGGCCGAGAAATCGAACTCGAACGAGGCGGGCTTCGAAGATTCAGAGGCATGTTTGGGTGACTATTGTTCGATTGGTGTGCTTGGCTCCATGAATCTAAAGGTGTAGGAGGCGGGGAGGTTAGGGTTTATGGAGGTGGTCGATGGAGCTATCGGAGCCATCATGGCTGATGAGGCTATCCCTCGTTCTTTCCTTCACGGAGGGTTGAGGGTGAGGGTGGGGAAGAAGGGTAATCTTGGCATTTTCCAAAAATGTAGGCCTCACATGACCCCATATTCCCCAAAATTGTAACGTTGTTAGTTCAAATGCCACGTTAGGCAACTCTAGGGGCTTAAAGCTAAAGTAAGTGAAAAATTGGTATTCTACAAGTAGTTAAGTGGAATTTTCCCACTTTAATATTAATTTAAAAAATGTATATTAAAAACAAAAAAAATACAAATTTTAACAACAAATTTTATTTTTAATATTTAAAACAAATTTAAAAATAATATTCACATCAATTTTTTATTATTTATTCCATAAAATTATATTTAAAAAAAACAAAGTAAAAAATCAATATTTTTTTAATAAATGAGTATTTTCGACATTTAATAAAATTTGAAAGTCACACAATATTTTTTCCATCAATCTTAACAACGTTAAGGTAAAATGAAATGTAAAAAAAAGGTTCTTGTACTAAAATGATAGAGCACATATCAGCTCGTGAAAAAATGTTCAAACGAGCTTATTCATCCAAGCTCGATCTCGACTTTAAAAAAATAGACAAGTTCGAGCTCGGCTCGGCTCGTTTCGCTTAATTTTCAATACAAGTATTTATTAAAAGTTAACATTAATATTAATATAAAAATAACTAAATATTAAACAAGCAAACTTGAGACCTGCTCAAATTGATTCGTCTCATCTAATTACATTACAAATATTTATTAAAACGTAAAAATATATAATCAATTAAACTTTAAATAAGCTAACTCATGAGCCTATTCAGTCTTGAAAGGTCAATCTTGAACTTCAATTCAGTTCGAGCTCGATTATAACAACCTGAACCAACTTTAAACAACTTATTAAAAGCTCGGCTTGAAACATATATAAAGTTTTCATGACTGGATAAAAGCAAAATTGTGTTTTGATCTTTCAAGTAGATCTGCTAAACCCAATACATACACGCGATTGTATTTTACTGAAAGTTAGCATTCCATTTGTACATGGCCCTTTGAGCAAAAAAAAGAAAAAAAAAAAGAGAAGACTTTCATTTTCTATATATAATAAAATAGATTGCACATGCTGTATTGAGATATGGCCACACACTTACTAGTTGAGTTGAATTTCAATGACCCAACCCAAGTGGTGCCCACTCAAACTCAATAGTTAATAACTTTTTTTCATAACCCTCAAGTTTTAGCAACTCAAGCTTATAAACTGATGCATCAAGAGAAGTTTTTTTTTAAAAGTTAATTAACAACAAGATTCTGATATGGACTCTCAACTAAACCAAATAAATTTGTGTACTTAGATTCTCCTATCAGCTAAATGTGTCAGAAATCATGTTCACTTATCATCAACAGTCAACACTTCAAATGCAAGCATAAGATCAGTTACAGAAACAACATAAATTCCATGTCAAAGAGTTGGAACCAAATGTCATTGCTTTTGAAGAACTATACATCAGCTGTAGCTTATTTTGTCACATTGACACTACAAGTTACTTGAACCACAAGTTATTGATGAAACAAATTGTTAGTTAAGAACAGTATTCTAAAGCCCCTTCATTCTTAGTTGAGAACAGTGTTCTAAAGTCCCTTCAATCTTAGTTGAGAACAGTGTCCTAAAGTCCCCGTCTTGTCTGATTGATCCCCGATCAGTCCTATGTTAATCCGATTAATTTCCCGATTAATCCCCCTAAGGCACTCTCTACCCGACTAGAGCCTAGCATTTTGTTAAAGCACTGGTTAAGAGAGTTCAAAAATAATCCATTACCTGAGTTGAACATCAAAGGTAGTGGGATATATGAACCCAATATCCGACTTACCGCGCCTTTCATTCAACAACGACTCATCAAAACGACACACTTGAAACAATTAGTTGCGCTCAGTACTCCTAAAAAATATTGAATTTGATTGAGATCTTAAACAAGGTTTTATAATAAATATAGACTTAAGTAGACACTATAGACTAATGCAAATCACACACACGTAAAATGCAGAAAAGATAAGCTTATAAAGCTGTGATATGCATTCCAGCCCAATTTGTTCCTCAAACCTCTACAGATTCCTCCGCTTCCCCAACCCTCCAAATTTTCGTCTTTGAATTTAAAATAGTCAGAAAGCAGTCGACATACTTGGACACAAGCTAATTTTTGTCCTTTGATTTTTCCACGGCCCTGGGAGCTGTGGACCAAACAATAATGCATGCAGTTAATGAGTACTAACACGAACCAATCAATTACAAACAGAAATGTCTCACGGCTTTGTATGCACTACGTAGAAAAAATAATAACAAATACTACTTACAGTATAGGTTTCTTTCGAGATATAATTACTAGTTTCGTGTGTGTATGAGCTTTAAATAGTGGAAATTATAACTCAAACGGCTTCTAATTTCGCCATGCAATGGGAATTTGTTATTACGTGAGTTTCGTTCTTTACCAATAAATTATTACAACTCTAAATCCCATTAACTACAACAACCTATTAATGGCATGTATTAGGCGAGTGAATCATTTTGATGAAAGAAACATACCTAGACCAATGGCATCAGAACTCTTCATGATCTTCAGCCTCTTGCACGAGTCAATGAACAATCTACAAACAAACCCAACCAGAGTTAAAGGGAATGCATATATAGTTTGAGGGAAGATAAAAACAGCAACCAAGTGAAGCCTAACTTTTGAGATTACATACAGATCATCCACAAAGCACAGTAGCTAACCAATATACCATGTTTAGTTGTATACAGAGTTCAGCTAAATATTTCCTTAATTTTGTCAAAACAACCTCCCAATGGCATTAGAGGCTTACAATCCAATGAACGGATTTTGTCATCAAAACTTCATCCCATCATTTAGTCTGTAGAGGAAAGACAGTACTTAATCGCAGTTTGTATTGTTGGATCTTTAAGAACATGATTTTGAGTGAAAGCACCAAAGAAGAAAGATATTGCACTCCCTGGGAAGGATATTCAGTCATTTTTCAACTTCCAAAGAACAACACAAAGCAATCTCTATGATAACATTCAACTACCAACCATAATTTTTTCGGGGACATGATTCAAACATTCCAACAAAAATAAGTGTCTTATTTGACTATTTGTAAGAATTATAAATTCAATTCTTGATGCTTCTTTCCATTAGTTACCCCCATTTACCCTATATTCATATAGTTATAAATTACCATATGAATGGACATCGATGGTAAATCATCAATAATTTCCATATCTAACCCTACACTCTTTAGTTTATTTCAATTGAACTCAAACTTGTCATGGGGGATCACTAACTTCCCTATGTTGATCCATCGTGTCCAAACCATCTTAATTAAAGCTATCCCAACATTTCGTCTAATAGCCTCTTTCCTCATCTTAACCCTTCTAGTGTTATCATAAACCACACCACCTACATATTCTCATTCATATTCTCACTTCTGATACCCCTATAGGATGGACCAGTATTTGTTTTGAAGCCAAACATTAAATATTATGCATCAGTCGTCTTATAACTAACTTACAGGCCTTCCACTTCTACTTTTTCAAGATATTCACTTATTGTATAGAGCCCCATACACTCTCCTTCAGTTAACCACGCCACACTAATCCCCAAGATATCCTGTTCAATCTCTCCATCTTTTTGAACAATCGATATAAGTTACCTATTGTACATAATGCTCACTTTTATTGATCTCCCTGTCTAATTGCCGAAAATCATGGTTGATTTCATTGCCTTCATTCCCTTTTTTCCTGTAGTACATAATTGACCAAGAGATAAAAAACAGTTTCCTTTCTAGATAGCTATCATCATGTATATATTGTAATAGCTTCAAACTTTCAATTAAACAATCAACAAAGGGATTGTAAAAAGGTGTGGTTCCCTAAGTGACTTTATTGAAAAACTTAAAACAATACAGTATATAATAAAGATAGTAGAATTCTGAAAAGAAAACTATCCTTAAATCAATTATGCACAAGAGGAAAGGAAAAAAAACAAAGACAATAAGAAAGGATTTCCATCAATACTCTACCTCAAGCCGATAAAAAAAATACTCTACCTCAAGAAGGAGCATGGATGTTGGAAATGCCCAACCTTCGTGATAGGTCATAGAAGTGATCTCAGCCAAGACCCTTGTAAGAATATATGCTAGTTGACACTTGTTAAATACTAGTTGTAAGAGGATGACGAAAGCTTGAAGTTGTTGGCGAACAGAATGACAATCAATCTTAATGTGATTGTTCACTCATAAAATACATTGTTGGAAGTAACGTGAGTGACATCATAGACTCATAGTCAACACAAATTAAAGAAATTGCTCAAGTAAGTAGTACTTGCAAGTCGCAAAGGAATTGACGCAACCAAATAATTTAGCTGTTGGTGATGCCATGGCTTCGTATGATTTCGGTTGAGTGATTGAACTGTCTGCTATGACCCCGTGTAAATATCAACCCGATATGTGTATCTCCAATTAAATATCTTCATGTCTTCTAAGATAGTTGACCCATTACTGATACTCTAACTTTTGCTAAAATCACACTCAATTTTGGCTCATCTAATTTGGTGCAAACTCTTAATCTACTCCTATAAACTGAAAAAATCATCTACTTCAGGACTTCATGACTCCAATTAATAAGCTCATAAATGACTTAAGCATGAGGACAACAGGTCGGAACCTTATCATAAGCATTTTCTAGGTCAACAAAGACTAGTGAAAATCATTGCACTTCTCCATAGGCCTTCTCGATAAGAAGATAACTTCTACTCTCGGTCTATGCTCTATCGCTCAATTAAGAATTTCCATTGTGTGACTCATTATATCAACTTCCCTGTATCTGTTAAATTGTATTACTAGTTGAAAAAAACATAGTTAACATAATGACATAAAATATGAGTAGGATCAAAGCTCACTCCCACGGCACATCCCCGACAAGCATCCAATCCTTATCCTTGTCCTCGTATGTAAGCACATACTCCGATCCATGCAAAAGATCTCTTAGCTTGCTCTCACTTAGCATATCCCTTCCTGGAGCTCCATGTGATCCACATTGACCTGGAAATGTAATTAAACAGTAACCCAAACAGAACCACATGGATTCTTCAGTTTCATTTTATGGGGGTGTTCCACATTCAAGATAGTGACTGACAACAGGCGCACTTATGGTAAAACAGCTGAACATCTTCTCAAGAGCACATGACAATTCTTGGTATGTAGAGTAAGTTTTCAGATCTACTTTCCTCAGATAGGGAGCACCATCCATGCTAACCTTGACAAACAGAGCTTCTGGACTAGGTTTCCCATCAACCTCGTCACTATTCTTCGAAGCTGTGGCCAATGAATTCTTCCTAAACGATCTTATAGGTGGCCAACCAACCACCTGTGCTCTGTCACGCGGAGAGAACTTTTTTAGAAATCAATTTGGAAATTGAACACCAGTTCTTACTATCACATATTCATTACAAAGGCACTTACTTGGCAGCTGGCCCGCTGTTGCTGTTGTTAGAAGCATCTGTGTCGTTGGGATCCTTTCTATTGGTAGTGTGAGATTGTTCCTGTGTCGCCTTTGGGGATAGCTCTTTCGTGACCACTGTCTGAGACATGGAAGGTCGGGGTGATAGCATGACATTTATCCCTGAATTAATGGATAGCTTCCCTTGTCCCACAAGTTGCTGACATTTAGAATCAGATTCGGTCGCATTAAACATCCATTTCTCATTGAAAGTGGAACTCTTTGCACCTGAGAATCCGTCCATAGTGTCTGAGAACCCTCGCTTGTTTCCCGAGTTCTTCTGTGTTGACATACAAATTCCATCTTTTGAAGGAACCAAAGGAAATAGGGGCTTCTCACCAAACTTACCATGGTACACAAAGCAAGGATCTGTTTCTCGTTCAGGAGATTGGGATCCAGGAAGACCCAATTTTAGTTCGGTTGCCTTCAAATTCAGATTGATCTTACTATCCTCAGACGATATCAACATTGCAGGGACGTCAATTGAAGAACAATCTGAAAATTCCAAATAATTCCGTTCTTTTAGTCCCAAACTGGTAGGTGCAGGGTCCACCAGAGAGACATTGCCCTTCCCTTCGTCCCCAACACCCAGTTGTGGTGGAGACATCAGACTTCAGGATTATTAAAATTTCTGATTCAATCAAATAAACAAAATCAAAAGCTCACCCTAGGCTAAACTCCAGAAAATACATGAGGATAAAAACCTATAAGAAACCCCAAGTTAAAATGGGGACTTTTCTTTTCTAAAATATTAACAGACTCAACCATATTGTTATTTGCTGCTATGGAAAGAAGTTCAATTATATGTCTAACACATCAATTATCCCTAGTCACTCTAAGCAAATCAAACCATGTATATAGAACATTTAAAGCAAGCAAAATTAATGCTAGAGCATAACCAGAGCAAAAATGAGCAAAATTATATCATTTTAACAGCATATTAAATACAACTCCATTTGATTATAAGTCAAGCATCCAAGAGTTCTTATAAATTAAGCTTTATCATTAAAATACATGGGAGGGTCATTTAGCATTTTCCATGGAGATGAAATGTACATCTTCATTTCTCAAGGCATAGCTTCTAACGGGTACTAGTAACTAGTAAGGTCATAAATGACCACAAATCATAACAAAGCAAGAAACAAGCTCAACCCTATAGTAGAAAATTGAACTCCCAAATACAAAACAGCTCAGAAATCACCTAAATACCATAAGCAGCTAAATCAAGTAACAATACCATAAAGAAAAAGCAAGAAATTGAATGAAAACTAGGAAAGAATTTACTACAATTCTAATAAACATAAACCCACATTGTAAAACCAATAGCTCTAACAAAAATGGAAGATAGAAACTAATTTCAACATAAAGGTGCTAAAAAAAATCTCCCATTGAATCTTACTATTTTCTTCCCCCTAAATCTTACTTCTAGCAAACCCATGTCGAAAAATAAAAGAAACATATATCTTGTACAAAAATAAAGACCTTCAGTTCAAAAGACCTTCCATTGTAAAAACACATACCTGAGAAAGAAAGAAAAACAAGATGTCTTTTCTGGGTATAAACAGAGAGGAGATGAAGATGGTGAATGGGTTTCAAAGTTGGCCGGAAAATGCAGGAAGCAGAGAGAGCGAGGAGCTCAAGGACCTTCCATTAACGCACACAGCAACAAAAGCAGAGCAGTGTGTTCGAACAAAAACGATAAAAAGCGGCGTGGCAAAATCGTGATTATTAACAAAAGTTGGTACTTTTTCGAAAATTGGTTTACATTTTCTGCCCGAAACCCGGGCCGGGCCGTTTTAATATCGCGCCGATCGATGTATCCGACGGCTGAGCATTGGTCCCCAGAAGGTCAATCCTGACCGTTGGATGAGGTGCAGACAACCAAATAATATCTGTCGTCGCCAGTGGTGGTACGATGGAATATTTTAATGTGATAACACAATTACAAAATGACACTTTCATACCCGACTATAATATTCTTGGTTAAGAAATCAGAATAGAACATGTCCAATTTGATTATCAAACCAAATTTAAAATGAATCAAATTTAATTTTAGATTTGAAGGCATAATTTTAATTGCATCTTAATTATGATTTCTTAAATCAATGGTAGTTTAAGTATTTTACGCATTTTAGAGTTAGGTTGTCACAAAAGAATTGTCAAGACACTAAAAAAAATAGTTAAAGTATGAAAATGTCATTCCGCTGTAACCTAAATGAGGATTTGGGTTTATTGATTTGTAGGAAAGGTAAAAGCGTAAATATAGGTTGTCGGTTGGGTTTCCTAAAAAAAAGTTATAATGATGATATTAATGTCACGGCTATGGAGTGGAATATATAAGCACAAAGGGTCTGTTTAGCCAAATATGTCAATTTTCAACCACTTTTAATCATGCTTTTAACTTCAAGTGTAATTTCAGTTTATAATTTTGTTTGATTACAATTAAGTGACATGTTCAAAATCATATTTATTGTGTGCGAGTATTAGAAGAATGGGTCGCCAGAGACCAATAGTGAACTAATACATTTTGGTGTGGTACGGCACAACAAATCCAACACCATTACCTATAATGAATTAGAGCTTGGTTATTGAGATTTGAATACAACTTACAAGTATGGTTTCACTTGATCCAATAGATTTTTATATATGTTTTAGATTATATATATTTTTAAATTATGTAATTAATTTATTTCATTAAATATAATATTTATTTTATAAAAATATTATAATTAAATAATAGGTTTATACCCAAACTGTATGAATGAATGATTTTGTTAATTAAAAAAATTATAATTATTTGATAGTAATATTTTATTATTAAAATCTTTTTTTTTTGGGTTGGGCTAAAATGTAACATTAAATTGGTGTTAAAACTTAAAAGAACATTTTTGATATTTAAGAGCACAACCCACTACAAAACTCAAGCTCAAGTTTGGAGGTGGAGACCCAGATTGTTATATAAACTGGTGAATAGATCCACATATTTTATATGTGAGACTCTGACACCTATACTCACGTGCAAGCCGGTTTGAAATGCACGTGGAAACGGGCGAGCGGGGGGCAGGTGCGATTGGGCGCCCTCCGATCCGAAGCAGATGACATATGGAGGTCACGTCACACGAACCAAGCTCATATACCATGTCACAAGACAACCAAACTCAGGGCTAGCATCACCTCTGATACCATATAAAATTGGGTTATGAATATCAGGTCGGGTTGCACAACTAAAATGTCAAACTTATTATTTGGGTTTGACCTTTCCTTTATATACACCCATTTTATTTCACTTCTTTTCCTTGTGAAATTCACACAACTTTTCCCTCTCATGCTTCATGTACGCGTAGGCTCAACTTTTCCGTCTCATGCTTCATGTACGCGTGGGCCTCTACGTAACACTCCCCATCACAATTAGCCTTGTCTACACGTGGGCCATAATAGGACTAGATTTTCGCACATGAGCCGGAGTCCACGGGAGGCGTAGGGATCCCACATACAGGCCCAAATCGACCCGCTCTAATACCATGTAAAACTTGATTGTACATATCAGATCAGACTCCACAACTAAAAACTCAAGCGTATTAGTTGAGTTCGACCGTTTCCTTTATATGCAGCCATTTGATTTCATATTATTTCAATGTGAAACTTTATATTCTCAACAAATAACACCAAAATAATGTTTATATTGGAGCTCCACACTGGTACATTTAAACAAATTTAGTCCTAATCTAAAACTAGTTATTGTCAGATTTCTAACTTTTAATGTCATGATCATATATATAGCAAATAATCTGCTTTTTTTTGTTTCACGATATTTCTGTTGACGCCTAAAATTAACTAAATATTTGATGACCTATTTCAAGCATCCTCTTCCAATGCAAATTAGAAATAAATTTAGGCCTTTATAAATTGAATCTTAACATTTGGATCAATTCATTTAATGAGTGGTTGAATGTCATCTAACAGTGAAACCATTTAAATAATGAAGTAATTGATTCGAAGTTGCAAGATTACGTTAGAAATCTTTTGTCGTGTATAATATTTTAAGACCACAACCGAACCGACAAATAAAACACATGCATGATGGTCTCGTTTGTGCATAATTTAACTGCACTCTGCTTTCTTGCACGCTTTGCCCGTATTTTTGCTTTCCACCTTTATGCTTTGCATGTATATATATGTATATGCAAGTCTATGTGTGATGTGCAGGTACTTATATCATGTCATGTATATAGCTACAAGAAGCATGCATGCGCACACACACAGCAGTCACATATATATCATTGTTATCGCTCATGATTCATCACCCTCACCTCACTTTTACCTGATCAATTGCTAATGCTTCTTTTGTTTGCCACTCTTGTTCAAATTTTGATTACTATATCATCATTCCGCCGGATAACTTATGTATAGTGTGTTTAGAGCATGACACTTTAACGTTAAGGTGAATATGTGAAACTTGAATGTTGAAAAGACATAAATTGAAAGAGAAACTACGCGATCAATCTGAAACCGACGTCGTTAATATGATTCAAAGACGAATTTAAAAGAAGATTTGAATTTGAAATTCAATCTTAGAATGTTCAAAAACAAAACAAAAAATGTATTCCAATCACCAGTTCCATGACTGACCGGACCGCGGTGCGTGTGAGTTCAGACTAAACCTCAAGCTACCTTTAATAGGATCACACAAACAAAAACAAGAAATAAATGTAAAACTGGGTTGTACATATCGGGCCGGGATTCACAACTAAAAATTCAAGTATATTAGTTGGGGTTGACCATTTCCTTTCAAATTCTTTCATGTGGGACGACTTTATATTCTCAACACTCCCCCTCATGTGTATTCTACACAGGGGCCATAGTAAGACGTGTCTTTTTGCACGCGGACTTATTTTCCTTACGCGGACCACAATATCGGGCTTACAAGAGAGCGGAGTCACAAGGAGGTGAGACCCACCAACGCAAGCCCAAATCGGCCTCCTCCAATACTATATAAAACTAGGCTATACATATCGGGTCGGGGTCCACAACTAAAAATTAAAGTTTATTAGTTAGGTTTGACTCTTTCTTTTATATATAACCTTTCAATTCAAATTCTTATACGATATTTTCATAAAATGACAATATTATAACTCCAAGGCATTTAATCAAATAAAACCTACTAATATGTCGCAAATTGTATATTATCCGTGCAGTTAATGAGATTGTGTCATTCTTTTGAGTTGATCTCTCGAAATTCGTTCGTTCTTGGGTATTGAACCGTGCAACACTGCACCAATTCACCTTAAGGGTAGCGTACATGAATTGGAAAAACGTTGCCTTTGAAAAATTAACAGCAGCGTTGTGTGCGTGTTTAATATTTTAGCATAGCAAGAAAAACATTGAAAAGTAAGCAATTAATGAAAAAAATAGTTACAGATATTTTATAGTTGATCTCTTTGTTTGTCATTTGATAGAAAGTTTATCCAGTACAGTACCCATGAATTATTAGTAAAAAGAAGATAGTTTTCAGAAATAATTGACAGTGACTAATGAGCCTTTACAATATTAAATTTTGCGATTACATAAAAGTAAGCCCAAACTGTCAAGCAAAGTTCGACAAGGCCGAAGCAAAGCCCAGTCTGTTCGAGATTTGGGCTGAAACAATGCTAAGCACCTGGGTGTGCAATAATTCGATTATAAATTTATAATAAATCTCGGTCAATAACAACATTCTCATGCCAGAAATATTGACATGTTTGAAATTATAATGATTATTGACAAGTGCATTAATCCTCCTATTTCGCAGAAAGAATACAGAGTTTAAAATTAAAATAATTAAATATAATTTTTTTTAATAAATAATAAATATGAATATATGTACGTGTATATTTGATTGTTTGTTTATTACAAAATGTGTTTTATCGTGATATCTAGGAGTTTTTCAGATATCCCTGTTGGGAAAAAGTTTAACTCGTTAAAATCACGCTCAAGCGCTCCCACACAAATGCACGTGATCACAAGTAATAACAATAAGGACCGGGTCGATTTTTCACGTGAACTAATTAAGGGTCGAAGTATAATGTACACATAAATGAGAACGTTGAGTAAACTAAATGGAAGTGGCATGGAATTGTTAAACCTTTGAAGTCACACTATCTAACTCAATCATGCAAACGAGCGAGTAAAAGTTGAATTACTTTTCACTAAGAGCAATCAAGGGTGCTAGATCGAGCATAACACGAGATATTTAACATCAATACAAATTCCGAGAATTTTCATGTGTGTAACCTATGTTCAAATTATTGACTTTGGGATTGGCCTAATACCGAGTTGAGCTCTACCCTCTTGGGATCAATTTCAACTCAGAATTGCAATCAACCGGCAATTACAAGCTACGGGCTACCGAAGGTATCTTGACATGGTCTCGAGCCTTCACCCTCGGTATTACCTAGGTCAGCTAGCACTCGTTTCTCTCGAAATCGATGTACCAACCACAAGTATCTATCCTAATTGGTTGAAGTAAGATAATCACAATCAAAATCACATTCAAATAACTAGAAATAATACCTCAAATTATCAATCAAATGTGCATCAACAAGATCTAGTATTCATAGCCAAAAGTTTCAGCCATAAACCATGGAATCCAACAAGCAAGTAATGAATCTAAAGCAATATACATGCAAGATTTGAAGAACACATAAGCAAATATAACTAGAGAAGAAGAGAAATGCCCATGAATCTTCTATATGGCTCTAGCTTCAAGCTCCAAAGTACTTGGCGGATTCACTCTACTGCTCTGGGGAAGACTCCGGTCCGGAGTACCTGACGGAAAGCTGCTCTGGTTCTCGGTCCGCTGGCCTCTCCGCTTTGGTTCTCGGTTCCCGAATTCCACAACTTTGCTTAGTAATATACTAAAACAACTCGATTTTCTAAATATTAGTAATTAATTCCAAATGCTAAATATTAATATTTAATTATCTATTTTATTGATAATTTATATTTTTCTTAATAATTATTTATTAAATAAAAGTAAATTAATTTTTAATTTAAACCGGCTAGACCAACTTAATTTCAAATCAAAATTATTGAAGACATTTTGGTCTTTTTACATCAAAATTTAACATTGTTAGAACTAAATATAACAAAAAGTAGTAGAGTGAGTGCAAAATTGAGTTTTTTTTAGTTTGAGAGTGTTGTCAGAATGATCGATATTTTGATGTACTGATATGTAATTACCCGTAAAATATATCCAATTTCCTTACAACATTTTTCATATTCTAAATATTGGGTAGATATTTGTTTGTGACTAATAGTTTAGGGATATCATTTGTAATTTCTTATTCTTTAATTCATTTCATGTTCTTTTCTCTCTAACTCTTTCATATTTTTTTCTCTCTAACAACTGTCTACGGGACCAACACTCGTAAAGAGGAGTGTTAAAAGTATACAAATTCACATCGAATTTGAAAATAAAATGATGTACATAAAGGATAGGAACAAACCTAACTAATGATGTTTATCTTTTAATTATGGAGTTTGACTCGATATATATGACATAATTTTAAGCCAATTAACGATTAAAGTTCTTACTTGAATTTTGAAGTATAGAATGACGACTTATAATATGTAGTATACATTATGATTATATGTTATACGAATATCAAATATAGATGAAATATTAGAGTGTTCACTAGTCAACTTAAATTTAATTAATTATTGAATTTTAATAATTTTGAAGTTCGAAAAAGCTAGTAAGAAAAAGGTTCGATTAAAACTGCTAAAATTCGAAAATCAATAATACTCAATCGACATGTTAAATGTGAACCCCCACCCATAAATTTAACTTTGAGATTGAAGCAATTACATATCTTATCGGGCTTAATTAAGTTTTCTTTTTATCATTATAATTTTATTATACCGGCTACATAACTTTATCATATTTCGCTGAATAGTTATGAAAAGTTTTGAGCAAATTTCTAATACGAGTTCTCAAAAATCAATACAGAACAAAAGGTTTTCTCGATTCATTCATAGAAAAGTTGAAAAATATGTACGAACATAACACACCCCGCATTTATAGGATGGGATGACGATGAGTAAGTGTTAAACTATTAGTTGGATGATGTCAGTGCATAATATAAAAATTGAGGTAAGCAAATAATGGATATGTCCCAGAGTTTGAGGTCCACTTGGTAGCCGCCGGCAGCAAGTAGCAACAACAAGTGAAGTGAGGATAAAATAAAGCAGAAGCCATAGCCAACATGATAAGTTGTTCCACTGTGCTTCCCTTTCAGTTGTGTAAGCATTGCACTAATAACCTTATCCCAAACAAAACACATAATTCCCCTTTTCGATCCTATAATGTCTTGTCCAATTAGGTATATTTAGGTATATGTTACAATTTACCCTTGATCCTCAAATAAGTGGGCGCCTCCACTTCAAATCATAAACTAAACTCTTCAAATCAAAATAAAGTACGAGATACCCAACGACGAGAAGAAGGAAAATGAATGAATAGAGGAACTCCAGAACATTTTGTGATTTCATATATGTCAATATCATTGATGACTCATTATTGGTTCGATGAATCATTTCCGCGGATAGAGGAAAATTGCGTAAACAAGTACTCAAAATCTCGGTTATCTGATTCCTTTGTGAAAGAACCCATTTTCCCGAAGAATTTGCCACGGTCTAACGACCACCTGCCTAACATCACCTATAGTATCAGGAAAAAAAGGGATACAATTTTTTCCAAATACCCAGACTGAATATCAGTGATAGGTTTGCAAAAGTGTGTAAAATGAGAAAGTTGCAAGAAAATCTCTTTATGATTATTTTATTTTTGTCGCAGAAACTCTTCCTTTCACTATATTTTTGTAAAAACTCTCATTCACTCATATTTAAATTTACACGTCTGTGCAAATTCGTGAAAATTAACGGAAGTGTCACTTAAGTGTTGGACATTTGAGTTAACACTTAAGTCACACTTCCACTAATTTTCACATATTTGCACACAGTACAAAAATAAACATGAATGAAGAAGAGTATTTGCAAAAACACAATAAAATAAAAGTTTCTAAAATGAAATAATAATAAAAAGACTTTTTACAATTTTTCCTATAAAAATAACCAGCAAAGTGAAATATGCCGAAACTCGTGAAAATTGGCGAATACACACGAAATGTTTGATATACCAAATTGATAGGCTAATTCAATAAGGCAACGATGGACCTAGAAAAAAAGAGTGTGACATGATTTTACAGAGCGGAGATATGAATATATCGATGGGAAGAGCCAAAAGGAGAATACAAACACACACCATCTGTATCAATTTCTTTTCACTGTGGTGATATTAGTATATGGTCCCAAGATATTCGGTTTTGGTCTGGTTCAGAAGATAAGGAGAGTGACAAGCACAAGTATAAAAATGGTCATTGAATCTGAGGCAGTGGAGCTCACAGATATTGAGAAGACCCAACGTGGGAAGCAGGAGGGACATGACAGCAGTGGCAATATTGGAGCACTATATATATATATATATATATACATATGGATAGAGACTGACCACAAAATGATGTGAAAATGAAAAAGATAGATATTAAGTGAAAATGCAAGAAGGGTCAGGACTCAGGGGACTTATATATGTATATAGGTGATATGAGATCTGTAGTGAGGTAAGGAAGAGGCCAAAGGCTTTCACTATTTGAGTACAGCTATGGAATGGAACAAAACAAACCCACAATAAAGAGTGATCAGTGTTTTCCATCAAAACAAAATGGTTACAGTGAAGAGTCCACGTCCTGTTCAAAAATATTTTGTTCTTTTCAAATTCCAATTCCATACGGCAAGTCTTGTAAGACAGTAAACATAGAGAGAGTGATCGATCCATAAGTATAATTTCATATATATCAATCGTGATTAAATGTCTTTAACTGCGCTCGTAATTATTCACTTGCTGTTGCTAAATTGCAATTAAAACAGTGTTTGACAACACAAGATATTGTGTGTATAGATTAGGGTAATTGTAAAAATATTTGGTGACCTTTGTGGTATTTTCAGAGAGATAAATTGTGCCCCGTATTATCGTATTTTTATAAGAGAGTATTGTATACTTTGATACTGGCAAAAATGTAAAGTAAATTTTGATTTTTTGTGTGTAAAATGTGTGTATTTATATGAAAATGATGAAAATGTCTTTAAAATTAAGAATTGTTTTTTAAATAAAAACAAAATTTTTAAGTTTTTTCTAAGAATATTTTTAACCTAAATTTGTACAATAAAATTTTGTGATTTAATTTTTAAGTTAAAAACTATATTTTAAATTTATTTTATAAAATTTTAGTTTTTAATTTTAAGGGGGCAATTTCATTATTTTTGTATAAATATACACATTCTATACAAAAAGAATAAAAAATAACATTTTCTTTTCGTTAATAAAGTATACAACACTCTCTTGTAAAAGTGTGATAATAATCATAAAATACATCACTATTTTGCTATTTTTTAAATCATGAATCTGATGGTATATTTGAGGATTAAATCATTAATTTTTTTAGTCATGTCCATTTTAATTTATTTTTAAAATTTGAAGTTAAAAATTCTTTAATTTCCATATATATATATATATATATATAAAATAATATTGAACTGTCCCTCTTAAATATTTTTAGCAAATGGACATATTTTAATTATTTTTATATATAAAATATAAAATCCAAAATTTACATTTTAAAATTATTTTTTATCCATATACAATTATGTCACTGAGACACGAAATTAGGGATGACAAAGGTCAGGTTTGGCCAAAACCAGCTGATTTCGAAAGGCTGCCTGACCAACTCAATACCCATCTAATATAAGTTTTTTTTTCCAAAAACCGATCTGAAAATATAATATAACATATAAATTAATTTCTTTTTCTATATTTATATTTTATAATTGTTCATACAAAATTTTATATCATAATATAAATATAATATATACATTTTTAAAAAGTTAAAATGACATGGGTGCAGTTAGGAATGAATCGGGTGGAGATTTCCCTGCACCCGCTCAAAAAATTCAAACTCGGGCGGGTGCTTCGAGTATCCGTCAGGTTTGAATTCTATTTTCCATCCTGCAATAAACTGAATTTTCATGGTTGAGTTTGATAAATTGAACAAACATTTAAGTATTTTTTTTTTTGTAAATGAGTGCAATAAACATTGTACATGCATGGTACCTCAGTGTAAAAAAAAAGGTTACAGTCTATTTTACAACTACTCATGTTTTATTTATCTCAATGATTTTGTAAGTATTGGTTCGATGATATCTTTGTCATTGCCCTCTGTCTTTTGAGCCTCTCAAAGGGCCAAAGTACCTAACAACACAAGATGCCCATAAACACAAAGGCCAAAGCACACAACACAACACACCCATACCGAAACCAAGCGCAGCCTTTACTAATTTTGAAGGGAGCACCTGCGAAACTCAACCCAATCAAAAGGTGTTCACCAATACTAATTGCAACATCGAATGGATAAGAAGAACCACAACATATTCAGACAATTTCTGAAGACTACACGATTTGGACTTTCCAGATATGTACTGATGGTACCTCTATCACCTATAAAGCTATTTCTTAAAGTTTAGAATTTACTTTAATTAACAACAAACCCAACATACGGCTAATATGCTCTATGATTGAACATTCCTTCCATTCCAAGCTACAACTTGCAAAGAAAAACACAAGACAAGAGAGTGGACACTCTTCTACACTTAATTAGAAATTTATATGACCAATTTGTTATACACATAAAGAGAAGAAATAGCGAGTCCCCTGCCACATAACGTTCCCATATTGATCCTCGTAATTCTCGTACTTTCAATAGTTCTCAAAAAAACGCTTCTCTGCATATATAAGTACGTTAACAAAACACGTGTAGATATAGTTACGATAGAAAAGATTCAGAAAACGAGAGTGCAAGTTTGTTAAATTGTGGCCGCCCACAGTTTGGGCCAACATTTTGTGCATACAGCTATCAGTATCGTCTATGGTGGATTTTACTTTTCACACCCAAATTTTATAATCGACCCTTTAATTAATTTGCTACCATATCATACCATTATTTCTTAATATCCCAGCAAATTAATGGACCCACTTTGTTCCGTACTATGGTCTGGATATTAGGTGTACCTTTACACGTACCCATCTTTTCTTTTCTATTTATTTATTTATTTAATTTTCCTTTCCTTTTTTTATATAAATTGTGAGTCCCTCCTCCAATTTCCTAACATTCCATTTCTTCAGCTTTGTTTCTTCTCTTACACATGAGAGAAGGAGAAGGAGAAGAAGAAGCATCCTCAAAATCACCGAGCTTTTGTTGTCGTTGTTGTTGTAATAGTTTAAGTTTGTGGGATGGAGAGCCCAGATTATTCGCCGCCTCACATGGACGCATCACGGCCGTCGCTTGGGTTCCCTCTGGGCACGGCTCTGCTCCTCATCATAATCTTCAGCCTCAGCGGAATATTCTCCTGCTGCTACCACTGGGACAAGCTCAGATCTCTTCGTCAGTCCTATGAAGACGACCTCGACTCCGATCCCGAGGCGCCCTCCCACGCCTCCCCCTCCAAGTCCAAGCCCTCATGTCTGGTGAGTAAAATAAAAAGACGTGAATCTGTTCACAAGCGTAAATAACAACATTTCTTTTAATTTGACGTGTTATTCATATTTTCTTTTGATTAATTATTTTTTAAATTTTGGGTTGTGAAGGAATTGAAGCAGAGCTACAATGAGAGCGTGCCGGTGTTGATGCCGGGGGATGAGATCCCGAAATTCATAGCTTTGCCGTGCCCGTGCGAGCCGCCGCGACCGGAGAAGATTGTGATCAAGGTGGAGAAGCCGCAGAAGCCACCGCGCATGCCGGTTCCTCTGTATTAGTAGTTGAGATTAGGAGCATTTGTTGTACATAAACCGTAAATAAAATTTAAGTTATTTTTACAAATTTTGTTATTTTCTTTATTATTCACCATCACCGCCACTTTTATGTTGTCTGCGATTTCGTGTGTGTAAAGGGGCAGTGAATGTGTTTCGTTATGGGAAAGTGAGAAATCAAAATGGGTCTCTGTTTATTTCTGTTGGGTAGTGGAAAAATCTAGTGATAAAATGTCAGTTAGGTAATATTCTTTATAATATTCTGTTTCTGGTGTTATAGATTTACCCAGAAAAGAAGAGAACAATGGTTGTATATACTATAGTGAGAGAAGAAAGCAGAGTAAACAGAGGCCAAGTCAGTGAATTTTCTTGATTAGTATTTATTTATACTTTAATTTTCTTGTGTTTGAGAAGTGGCATTGCAATTGCAGTTGGAGCAACCACTCCAAATTGCACAAGATTAGTTATTCGTGTTGTTGCCCAATTTCAGAATCTAGGATGAACTGCTAAAGTTATGGTAAAGATGTAGAGTTAGCAGATAAGTTGTTTTAATTTAGGAAACAAAATTAAGTACACATTCGGCCTTCAAAATAATAACCTAAAACTTCATAAACCAAAAAAGGAGAGTTATGAAAATTAATAATAAGGCCAATCTAATTAGGTAAATGCATATGCCACTAATGGAAAAATTTGTAACAACCCATAGATCAAACAACCCAACCCTAAACTTTGGGAAGGAAAAACTAAAGTGGGTCGGTGCCTTGTAAATAAGGCAATGTCATTAGTTTTTGTTCAGGATAAAACATGAATATTATTAATCAACTAGTCTAGTATAATGTCGGACTTTCAAAGCAACAGATGGCTTAACAGATCTTGTGCCATGATCTCAGGTATTGTTAATTAAAGTGTACCTGACTAACTTATAAGCCATGAAATTACAAGAGTAACGAGAAAAATAAATAAAAACGCATGTACCAAGACCCTCTAGTTCGATATATTTACATAAATCTGTCAATCAATACCAAAGAACTCCAGATCCCTCCCAATACCGAGTTATCAACCATCCAAAGCCTCAACAAGCTGATCACCAGAGTTTTTCTACCTTACCTCCAATAAACCCCGCCCGAGCCCGTATGCTCTCGCTGCACCGATCTCTACAGCTTCCGTGACAAACTAATCGTTGGAGCTTCTCTGCCCAACCACCGTTGACCCCCTCCCGGACCCGTCTTCACTCACAGATGATATAAAATAATACCCCTAACTTTTCCATCATAAATAGCCCGTCAAATCACCGTACCAACTCGTTGAAGGCTTCCATAGCAGCACACTTGCAGCCTCGCGCCGCTTAACTCGCCAAAGATACGAGACCCCGAAACCCCAGATTATTAGGGACCCGCAACCTTGCGCCGCATACACTTGCCAAAAAGACGAGACCACGAAACCCTAAAATACTAGGGACAAACCGATGAATTTCTTGTGTTGACTGTTTCAAGAAATTATTCAATTTTAGTTTTAGTTGTCTTTTTAAGATATTTGAGTTTTAATAAAAATCATTTGTTTCAAAAAAAAAATTCAAAACTGTTATTTTGTCTTTTTTTTAAAAGGAACTAGATATTATAAAACACAATCAAGAGTAACGATAAGAGTTGGCGAGACAACTCCACACTTGACTCCCAAATTGAAAACTCAAGACTAAATAGACAACAAACATTTTCTCGCACCATGACTTTCACCTCATATGAATGGAGACACCCCATGACTTGTTCAAAGAAAATATCTTCTAACCCTAATAGATCTTCTAGCATCCTTGTTTCACTAAACTACTACCACAAAAAACCACAACAACAAATTGTAGGACACACCACAAACCACTAACACAAGAAACCACAATCGCAAACTGTGGAACACGCGTCTCAAAGACGGAAATTTACAACAAAAACTAAAGAAGTGACGAAACAAATTAAAAGAAAACAACCAGAACTGAAAAAAAATTAAAAGCAACTGAAAGCCCTCGAATTGGTCGCGAACAACCTTTACATCGCCGCCGTCAAGATAGTCGTGAGAGAGCCCGTACGCCTCGGAACGTCAGAGACCCAAACTAGAAATCCACCCCCCTAAGATCAATTGCTGCTGAAATCTCAACCACTATCTATACTCCATCATTCGAGCTCCGCTTGCGAAGAAAACCCCCAATAAAGACTACTCAAATCTGGTTCTCAACGAACCCTTCATCCTCCTTCCTGATCTGATTCAACTTGGGGTCCTCCAAACAAACACAAAAAAGACTAAAAAAAGAAGAAGAAAGAAACGGTGCTGGAGAGCCTAGCCGAAGAGGGCGCTCCTCCGTTGACCTAGATTAAACGCAAGAGTTGTGAGGTATGTTACTAATTACGTATTACTGAAGTATGATCTTTTTTGAAAATTACATTAAATTCTATCTACCCATGAATCCACACACCAATCCATTTACACCCTTTTAGTTGGGAAGACCGACTTAAAAAGTCTTGAGGTTTAAAGCAAAAAAGCGATTACTACAATATGATTTTAGATATTATTTTTTCAAAATATGCCTAAAACTAAAATTTTATGCCTTTTATAATCATAAGTAGACCCTATTTTTTAAGTGGATCAAAAGAAATTGCACCTTCGATCTCACTACAAACAATACAATGTTCAATGACTGAACGATCATTTTGAAACACTGAAATATGCCTTGATTTGATTCATCATATTAAATGATAATAATCAATGAGTAATACGGTTTTGATTAATGTTTTAGTGAGACATTCTAGTGGTTTGAGTCTCAAACTTCTAGTAAATAAGTCGTAAGTTGGAACATTTAATATTTTACATATACTTAATTTTAAAAGACAAATGAAATTAAAGAAAACTCATTTTAAATCTGAGTTTATATCATATTTTGTATTGGAAGTAAACATAATGAGTCAACTTTCCATGTAGTAAGCACAAAATATTTTGCTATGAGTTGGTTGGTATATATAGAATTTAATCAGCTTCAACCTATAGAATTGTTCGTACTTGTTTATAACATAATAAACTTGTTGAAACTTAAAAGGATTAAAGGGGACAATATTTACAGAAATCCACTTAATTATGTGGTCTGCCATGTCCTAATATTCATAATCCAATCCTAGACAAAAAGTGTAGACGTAACATCACTACATGGGAACAACTGATTATAAGGAAAAACTGGGTAATTGTACTGCTGTTTAGAAAGTAAATGAGAAATATAAATGCATAATAGCTATTTTTGTTCTCTTAACCCAAACTTTTAGTTGGGTTCATAACTAATTGAAAAATTGTATCAATTGTAAAATTGACTAAACCGTGTACCGTGGTTAATAAACATAGATAATTGGTAGTTGAGGTTTTGCTTTGAAAAAAATTGGTATAATTCGGTCTGGTTGAGGTTTTGTAATGTTAGAATCGTTGTTTAACTGCAAAACAGAATCATTTGTGACTTCATTTTACCTACACGGCTCACGACTTCAATCCCACATTTTCCTCGTCTCCTTTCCTTTATTTCCCTTATTTTATCTATTTCTTGTTCATTTAGTTGGTCTCTTTTGTAATATTTTAATATCAGATTTTTACCTTACCTCTCTATTGTAAACAATCATTTACGTTAGGGCACTTTTTATCATTAGGTTGTGACCAAATTTGAGAGCTCTTATTAGCTCTCTTTAATCACTTTTTAAAGATTTTCTTTTTGCCAATAAAAGGAATTAAAGATTGTGTGTTTAACATTTTAATTGTTTTTATTTAGAAAACTAGAATATATTCATTTGGGCTTGATCTATTTACGCTTGAAAGCGGTATCAAAAATGATCTACATGAGAAGTCTATTGCTCGCGGATGGTGCGGTGAAAACGCAAACCGACCAAAAAGTCGAGCGGATTATAATCGCCAATTATTGTAACCACGGATCCGGCTATAATTATCATTATACAAGAACCGCTAGATGCAGATCTGTTTCCGAATATTGAGATGATTGCGATTAACCGACTACGATCACTCCTATAAACATCAGACATGAACACAATTATTTTTTCGTCAATTTTAACATGTTATCGTAATTCAACGATCGACAATTCCGCTTGTTATTTCACGTGATTCATTCACCACTCTCGACGAACAAAATTTGAGTATCTATCGTTGTAGACATCACCTTCTTGTTAATTAATATGCACGGAGCATAAATGTTTTGATTTATAATTGACATAATGACCTTTAATCTGAATGCAAGAAAGCAAGAAGCATGGAATCACAACTTTTAAGCAAAGTGGTGGCTTCCACCGATCGAGTTGGAGTTGCTTTCATGACCTAATTAATATTGTTACTGTATTGCCTGAGTTGGGCCAAGCACCTTCGCCTCCATTGCTACTACAAGCTTGTACTGCTTTCCGTAATGATGTTACGTCTTTCTTGCTACTTTTCATGCCACCTTTTCTCATCAGACAAAAACACTGATTTGACCTTCGTTTCTCTCTTTCTTTTTTCTCATCCATTGAGTTTTTGAATTCTCAACAAAAAACACAAGAACCTGACCCCACTCTCTGTTCACTCACCAAATATCATCGCTCAAAAATCACATTAATTTGTCATAAATATTTGACCACCGTCCATTACTCAAAATCAAAATTCTGTACAAGACGTGCTGGAAATTCACATAATCATGAGAGGTCATATCACACATAGAGTAAGTATAAAATAAAAAAAGTTAAGAAATATTTGATCCGTGACTTTATATATATATGTTAGTCCTCAATGGGTGGAAAAATATAAGATCAGCTTGATAAGTTAGTTTTTTGCTCAAATATATACTTTAATTTGGGTGTAATGAATTTTTTCGCAAAATCTCCTACTAGTTAGATTAATATTTTCGATTAGTACTTGAATAATTATTTAATTTCAGCAACAAAAGAAAATTTTACTAGCAAACAAAGAGTAATTAAGGAAACGAAATACCAAATCAGCACAAGCACTTAAAAATGTACATAGGCATTTAGAGTTAGTATGGACAGTCTGACCACTAGGGGTGTTCAAAAAAAACTGAACCGACCAAAACAGATTGAACCGAACCGAACCAAAAAATGGTCGGTTCGGTTTTGGTCGGTTTTGCTCTTGGTCAGTTCGGTTTCGGTTCAATCAACCAAAACCGATCAAAAATCGAACCGACTGATTCCGTTCAAATTATAATGAATTCTCCGGTTAATTTATGCTTCAATTTATGGTGTTTTTCAATTGAATTTTTCTTTTTGAGCTTTATTAACGTTTTATTTTAGTTCGTGTAAAATTATTATACATAATTCATTTAAAAACCGATCGAAATCTAATCATTTTTTGCTTGATTTTATGAATTTTTTGGTTTTGTGGTTGATTTTCGGTTCAATTTGGTTCAAACTGAAAACCGACCGAATTTTTTTGATTCAGTTTCGGTTTAATTTCTTTAAAAACCGAACCAGTCGGTTCGGTTCAAAAATCGAACCATGAACACCCTTACTGACCACGGTAAAAAGAACTAAGAGTCTGATTAGAAGAAAAGTAATTTATCCGTAACAACGAGAAAACACACAGTCAAAATTGTAAGAAAGTCACGGACAGAGTCGTACTTTCATATAGTAAGTTCAATACATAGCCATCATTCCGTAATTTATAACGTGTATTCATTCGGTTGTCAAAGCATCATAATCCTATATATTGGCCCTTATAGTACTCGGAAGGTTTGTCTATCCTAATCTTAAAATCATAACGCGAAACCAACAATTGACACGACAATAACATAAACAGAAACAAAAACTAGACTGATCTGATGCCCAACCCTACCAATGAGACACTACACGTACACGGTAGTTCCGAATCTCAAGGTACAAACCTATATGGCCCAATACATCTTGAACCTGTAATTTTCTTGATGAATCTACCACCTTCAAAGCATCATGGTCCATGTTGTTTCTCTTAATTATTTTTTTTACACAACCAAAATCAAAACTCTTGATATTTTTTTATTGGGTTTTTAAGATTTCATGTGTAAACGTACGGATGATAAGCACGCTCCATTATGGGACCCTTTGAGCACCAAAATTATCACGTGGGGACGAAACCTTCGAGAGACAAACCTTAGTGGGTTCTTGGTTGGTCTTATCCTCACACACTCTCTCTCTTATTATCAACCCCGAAAACTTTTTTTTAAAATATTAATCGCTGTTACTTTACTTTATCACCTTATAATTAACCTCTAGTGGAAAAACAATTATATTTACACTACCAATTTATTAATGTAAAGTAAAGAGTAGTTTGGTGTTACTTTTAATTAAGTAATCAACTCTAGAACATTATTAGTCATCACATTTTCAACCAATCCAATTCTAATAGTATTATAGTAGCATTCAAGAATGTACTCTCGTGAGTACATTGAAACCATACAGTGTTTTTTATTCAGTTTAAGCTATTTTTGCTCTGTAAAAGCATTAAGTAATGATAAAATATGAGATGAGATCAGTATAATTCTAAATTCTAAGTATACTGAAAATATATTAATATATTTAGATTAAAAGTGATGAGATTGTTACTTATGAATAGTGATTGTCTTTATTTATTCTAATAAAAGACATTAGATGTGTGACATTACAAATCATAATGTGCTTGATTGGTCACATATGTAAAAGTATACGGCTAGTTTGGCACCAACAACTACATCACAAAATTTATGTACTTTTTAATTTATTATATGTAACTATATACACTTTAAGTTAACAATTAATTAATTAGAATTGCAAACATTTGGATGATTAATTATTACTGAACTGTTATAAATTCCCCAATTTCTAATATTAGAAAATGTTAGGCAAGGCAAAATGCTCGAGTGATCAAAAGAAGTAAAATGGAAGGTTTTAAAAAACATTATCGATCAAGGTTATATCAAAAGATAAAGAACAAAAAGAAGAAGATTAGTTAGGAAAAAATTAAGAAGGATTTTGTGTTATGGATCAAGATTATGGTGATTTGATGTGGATGTGGATGGGATACTAGCAAATTAATTAGCTACTAATCAGCAAAAAAGCAATCAATTACTACTTTGCCTTTTTGATATGAGTGGTTGTGTGGTGCTAGTCCAAATAAGAAGTTAGGTACATGAAATATCAACAAAAAAGAATAAAGAACCAAAGTACAGTATTTATCTTCTTTCATATTATCTATATAATGAAAATGTTCTATTTAGGAGTTTCTAGTAACATTTTCAAATAGTAATTTGTATGAGACTATACTCATGCTTGAAATATAATGTTTATTTTGCAATATATATGTAGATCTAGTACGTTTAATATGTGAAGACATTGACATTAGCTAAAATACATATATGGTCAATATTTTTAGTTATGAATTGATTGATTAAGAATTTGACATTATTTTAATATAAGATAATTTATTAGGTCTTAGGATAAAGTGGTTGGGCAAGCAATGATAAAATTAGGTAGATAAGCAACATCATATCGTTTTCATCATCAAAGTGTATTATAAAATCATCAAATAAGTTTTCTTTGAAGATTAATGAAAACATTCAACAACTGGATTGAGTAGTGGGATTCTACTCTTCTCTGCTATACCCTAAATATAGTCTCTTATTTTCTGGATTTGTTTGGTTTTTTGTTTGTACTTTGAAAGAAAGTGGGAGTTGATACCATATTTAATTCTGATACTATGTGTGATTACGCAACTACCCCAATTGTTGGACCAATCCATGTTAGAAGGTTCTTGAATTATGCAACTACGATCAAATTTTGGGTTTCAGTCGGTTTGCGATTTTAACCACGCTGAGTGCGAGTAATGGGCATTTCATGTATGTCATTTCTTTTGAGACGTAGATCACTGAAGACATCCAGACACAAAAAAGAGACGAGATGGCGAATATTTTTTAGTGCGATTTATCGGTTAATTTTGATCACCCCTAGCTTATGTAGATCATGTTACCCTTTATGATTGCACAAATTGGGTCTTCATAATTAGCCCATTGGGCTATGAAACCCATTTTCAATATAGAGTAAAAGAGACCATTTTCTTAATTTCTTTTGAGCTTCATTTGCGTTATTGGGTCAACACAGCAACTGTTAATGAAAACGGCCGATCGAAGCTTCACCATCAGCGCAGACTCTAACTACTGAAAGAGCCATCAGTAAGTGAATACTTAAATCCTTCACGACCCTTTATTGGATCTTTATTGTGGTTTCAAAAGATGTCCCTCTTTTGTTTAACTTTGCAGTAATAGCACATCCACCTGCTATTATTATTTATCTTACTAGAGTTTAGAGAGCTCGTGATTCAATTTTGACTTGAGCAAATTGTGAATTGTGATGGGGAATATAAGAGTGTTGATGGCATGCTTCAAGCTTGCACTTTGTCGATTACTACATTCACACTAAAAACCTTCAATTATCCCACAGAAGAAAAAAGAAACGACCACTTCCGAGAAAGGGCCAACATTGCGAAGGTTGCATCATGAAAGCCCTGTTATTTTGCGTCACTTAGATGGTTGTCATTTTGTGGCTCCTTTAGGTTGTGAGGGCGCCATCGCTGGGGGATTAAGATTGAACAATGGAGCTTATCCCAATTAATAAGCTTGATTTATTTACTGGCGGTGTCCGACCTGATATGTATGACCTAGTTTTATATGTCACCAGAGCAGGTCGATTTGGGTTTGTGTTTGTGGGCTCACCGTGCCTACACCACTTGTAAACTCCGATACATATGTAGAAGTCTAGTCATGTTATGATCCACGAGTAGCAGCTACATCGTGTGAGGGGGGGTTGAAGTAGATGCTTGTGCGTACGAGGCGTGAAGGAAAATAAGTCCCGTCCATACAAGTATGAGAGGGAGATGTTAATCTCACATGAAAAGAAAATGAAATGAAAAAGGGTGTATATAAAGAGAAGAGTCGCGTCAAATCCAACTAATAATCTTGAACTTTTAGTTCTGAAGTTCTATCCGTTATGTATAACTATAAAACAACTCACCTGATGCTAAACTTTTTGGACATTCAGGATATTTGAGAATTTCAGTACTTTCGGAACATTCGTGAATTAAGGGACATTTTAAGACATAAGACTTTCAGGATATTTGGGTCATTTAGGACATTATGAACCTTTTGGGACATTATGGACTTTTCGGAAATTTTATAATATTTAGGACTGTAAGGACATTTTGTGACTTTCTGGAATATTTGGGATATTAAGTGATTTAATGACATTTTGAGACAATATGTACTTTTTGGACATTTCGGGACATTCTAAGATATTTGGGACTTCAGGGACATTTTAGGATATTCAAAGACATTTGAGACATTCTAGACATCTTCAGACATTTGTTGTTATGCTTTCGAGACATTCGGTACATTGTGAGACATTTTGGGGCATTCGTGACTTTTTTTTAGACATTTGAGACATTATGAACATTTTGGGACGTTAGGGACTTTAGAGACATTACTTGATAATCTTTACTTTCAGGGCACTCGGTACATTTAGAATATCCTGAGATCTTCGGGTCATATTGGGATTTTGGACATTTTATTATTAAATTTTAGTGAAGTCGATTCTCTTGGGTAAGAAGTAAGAGAGAGGGAAGGTTACTTCATTTGGGTAGGAACTAAGAGAGGGAGGGAGGGATATGAATTACTTCATTTGGATAGAAACTAAGAGAGGGAGGGAGGGATTGAGGGAGGGCTACGAATTACTTTATTTGGGTAGAGAGAGAGAGAGAGAGAGAGAGAGAGAGAGAGAGAGAGAGAGAGAGAGAGAGAGAGAGAGAGAGAGAGAGAGAGAGAGAGAGAGAGAGAGGAGAGAGAGAGAGAGAGAGAGAGAGAGAGAGAGAGAGAGAGAGAGAGAGAGAGAGAGAGAGAGAGAGAGAGAGAGAGAGAGAGAGAGAGAGAGAGAGAGAGAGAGAGAGAGAGAGAGTGAGAGAGAGAGAGAGAGAGAGAGAGAGAGAGAGAGAGAGAGAGAGAGAGTAGTCTCTCAAGTCGTCTCATTTTCAAGATCAATGTAATTTTGGTCTTCCCCTATCTCCTGCCTTGGGAATTATCGATTATACCTTATTCTAATGTAATATACTTTTTTCGAGAAAAAACATGCCCAACTGATGAGTTTTCATGCACCCACAATAAGACTTAAAGTTATTGGTTTAATTTGGGTAGAACGATAGCAATATAGGATCAAACAAGTCAGAGTAGATATCGTGTAAAAAATATTGGATCCGGTAACAATATTGAATTAGAGCGCAAATAATATTTAAAAATTACATTATACAATATCGTACACATGATTGTGAATTATAATAGTTTGAATTACCAATTTTTAGAAAAAAAATTGAGAACTTTGCTCACAGTTATACTTTACCATCATTTTAAGGGTAGCATGCGCACTACATGAGCCCCACTCTAATAAAAATAATATTATTGTTTTAGAAAACAAATTTAAAGCACCAACCTCACGTAAGGGTATATATTTGGTGGTGTTCATTTTGAACCGCTGACCCGAGGCCCGGCTAAAACGAGTGAGTGAATGGGTTGAAAGGTCCAAACCCGATCTCTAATCGTGCGGCGCGTCGGGTGACAAATAGTAGAGGACAAATTTGTCTTGGGCTAAGTGAGTAACTGATGGGCTCAAACTTGTGGGCTTTTTAGCTTGGTATTGTGATTTTAAAACACCTGCCCAGCCCATGTCAAATATCATGATACATAAAAAACGAGTACACTTGTGTAGGAATGAGACGCGGCTGATTTTGGTGACGTGGCGTGTTTGTTCACTTCTTTAGCAGTGCCACATCGGTTGGGAATTAGATTTTTGCCTCACACCTATATATAGAGAAGGGCAATACATGAAAACACTTCATCACGAAGCCTGAGCGCAGCGTCTCTGGAATTGTGTATTTATTTTCAAATTTGAAAGAGAGATTGTTACTTTTAGCCGTTACCAAGCCCTAACACACGATTCCTGCGACGACCAAAGAATAAAATTTCGGTCCTAGATTTTTGCGACGGCTAAGAACAACATATTCAATTCCCGATTTTGCGACGGCAGATGGACAACAATTCCGATTCTCGGTTTTTGCGAAGTCGAAGAACAACAATTCAATTGATTTGTGCGACGCTGAAGAGCATCAATTCGATTATGTTGTTGGAGTTAGAGAGTGCCCATTGATCGCCACATCGCCAGGTATTCGTCCTATTTTCTGATTGGTTCTCGGGAAAATTTGTGCCCAACTTGATTTAGAATTTGGAGATAGGATATGAGAAAATCTAGGTCAAATTAAAGTATACATTTGACTGTATTTGATTTGTCGCCATAGAATTCAAAGTGCATAACTAGAATTGCAACGATAAGTTGATTTGTGGTATCAGAAAATCTAGGTCAAGAACAAGGCTATGATAAATTGATCGAATCCATGTATGGGTTTCTATATATATCTACGATATAAGTATGATTGCTATGCCTTCATTTAACATCAATATTATTGTTTGATAGATATTTCTCAGTTTTGATTTCTAGATTTTAGTTAGCATCAGTGATAAAAGCTTGTTCATGAATCTGTTTTGCATTTACTTGTAATAAAGCTTTACTCTTTTTTTTCTCGTGAAATTGGTGATGAGTATTCTCTTGAAATCATTACGTCTTATGATTTTCTTATGATTTTCAGAAAATATTTATGCACCAATAAATGATTTTGTGATTTTCTCTTGAAAGCTTTACATCTTTTGATTTTCGAAAACTATTTTTGCGAGTTGGATACAATCTCCCTAAATGTTAAATTGATTCGAGAAACTACTTTTGCACTGATAAAAGCTTTTGAGTCTGAATCAAGTGGCCCAAATCAATTCGAGAAACTACTTTTGCACAGATAAAAGCTTTTGATTACATAATAAGCTTTACCTCATTCGAAGGTTAAATTATGGAAATTGATTGTGTGCAGTTCTTTGTTTTCTTGATTGATTTGTTGCCCTAGAAATCAAATTAAAGTGCATAACTAGAATTGCAATGATTAATTTAGAGAATCTGGAAGTGCAACTTGATCGATTTGTGCTATCATAAAATCTAGGTCAAGCTCAAGGTTATGGTAAATTGATCGTTCATTTTGAGAGTGGATGATGAATTAGCTTGACTTTGAATCATTATGTTCAGTTTTGCAAAATATAAAGCATCAAATTTCTACTTTTATGTTTACTTAATTGGTAACTGAGAAAAAGAAAGTGGCAGACGTTGTGCACCTTTTTTCTTTACTTAATTTGCTCAAAGTTCTTGGGTAATCCAAAATGTGATCCAATTGTTTCTTAATTTGTTGTTCCAGTGTAAGTAGAGGATGTTTGATTTCTAGCTTTGAGTGCCACTATGCTTTGACTATTTAATGTGATCTTTCAAGAGGACGTAGGTGGACACATTAGTGATTGTTAGTTTTGTTTTGAACCAGTAATTTTCTCTTCTCTGCAACAGCCACATGATACCTCTAAACGGAAATTTTGTGAAGGTGGTATGATTTATAATATATTACACTAAAATTTGGGTTCTAGAATATATGATAAGTATATGTTCTATATTCACAAAATTGGTAACTATGTGCACCTAGGCTCTTCTTCATTTTGAGAGAGTGAATTAGGAATTAGTCTGATTTTAAATCATTATGTTCAATTTTACAAAATATAGAGCATCAAAGTTTTACTTTTATTTTTCCCTTAATTGGTAACTTAAAAAAAGGAAGTGGCAGACATTGTACTCCCTGTTTAATGTAATTTGTGATCTAAAATTAAGTTCTTGGGTTATCCAAAATGTGATCCAATTGTTTCTTAAGTTGCCGTCCGGTACAAGTAGAGTGTGTTTCATTTCTAGCTTAGAGTGCCACCATGCGAGAGGACCAAGGCGCACATAGTAATAGTAGTGATTGTTAGTTTTGTTTGAACCAGTAATTTTCTCTTCTTTGCAAGTGATGCAACAAGCACATGAACTAGTGAATGGAAACTTTGTGAAAGTAGTATGATTTATATCACAGTACACTAAATTTTGGGTTCTAGAATATATGATGAGTATGTTCTATATTTTACAAAGTTGTGGTTTCCATTGTTTCATCGATCAGCTCAAGTGCATTAGAAATATTGAATATGACATGTGTATTACATTACTCTTTTATTGCACATACTAGAATTTTCTGACCAGACAACAGTCCCTGCAGGTCAAACCGGTGGAAATACCAACATGTCTTGCTTGCAACAACAAACACTGAGACATAGAACAAACTAGTATGCTTGCATTGAGTCAAGAGTGTGTCATGATGAACGAATTTTGTAGCATGGAAAATGCCCTGACAGACCAGGTATATCGAAACCATACATGCATTCTATTTTTGGCGATTCTTATATTTTACAATGTTGCCTGAATGGACTAAGTGTCTTGAAATGAACCGAATCGAATGTGTGTCTAACTCGATATGTTGGAATCGAATTTCCTGAAATATTGCTCGAATGGACTGAACGTCCTGAAATGACTCAAATGGACATAATGTCTTGAAATGACTCGAATGGACTAAGTGTCCTAAAATGACCCAAATGGACTTTGTGTCTTAACCCGAAATGTGGGAATCGAAAGTAAATAAATGTTGCCTAAATGGATTGCGTGTCCTAAAATGACTCAAATGGTCTTAGTGACCCGAACTGACCCGAAAGGACTTAGTGTCCCGAAATGCCTCAAATGGACTAAGTGTCCCGAAATGACCAAAATGGACTGACTGTCTCGAATGGACTGGGTGTCCAACCCGATACGTTGGAAACGAGTGTCAATGTTGCATGAATGGATTGAGTGTCCAGAAATGACCTGAATACACTAAGTGACTTGAAATGAACCGAATGGACTAAGTATCCTTAAATGACCTAAATGGACAAAATGTCTTGAAATGACCCAAATGGACTCAGTGTCATAAAATAACCCAAATGAACTTAGTGTCCTAAAATGACCCGAATGGACTAAGTGTCCAACCCGATATGTTGGAAACGAATGTATATGTTGCCCGAATGGACTGAGTGTCTTGAAATAAACCGAATGGACTGTAACCTGATATGTTGGAATCAAATATCCCAAAATATTGCCCTAATGGACTGAGTGTCCTGCAATGACCCGAATAGACTAATTGGCTCGAAATAACCTGAATAGACTTAGTGTCTTGAAATGACCCAAATTGACTAAGTGTCCAACCCGATATGTTGGAAACGAGTGTCAATGTTGCTCGAAGGACTAAGTGTCCAGAAATGACCCCAATAGACTAAATGTCTTGAAATGAACCGAATGGAATTAGTGTCTCGAAAATGATCTGAATGGACTAAGTGTCCTGAAATGACCCGAATGGACTAAGTGTCCAAACCGATATGTTGGAAACGAATGTAAATGTTGCCAGAATGGACTTAGTGTCTCGAAATGACCCGAATGGACTAAGTGTCCAACCCGATATGTTGGAAACGAATGTAAATGTTGCCTGAATGGACTTAGTGTCTCGAAATGACCCGAATGGACTAAGTGTCCAACCCGATATGTTGGAAACGAATGTAAATGTTGCATGAATGGACTTAGTGTCTCGAAATGACCCGAATGGACTAAGTGTCCAACCCGAGATGGTGGAAACGAATGTAAATGTTGCCTCAATTGACTAAGTGTCCAACCCGATATGGTGGAAACGAATGTAAATGTTGCCCGAATGGACTTAGTGTCTCCAAATGACCCGAATGGACTGAGTGTCCTAAAATGACCCGAATGGACTAAGTGTTCTGAAATGACCCGAATGGACTAAGTGTCCTGAAATGACCCGAATGGACTAAGTGTCCTGAAATGACCCGAATGGACTTACTGTCTCGAAATGACCCGAATGGACTTAGTGTCTCGAAATGACCCGAATGGACTAAGTGTCTTGAAATGACCCGAATGGATTAAGTGTCCAACCTAATATGTTGGAAACGAATGTAAATGTTGCCCGAATGGACTTAGTGTCTCGAAATGACCCGAATGGACTAAGTGTCTTGAAATGACCCGAATGGACTAAGTGTCTTGAAATGACCCGAATGGACTTGGTTTTCTGAAATGACCCGAATTGATGCACTTGGTGTCCTAAAATGACCTTAATGGACTTAGTGTTCTGAAATGACCCTTATGAACTTAGTGTCCTGAAATAACCCGAATGGACTAAGTGTCCAACCCGATATGTTGGAAACGAATGTAAAAGTCGCCTGAATTGACTTAGTGTCTCGAAATGACCCGAATGGACTAAGTGTCCAACCCGATATGTTGGAAACGAATGTAAATGTTGTCTGAATGGACTTAGTGTCTCGAAATGACCCGAATGGACTAAGTGTCCAACCCGAGATGGTGGAAACGAATGTAAATGTTGCCTGAATGGACTAAGTGTCCAACCCGATATGGTGGAAACGAATGTAAATGTTGCCCGAATGGACTTAGTGTCTCCAAATGACACGAATGGACTGAGTGTCCTAAAATGACCCGAATGGACTAAGTGTTTTGAAATGACCCGAATGGACTAAGTGTCCTGAAATGACCCGAATGGATTAAGTGTCCTGAAATGACCCGAATGGACTTAGTGTCTCGAAATGACCCGAATGGACTTAGTGTCTCGAAATGACCCGAATGGACTAAGTGTCCTGAAATGACCCGAATGGACTAAGTGTCCAACCCGATATGTTGGAAACGAATGTAAATGTTGCCTGAATGGACTTAGTGTCTCGAAATGACCCGAATGGACTTAGTGTCCAACCCGACATGGTGGAAACGAATGTAAATGATGCCTGAATGGACTTATTGTCTCGAAATGACAAGAACGGACTAAATGTCGAACCCGATATGGTGGAAACGAATGTAAATATTGCCTGAATGGACTTAGTGTCTCGAAATGACCCGAATGGACTAAGTGTCCAACCCGATATGTTGGAAACGAATGTAAAAGTCGCCTGAATGGAGTTAGTGTCTCGAAATGACCCGAATGGACTAAGTGTCCAACCCGATATATTGGAAACGAATGTAAATGTTTCCCGAATGGACTTAGTGTCTCGAAATGACTCGAATGGACGAAGTGTTCTGAAATGACCCGAATAAACTTGGTGTCCTAAGATAACCCTAATGGAATTAGTGTTCTGAAAAGACCCTAATAAACTTAGTGTCCTGAAATGACCCGAATGGACTTAGTGTCCAACCCAAAATGTTGGAAACGAATGTAAATGTTGCCCGAATGGACTTAGTGTCTCGAAATGACCCGAATAGACTAAGTGTCCAACCCGATATGTCGGAAACGAATGTAAATGTTGCCCGAATGGACTAAGTGCCCGACCCAATATGTGGGAAACGAATGTAAATTTTGCCCGAATGGACTGAGTGTCTCGAAATGACCCGAATGGACTAAGTGTCCAACCCAGAATGTTGGAAACGAATGTAAATGTTGCCCGAATGGACTTAGTGTCTCGAAATGACCCGAATGGACTAAGTGTCCAACCCGATATGTTGAAAACGAATGTAAATGTTGCCTGAATGGACTTAGTGTCTCGAAATGACCCGAATGGACTAAGTGTCCAACCCGAGATGGTGGAAACGAATGTAAATGTTGCCTCAATTGACTAAGTGTCCAACCCGATATGGTGGAAACGAATGTAAATGTTGCCCGAATGGACTTAGTGTCTCCAAATGACCCGAATGGACTGAGTGTCCTAAAATGACCCGAATGGACTAAGTGTTCTGAAATGACCCGAATGGACTAAGTGTCCTGAAATGACCCGAATGGACTAAGTGTCCTGAAATGACCCGAATGGACTTACTGTCTCGAAATGACCCGAATGGACTTAGTGTCTCGAAATGACCCGAATGGACTAAGTGTCCTGAAATGACCCGAATGGATTAAGTGTCCAACCTAATATGTTGGAAACGAATGTAAATGTTGCGCGAATGGACTTAGTGTCTCGAAATGACCCGAATGGACTTAGTGTCCAACCCGACATGGTGGAAACGAATGTAAATGATGCCTGAATGGACTTATTGTCTCGAAATGACAAGAACGGACTAAATGTCGAACCCGATATGGTGGAAACGAATGTAAATATTGCCTGAATGGACTTAGTGTCTCGAAATGACCCGAATGGACTAAGTGTCCAACCCGATATGTTGGAAACGAATGTAAAAGTCGCCTGAATGGAGTTAGTGTCTCGAAATGACCCGAATGGACTAAGTGTCCAACCCGATATATTGGAAACGAATGTAAATGTTTCCCGAATGGACTTTGTGTCTCGAAATGACTCGAATGGACGAAGTGTTCTGAAATGACCCGAATAAACTTGGTGTCCTAAGATAACCCTAATGGAATTAGTGTTCTGAAAAGACCCTAATAAACTTAGTGTCCTGAAATGACCCGAATGGACTTAGTGTCCAACCCAAAATGTTGGAAACGAATGTAAATGTTGCCCGAATGGACTTAGTGTCTCGAAATGACCCGAATAGACTAAGTGTCCAACCCGATATGTCGGAAACGAATGTAAATGTTGCCCGAATGGACTAAGTGCCCGACCCAATATGTGGGAAACGAATGTAAATTTTGCCCGAATGGACTGAGTGTCTCGAAATGACCCGAATGGACTAAGTGTCCAACCCAGAATGTTGGAAACGAATGTAAATGTTGCCCGAATGGACTTAGTGTCTCGAAATGACCCGAATGGACTAAGTGTCCAACCCGATATGTTGAAAACGAATGTAAATGTTGCCTGAATGGACTTAGTGTCTCGAAATGACCCGAATGGACTAAGTGTCCAACCCGAGATGGTGGAAACGAATGTAAATGTTGCCTCAATTGACTAAGTGTCCAACCCGATATGGTGGAAACGAATGTAAATGTTGCCCGAATGGACTTAGTGTCTCCAAATGACCCGAATGGACTGAGTGTCCTAAAATGACCCGAATGGACTAAGTGTTCTGAAATGACCCGAATGGACTAAGTGTCCTGAAATGACCCGAATGGACTAAGTGTCCTGAAATGACCCGAATGGACTTACTGTCTCGAAATGACCCGAATGGACTTAGTGTCTCGAAATGACCCGAATGGACTAAGTGTCCTGAAATGACCCGAATGGATTAAGTGTCCAACCTAATATGTTGGAAACGAATGTAAATGTCGCGCGAATGGACTTAGTGTCTCGAAATGACCCGAATGGACTAAGTGTCTTGAAATGACCCGAATGGACTTGGTTTTCTGAAATGACCCGAATTGATGCACTTGGTGTCCTAAAATGACCTTAATGGACTTAGTGTTCTGAAATGACCCTTATGAACTTACTGTCCTGAAATGACCCGAATGGACTAAGTGTCCAACCCGATATGTTGGAAACGAATGTAAAAGTCGCCTGAATTGACTTAGTGTCTCGAAATGACCCGAATGGACGAAGTGTTCTGAAATGACCCGAATAAACTTGGTGTCCTAAGATAACCCTAATGGAATTAGTGTTCTGAAAAGACCCTAATAGACTTAGTGTCCTGAAATGACCCGAATGGACTTAGTGTCCAACCCAAAATGTTGGAAACGAATGTAAATGTTGCCCGAATGGACTTAGTGTCTCGAAATGACCCGAATAGACTAAGTGTCCAACCCGATATGTCGGAAACGAATGTAAATGTTGCCCGAATGGACTAAGTGCCCGACCTAATATGTGGGAAACGAATGTAAATTTTGCCCGAATGGACTGAGTGTCTCGAAATGACCCGAATGGACTAAGTGTCCAACCCAGAATGTTGGAAACGAATGTAAATGTTGCCCGAATGGACTTAGTGTCTCGAAATGACCCGAATGGACTAAGTGTCCAACCCGATATGTTGGAAACGAATGTAAATGTTGTCTGAATGGACTTAGTGTCTCGAAATGACCCGAATGGACTAAGTGTCCAACCCGAGATGGTGGAAACGAATGTAAATGTTGCCTCAATTGACTAAGTGTCCAACCCGATATGGTGGAAACGAATGTAAATGTTGCCCGAATGGACTTAGTGTCTCCAAATGACCCGAATGGACTGAGTGTCCTAAAATGACCCGAATGGACTAAGTGTTCTGAAATGACCCGAATGGACTAAGTGTCCTGAAATGACCCGAATGGACTAAGTGTCCTGAAATGACCCGAATGGACTTACTGTCTCGAAATGACCCGAATGGACTTAGTGTCTCGAAATGACCCGAATGGACTAAGTGTCCTGAAATGACCCGAACGGATTAAGTGTCCAACCTAATATGTTGGAAACGAATGTAAATGTTGCGCGAATGGACTTAGTGTCTCGAAATGACCCGAATGGACTAAGTGTCTTGAAATGACCCGAATGGACTAAGTGTCTTGAAATGACCCGAATGGACTTGGTTTTCTGAAATGACCCGAATTGATGCACTTGGTGTCCTAAAATGACCTTAATGGACTTAGTGTTCTGAAATGACCCTTATGAACTTAGTGTCCTGAAATGACCCGAATGGACTAAGTGTCCAACCCGATATGTTGGAAACGAATGTAAAAGTCGCCTGAATTGACTTAGTGTCTCGAAATGATCCGAATGGACTAAGTGTCCAACCCGATATATTGGAAACGAATGTAAATGTTTCCCGAATGGACTTAGTGTCTCGAAATGACATGAATGGACGAAGTGTTCTGAAATGACCCGAATAAACTTGGTGTCCTTAGATAACCCTAATAGAATTAGTGTTCTGAAAAGACCCTAATGGACTTAGTGTCCTGAAATGACCCGAATGGACTTAGTGTCCAACCCAAAATGTTGGAAACGAATGTAAATGTTGCCCGAATGGACTTAGTGTCTCGAAATGAACCGAATAGACTAAGTGTCCAACCCGATATGTTGGAAACGAATGTAAATGTTAACTGAATGGGCTAAGTGTCCAACCCGATATATTGGAAACGAATGTAAATGTTTCCCGAATGGACTTAGTGTCTCGAAATGACCCGAATGGACGAAGTGTTCTGAAATGATCCGAATAAACTTGGTGTCCTTAGATAACCCTAATGGAATTAGTGTTCTGAAAAGACCCTAATGGACTTAGTGTCTTGAAATGACCCGAATGGACTTAGTGTCCAACCCAAAATGTTGGAAACGAATGTAAATGTTGCCCGAATGGACTTAGTGTCTCGAAATGAACCGAATAGACTAAGTGTCCAACCCGATATGTCGGAAACAAATGTAAATGTTGCCCGAATGGACTAAGTGCCCGACCCGATATGTTGGAAACGAATGTAAATTTTGCCCGAAGGGACTGAGTGTCTCGAAATGACCCGAATGGACTAAGTGTCCAACCCGATATGTGGGAAACGAATGTAAATGTTGCCAGAATGGACTTAGTGTCTCGAAATGACCCGAATGGACTAAGTGTCCAACCCGAGATGGTGGAAACGAATGTAAATGTTGCCTGAATGGACTAAGTGTCCAACCCGATATGGTGGAAAGGAATGTAAATGTTTCCCGAATGGACTTAGTGTCTCGAAATGACCCGAATGGACTAAGTGTCCAACCCGATATGTCGGAAACGAATGTAAATGTTGCCTGAATGGACTTAGTGTCTCGAAATGACCCGAATGGACTAAGTGTCCAACCCGAGATGGTGGAAATGAATGTAAATGTTGCCTGAATGGACTAAGTGTCCAACCCGATATGGTGGAAACGAATGTAAATGTTGCCCGAATGGACTTAGTGTCTCCAAATGACCCGAATAGACTTAGTGTCCTAAAATGACCCGAATGGACTAAGTGTTCTGAAATGACCCGAATGGACTAAGTGTCCTGAAATGACCCGGATGGACTTAGTGTCTCGAAATGACCCGAATGGACTTAGTGTCTCGAAATGACCCGAATGGACTAAGTGTCCTGAAATGACCCGAATGGACTAAGTGTCCAACCCGATATGTTGGAAACGAATGTAAATGTTGCCAGAATGGACTTAGTGTCTCGAAATGACCCGAATGGACTAAGTGTCCTACCCGAGATGGTGGAAACGAATGTAAATGTTGCCTGAATGAACTAAGTGTCCAACCCGATATGTTCGAAACGAATGTAAATGTTGCCCGAGTGGACTTAGTGTCCCGAAATGACCCGAATGGAATGAGTGTCCTAAAATGACCCGAATGGACTTAGTGTCCTGAAATGACCCGAATGGAGTTAGTGTCTCGAAATGACCCGAATGGACTTAGTGTCTCGAAATGACCCGAATGGACTAAGTGTCCTGAAATGACCCGAATGGACTTACTGTCTCGAAAAGACCCGAATGGACTTACTGTTTCGAAATGACCCGAATGGACTAAGTGTCCTGAAATGACCCGAATGGACTAAGTGTCCAACCTAATATGTTGGAAACGAATGTAAATGTTGCTTGAATGTACTTAGTGTCTCGAAATGACCCGAATGGACTAAGTGTCTTGAAATGATCCGAATGGACTTGGTTTTCTGAAATGACCCGAATTGATGCACTTGGTGTCCTAAAATGACCTTAATGGATTTAGTGTTCTGAAATGACCCTTATGAACTTAGTGTCCTGAAATGACCCGAATGGACTAAGTGTTCAACCCGATATGTTGGAAACAAATGTAAATGTTGCCAAAATGGACTTAGTGTCTCGAAATGACCCGAATGGACTAAGGGTCCAACCCGATATGTTGGAAACGAATGTAATTGTTGCCTGAATGGACTTAGTGTCTCGAAATGACCCGAATGGACTAAGTGTCCAACCCGAGATGGTGGAAATGAATGTAAATGTTAACTGAATGGGCTAAGTGTCCAACCCGATATGGTGGAAACGAATGTAAATGTTGCCCGAATGGACTTAGTGTCTCCAAATGACACGAATGGACTGAGTGTCCTAAAATGACCCGAATGGACTAAGTGTTCTGAAATGTCCCGAATGGACTAAGTGTCCTGAAATGACCCGAATGGACTTGATGTCATGAAATGACCCGAATGGACTTGGTGTCCTGAAATGACACGAATGGACTTTGTGTTCTGAAATGACCCTAATGGACTTAGTGTTCTGAAAAGACCCTAATGGACTTAGTGTCCTGAAATGACCCGAATGGACTAAGTATCTAACCCAATATGTTGGAAACGAATGTAAATGTTGCCCGAAAGGACTTAGTGTCTCGAAATGACCCGAGTGGACTAAGTGTCCAACCCGATATGTTGGAAACGAATGTAAATGTTGCCCGAATGGATTGAGTGTCTCGAAATGACCCGAATGGACTGAGTGTCCAACCCAAAATGTTGGAAACGAATGTAAATGTTGCCCGAATGGACTTAGTGTCTCGAAATGACCCGAATGGACTAAGTGTCCAACCCAATATGTTGGAAACGAATGTAAATGTTGCCTGATTGGACTTAGTGTCTCGAAATGACTCGGTACATTTAGAATATCCTGAGATCTTCGGGTCATATTGGGATTTTGGACATTTTATTATTAAATTTTAGTGAAGTCGATTCTCTTGGGTAAGAAGTAAGAGAGAGGGAAGGTTACTTCATTTGGGTAGGAACTAAGAGAGGGAGGGAGGGATATGAATTACTTCATTTGGATAGAAACTAAGAGAGGGAGGGAGGGATTGAGGGAGGGCTACGAATTACTTTATTTGGGTAGAGAGAGAGAGAGAGAGAGAGAGAGAGAGAGAGAGAGAGAGAGAGAGAGAGAGAGAGAGAGAGAGAGAGAGAGAGAGAGAGAGAGAGAGAGAGAGAGAGAGAGAGAGAGAGAGAGAGAGAGAGAGAGAGAGAGAGAGAGAGAGAGAGAGAGAGAGAGAGAGAGAGAGAGAGAGAGAGAGAGAGAGAGAGAGAGAGAGAGAGAGAGAGAGAGAGAGAGAGAGAGAGAGAGAGAGAGAGAGAGGAGAGAGAGAGAGAGAGAGAGAGAGAGAGAGAGAGAGAGAGAGAGAGAGAGAGAGAGAGAGAGAGAGAGAGGAGAGAGAGAGGAGAGAGAGAGAGAGAGAGAGAGAGAGAGAGAGAGAGAGAGAGAGAGAGAGAGAGTAGTCTCTCAAGTCGTCTCATTTTCAAGATCAATGTAATTTTGGTCTTCCCCTATCTCCTGCCTTGGGAATTATCGATTATACCTTATTCTAATGTAATATACTTTTTTCGAGAAAAAACATGCCCAACTGATGAGTTTTCATGCACCCACAATAAGACTTAAAGTTATTGGTTTAATTTGGGTAGAACGATAGCAATATAGGATCAAACAAGTCAGAGTAGATATCGTGTAAAAAATATTGGATCCGGTAACAATATTGAATTAGAGCGCAAATAATATTTAAAAATTACATTATACAATATCGTACACATGATTGTGAATTATAATAGTTTGAATTACCAATTTTTAGAAAAAAAATTGAGAACTTTGCTCACAGTTATACTTTACCATCATTTTAAGGGTAGCATGCGCACTACATGAGCCCCACTCTAATAAAAATAATATTATTGTTTTAGAAAACAAATTTAAAGCACCAACCTCACGTAAGGGTATATATTTGGTGGTGTTCATTTTGAACCGCTGACCCGAGGCCCGGCTAAAACGAGTGAGTGAATGGGTTGAAAGGTCCAAACCCGATCTCTAATCGTGCGGCGCGTCGGGTGACAAATAGTAGAGGACAAATTTGTCTTGGGCTAAGTGAGTAACTGATGGGCTCAAACTTGTGGGCTTTTTAGCTTGGTATTGTGATTTTAAAACACCTGCCCAGCCCATGTCAAATATCATGATACATAAAAAACGAGTACACTTGTGTAGGAATGAGACGCGGCTGATTTTGGTGACGTGGCGTGTTTGTTCACTTCTTTAGCAGTGCCACATCGGTTGGGAATTAGATTTTTGCCTCACACCTATATATAGAGAAGGGCAATACATGAAAACACTTCATCACGAAGCCTGAGCGCAGCGTCTCTGGAATTGTGTATTTATTTTCAAATTTGAAAGAGAGATTGTTACTTTTAGCCGTTACCAAGCCCTAACACACGATTCCTGCGACGACCAAAGAATAAAATTTCGGTCCTAGATTTTTGCGACGGCTAAGAACAACATATTCAATTCCCGATTTTGCGACGGCAGATGGACAACAATTCCGATTCTCGGTTTTTGCGAAGTCGAAGAACAACAATTCAATTGATTTGTGCGACGCTGAAGAGCATCAATTCGATTATGTTGTTGGAGTTAGAGAGTGCCCATTGATCGCCACATCGCCAGGTATTCGTCCTATTTTCTGATTGGTTCTCGGGAAAATTTGTGCCCAACTTGATTTAGAATTTGGAGATAGGATATGAGAAAATCTAGGTCAAATTAAAGTATACATTTGACTGTATTTGATTTGTCGCCATAGAATTCAAAGTGCATAACTAGAATTGCAACGATAAGTTGATTTGTGGTATCAGAAAATCTAGGTCAAGAACAAGGCTATGATAAATTGATCGAATCCATGTATGGGTTTCTATATATATCTACGATATAAGTATGATTGCTATGCCTTCATTTAACATCAATATTATTGTTTGATAGATATTTCTCAGTTTTGATTTCTAGATTTTAGTTAGCATCAGTGATAAAAGCTTGTTCATGAATCTGTTTTGCATTTACTTGTAATAAAGCTTTACTCTTTTTTTTCTCGTGAAATTGGTGATGAGTATTCTCTTGAAATCATTACGTCTTATGATTTTCTTATGATTTTCAGAAAATATTTATGCACCAATAAATGATTTTGTGATTTTCTCTTGAAAGCTTTACATCTTTTGATTTTCGAAAACTATTTTTGCGAGTTGGATACAATCTCCCTAAATGTTAAATTGATTCGAGAAACTACTTTTGCACTGATAAAAGCTTTTGAGTCTGAATCAAGTGGCCCAAATCAATTCGAGAAACTACTTTTGCACAGATAAAAGCTTTTGATTACATAATAAGCTTTACCTCATTCGAAGGTTAAATTATGGAAATTGATTGTGTGCAGTTCTTTGTTTTCTTGATTGATTTGTTGCCCTAGAAATCAAATTAAAGTGCATAACTAGAATTGCAATGATTAATTTAGAGAATCTGGAAGTGCAACTTGATCGATTTGTGCTATCATAAAATCTAGGTCAAGCTCAAGGTTATGGTAAATTGATCGTTCATTTTGAGAGTGGATGATGAATTAGCTTGACTTTGAATCATTATGTTCAGTTTTGCAAAATATAAAGCATCAAATTTCTACTTTTATGTTTACTTAATTGGTAACTGAGAAAAAGAAAGTGGCAGACGTTGTGCACCTTTTTTCTTTACTTAATTTGCTCAAAGTTCTTGGGTAATCCAAAATGTGATCCAATTGTTTCTTAATTTGTTGTTCCAGTGTAAGTAGAGGATGTTTGATTTCTAGCTTTGAGTGCCACTATGCTTTGACTATTTAATGTGATCTTTCAAGAGGACGTAGGTGGACACATTAGTGATTGTTAGTTTTGTTTTGAACCAGTAATTTTCTCTTCTCTGCAACAGCCACATGATACCTCTAAACGGAAATTTTGTGAAGGTGGTATGATTTATAATATATTACACTAAAATTTGGGTTCTAGAATATATGATAAGTATATGTTCTATATTCACAAAATTGGTAACTATGTGCACCTAGGCTCTTCTTCATTTTGAGAGAGTGAATTAGGAATTAGTCTGATTTTAAATCATTATGTTCAATTTTACAAAATATAGAGCATCAAAGTTTTACTTTTATTTTTCCCTTAATTGGTAACTTAAAAAAAGGAAGTGGCAGACATTGTACTCCCTGTTTAATGTAATTTGTGATCTAAAATTAAGTTCTTGGGTTATCCAAAATGTGATCCAATTGTTTCTTAAGTTGCCGTCCGGTACAAGTAGAGTGTGTTTCATTTCTAGCTTAGAGTGCCACCATGCGAGAGGACCAAGGCGCACATAGTAATAGTAGTGATTGTTAGTTTTGTTTGAACCAGTAATTTTCTCTTCTTTGCAAGTGATGCAACAAGCACATGAACTAGTGAATGGAAACTTTGTGAAAGTAGTATGATTTATATCACAGTACACTAAATTTTGGGTTCTAGAATATATGATGAGTATGTTCTATATTTTACAAAGTTGTGGTTTCCATTGTTTCATCGATCAGCTCAAGTGCATTAGAAATATTGAATATGACATGTGTATTACATTACTCTTTTATTGCACATACTAGAATTTTCTGACCAGACAACAGTCCCTGCAGGTCAAACCGGTGGAAATACCAACATGTCTTGCTTGCAACAACAAACACTGAGACATAGAACAAACTAGTATGCTTGCATTGAGTCAAGAGTGTGTCATGATGAACGAATTTTGTAGCATGGAAAATGCCCTGACAGACCAGGTATATCGAAACCATACATGCATTCTATTTTTGGCGATTCTTATATTTTACAATGTTGCCTGAATGGACTAAGTGTCTTGAAATGAACCGAATCGAATGTGTGTCTAACTCGATATGTTGGAATCGAATTTCCTGAAATATTGCTCGAATGGACTGAACGTCCTGAAATGACTCGAATGGACTAAGTGTCCTAAAATGACCCAAATGGACTTTGTGTCTTAACCCGAAATGTGGGAATCGAAAGTAAATAAATGTTGCCTAAATGGATTGCGTGTCCTAAAATGACTCAAATGGTCTTAGTGACCCGAACTGACCCGAAAGGACTTAGTGTCCCGAAATGCCTCAAATGGACTAAGTGTCCCGAAATGACCAAAATGGACTGACTGTCTCGAATGGACTGGGTGTCCAACCCGATACGTTGGAAACGAGTGTCAATGTTGCATGAATGGATTGAGTGTCCAGAAATGACCTGAATACACTAAGTGACTTGAAATGAACCGAATGGACTAAGTATCCTTAAATGACCTAAATGGACAAAATGTCTTGAAATGACCCAAATGGACTCAGTGTCATAAAATAACCCAAATGAACTTAGTGTCCTAAAATGACCCGAATGGACTAAGTGTCCAACCCGATATGTTGGAAACGAATGTATATGTTGCCCGAATGGACTGAGTGTCTTGAAATAAACCGAATGGACTGTAACCTGATATGTTGGAATCAAATATCCCAAAATATTGCCCTAATGGACTGAGTGTCCTGCAATGACCCGAATAGACTAATTGGCTCGAAATAACCTGAATAGACTTAGTGTCTTGAAATGACCCAAATTGACTAAGTGTCCAACCCGATATGTTGGAAACGAGTGTCAATGTTGCTCGAAGGACTAAGTGTCCAGAAATGACCCCAATAGACTAAATGTCTTGAAATGAACCGAATGGAATTAGTGTCTCGAAAATGATCTGAATGGACTAAGTGTCCTGAAATGACCCGAATGGACTAAGTGTCCAAACCGATATGTTGGAAACGAATGTAAATGTTGCCAGAATGGACTTAGTGTCTCGAAATGACCCGAATGGACTAAGTGTCCAACCCGATATGTTGGAAACGAATGTAAATGTTGCCTGAATGGACTTAGTGTCTCGAAATGACCCGAATGGACTAAGTGTCCAACCCGATATGTTGGAAACGAATGTAAATGTTGCATGAATGGACTTAGTGTCTCGAAATGACCCGAATGGACTAAGTGTCCAACCCGAGATGGTGGAAACGAATGTAAATGTTGCCTCAATTGACTAAGTGTCCAACCCGATATGGTGGAAACGAATGTAAATGTTGCCCGAATGGACTTAGTGTCTCCAAATGACCCGAATGGACTGAGTGTCCTAAAATGACCCGAATGGACTAAGTGTTCTGAAATGACCCGAATGGACTAAGTGTCCTGAAATGACCCGAATGGACTAAGTGTCCTGAAATGACCCGAATGGACTTACTGTCTCGAAATGACCCGAATGGACTTAGTGTCTCGAAATGACCCGAATGGACTAAGTGTCTTGAAATGACCCGAATGGATTAAGTGTCCAACCTAATATGTTGGAAACGAATGTAAATGTTGCCCGAATGGACTTAGTGTCTCGAAATGACCCGAATGGACTAAGTGTCTTGAAATGACCCGAATGGACTAAGTGTCTTGAAATGACCCGAATGGACTTGGTTTTCTGAAATGACCCGAATTGATGCACTTGGTGTCCTAAAATGACCTTAATGGACTTAGTGTTCTGAAATGACCCTTATGAACTTAGTGTCCTGAAATAACCCGAATGGACTAAGTGTCCAACCCGATATGTTGGAAACGAATGTAAAAGTCGCCTGAATTGACTTAGTGTCTCGAAATGACCCGAATGGACTAAGTGTCCAACCCGATATGTTGGAAACGAATGTAAATGTTGTCTGAATGGACTTAGTGTCTCGAAATGACCCGAATGGACTAAGTGTCCAACCCGAGATGGTGGAAACGAATGTAAATGTTGCCTGAATGGACTAAGTGTCCAACCCGATATGGTGGAAACGAATGTAAATGTTGCCCGAATGGACTTAGTGTCTCCAAATGACACGAATGGACTGAGTGTCCTAAAATGACCCGAATGGACTAAGTGTTTTGAAATGACCCGAATGGACTAAGTGTCCTGAAATGACCCGAATGGATTAAGTGTCCTGAAATGACCCGAATGGACTTAGTGTCTCGAAATGACCCGAATGGACTTAGTGTCTCGAAATGACCCGAATGGACTAAGTGTCCTGAAATGACCCGAATGGACTAAGTGTCCAACCCGATATGTTGGAAACGAATGTAAATGTTGCCTGAATGGACTTAGTGTCTCGAAATGACCCGAATGGACTTAGTGTCCAACCCGACATGGTGGAAACGAATGTAAATGATGCCTGAATGGACTTATTGTCTCGAAATGACAAGAACGGACTAAATGTCGAACCCGATATGGTGGAAACGAATGTAAATATTGCCTGAATGGACTTAGTGTCTCGAAATGACCCGAATGGACTAAGTGTCCAACCCGATATGTTGGAAACGAATGTAAAAGTCGCCTGAATGGAGTTAGTGTCTCGAAATGACCCGAATGGACTAAGTGTCCAACCCGATATATTGGAAACGAATGTAAATGTTTCCCGAATGGACTTAGTGTCTCGAAATGACTCGAATGGACGAAGTGTTCTGAAATGACCCGAATAAACTTGGTGTCCTAAGATAACCCTAATGGAATTAGTGTTCTGAAAAGACCCTAATAAACTTAGTGTCCTGAAATGACCCGAATGGACTTAGTGTCCAACCCAAAATGTTGGAAACGAATGTAAATGTTGCCCGAATGGACTTAGTGTCTCGAAATGACCCGAATAGACTAAGTGTCCAACCCGATATGTCGGAAACGAATGTAAATGTTGCCCGAATGGACTAAGTGCCCGACCCAATATGTGGGAAACGAATGTAAATTTTGCCCGAATGGACTGAGTGTCTCGAAATGACCCGAATGGACTAAGTGTCCAACCCAGAATGTTGGAAACGAATGTAAATGTTGCCCGAATGGACTTAGTGTCTCGAAATGACCCGAATGGACTAAGTGTCCAACCCGATATGTTGAAAACGAATGTAAATGTTGCCTGAATGGACTTAGTGTCTCGAAATGACCCGAATGGACTAAGTGTCCAACCCGAGATGGTGGAAACGAATGTAAATGTTGCCTCAATTGACTAAGTGTCCAACCCGATATGGTGGAAACGAATGTAAATGTTGCCCGAATGGACTTAGTGTCTCCAAATGACCCGAATGGACTGAGTGTCCTAAAATGACCCGAATGGACTAAGTGTTCTGAAATGACCCGAATGGACTAAGTGTCCTGAAATGACCCGAATGGACTAAGTGTCCTGAAATGACCCGAATGGACTTACTGTCTCGAAATGACCCGAATGGACTTAGTGTCTCGAAATGACCCGAATGGACTAAGTGTCCTGAAATGACCCGAATGGATTAAGTGTCCAACCTAATATGTTGGAAACGAATGTAAATGTTGCGCGAATGGACTTAGTGTCTCGAAATGACCCGAATGGACTTAGTGTCCAACCCGACATGGTGGAAACGAATGTAAATGATGCCTGAATGGACTTATTGTCTCGAAATGACAAGAACGGACTAAATGTCGAACCCGATATGGTGGAAACGAATGTAAATATTGCCTGAATGGACTTAGTGTCTCGAAATGACCCGAATGGACTAAGTGTCCAACCCGATATGTTGGAAACGAATGTAAAAGTCGCCTGAATGGAGTTAGTGTCTCGAAATGACCCGAATGGACTAAGTGTCCAACCCGATATATTGGAAACGAATGTAAATGTTTCCCGAATGGACTTTGTGTCTCGAAATGACTCGAATGGACGAAGTGTTCTGAAATGACCCGAATAAACTTGGTGTCCTAAGATAACCCTAATGGAATTAGTGTTCTGAAAAGACCCTAATAAACTAAGTGTCCTGAAATGACCCGAATGGACTTAGTGTCCAACCCAAAATGTTGGAAACGAATGTAAATGTTGCCCGAATGGACTTAGTGTCTCGAAATGACCCGAATAGACTAAGTGTCCAACCCGATATGTCGGAAACGAATGTAAATGTTGCCCGAATGGACTAAGTGCCCGACCCAATATGTGGGAAACGAATGTAAATTTTGCCCGAATGGACTGAGTGTCTCGAAATGACCCGAATGGACTAAGTGTCCAACCCAGAATGTTGGAAACGAATGTAAATGTTGCCCGAATGGACTTAGTGTCTCGAAATGACCCGAATGGACTAAGTGTCCAACCCGATATGTTGAAAACGAATGTAAATGTTGCCTGAATGGACTTAGTGTCTCGAAATGACCCGAATGGACTAAGTGTCCAACCCGAGATGGTGGAAACGAATGTAAATGTTGCCTCAATTGACTAAGTGTCCAACCCGATATGGTGGAAACGAATGTAAATGTTGCCCGAATGGACTTAGTGTCTCCAAATGACCCGAATGGACTGAGTGTCCTAAAATGACCCGAATGGACTAAGTGTTCTGAAATGACCCGAATGGACTAAGTGTCCTGAAATGACCCGAATGGACTAAGTGTCCTGAAATGACCCGAATGGACTTACTGTCTCGAAATGACCCGAATGGACTTAGTGTCTCGAAATGACCCGAATGGACTAAGTGTCCTGAAATGACCCGAATGGATTAAGTGTCCAACCTAATATGTTGGAAACGAATGTAAATGTCGCGCGAATGGACTTAGTGTCTCGAAATGACCCGAATGGACTAAGTGTCTTGAAATGACCCGAATGGACTTGGTTTTCTGAAATGACCCGAATTGATGCACTTGGTGTCCTAAAATGACCTTAATGGACTTAGTGTTCTGAAATGACCCTTATGAACTTACTGTCCTGAAATGACCCGAATGGACTAAGTGTCCAACCCGATATGTTGGAAACGAATGTAAAAGTCGCCTGAATTGACTTAGTGTCTCGAAATGACCCGAATGGACGAAGTGTTCTGAAATGACCCGAATAAACTTGGTGTCCTAAGATAACCCTAATGGAATTAGTGTTCTGAAAAGACCCTAATAGACTTAGTGTCCTGAAATGACCCGAATGGACTTAGTGTCCAACCCAAAATGTTGGAAACGAATGTAAATGTTGCCCGAATGGACTTAGTGTCTCGAAATGACCCGAATAGACTAAGTGTCCAACCCGATATGTCGGAAACGAATGTAAATGTTGCCCGAATGGACTAAGTGCCCGACCTAATATGTGGGAAACGAATGTAAATTTTGCCCGAATGGACTGAGTGTCTCGAAATGACCCGAATGGACTAAGTGTCCAACCCAGAATGTTGGAAACGAATGTAAATGTTGCCCGAATGGACTTAGTGTCTCGAAATGACCCGAATGGACTAAGTGTCCAACCCGATATGTTGGAAACGAATGTAAATGTTGTCTGAATGGACTTAGTGTCTCGAAATGACCCGAATGGACTAAGTGTCCAACCCGAGATGGTGGAAACGAATGTAAATGTTGCCTCAATTGACTAAGTGTCCAACCCGATATGGTGGAAACGAATGTAAATGTTGCCCGAATGGACTTAGTGTCTCCAAATGACCCGAATGGACTGAGTGTCCTAAAATGACCCGAATGGACTAAGTGTTCTGAAATGACCCGAATGGACTAAGTGTCCTGAAATGACCCGAATGGACTAAGTGTCCTGAAATGACCCGAATGGACTTACTGTCTCGAAATGACCCGAATGGACTTAGTGTCTCGAAATGACCCGAATGGACTAAGTGTCCTGAAATGACCCGAACGGATTAAGTGTCCAACCTAATATGTTGGAAACGAATGTAAATGTTGCGCGAATGGACTTAGTGTCTCGAAATGACCCGAATGGACTAAGTGTCTTGAAATGACCCGAATGGACTAAGTGTCTTGAAATGACCCGAATGGACTTGGTTTTCTGAAATGACCCGAATTGATGCACTTGGTGTCCTAAAATGACCTTAATGGACTTAGTGTTCTGAAATGACCCTTATGAACTTAGTGTCCTGAAATGACCCGAATGGACTAAGTGTCCAACCCGATATGTTGGAAACGAATGTAAAAGTCGCCTGAATTGACTTAGTGTCTCGAAATGATCCGAATGGACTAAGTGTCCAACCCGATATATTGGAAACGAATGTAAATGTTTCCCGAATGGACTTAGTGTCTCGAAATGACATGAATGGACGAAGTGTTCTGAAATGACCCGAATAAACTTGGTGTCCTTAGATAACCCTAATAGAATTAGTGTTCTGAAAAGACCCTAATGGACTTAGTGTCCTGAAATGACCCGAATGGACTTAGTGTCCAACCCAAAATGTTGGAAACGAATGTAAATGTTGCCCGAATGGACTTAGTGTCTCGAAATGAACCGAATAGACTAAGTGTCCAACCCGATATGTTGGAAACGAATGTAAATGTTAACTGAATGGGCTAAGTGTCCAACCCGATATATTGGAAACGAATGTAAATGTTTCCCGAATGGACTTAGTGTCTCGAAATGACCCGAATGGACGAAGTGTTCTGAAATGATCCGAATAAACTTGGTGTCCTTAGATAACCCTAATGGAATTAGTGTTCTGAAAAGACCCTAATGGACTTAGTGTCTTGAAATGACCCGAATGGACTTAGTGTCCAACCCAAAATGTTGGAAACGAATGTAAATGTTGCCCGAATGGACTTAGTGTCTCGAAATGAACCGAATAGACTAAGTGTCCAACCCGATATGTCGGAAACAAATGTAAATGTTGCCCGAATGGACTAAGTGCCCGACCCGATATGTTGGAAACGAATGTAAATTTTGCCCGAAGGGACTGAGTGTCTCGAAATGACCCGAATGGACTAAGTGTCCAACCCGATATGTGGGAAACGAATGTAAATGTTGCCAGAATGGACTTAGTGTCTCGAAATGACCCGAATGGACTAAGTGTCCAACCCGAGATGGTGGAAACGAATGTAAATGTTGCCTGAATGGACTAAGTGTCCAACCCGATATGGTGGAAAGGAATGTAAATGTTTCCCGAATGGACTTAGTGTCTCGAAATGACCCGAATGGACTAAGTGTCCAACCCGATATGTCGGAAACGAATGTAAATGTTGCCTGAATGGACTTAGTGTCTCGAAATGACCCGAATGGACTAAGTGTCCAACCCGAGATGGTGGAAATGAATGTAAATGTTGCCTGAATGGACTAAGTGTCCAACCCGATATGGTGGAAACGAATGTAAATGTTGCCCGAATGGACTTAGTGTCTCCAAATGACCCGAATAGACTTAGTGTCCTAAAATGACCCGAATGGACTAAGTGTTCTGAAATGACCCGAATGGACTAAGTGTCCTGAAATGACCCGGATGGACTTAGTGTCTCGAAATGACCCGAATGGACTTAGTGTCTCGAAATGACCCGAATGGACTAAGTGTCCTGAAATGACCCGAATGGACTAAGTGTCCAACCCGATATGTTGGAAACGAATGTAAATGTTGCCAGAATGGACTTAGTGTCTCGAAATGACCCGAATGGACTAAGTGTCCTACCCGAGATGGTGGAAACGAATGTAAATGTTGCCTGAATGAACTAAGTGTCCAACCCGATATGTTCGAAACGAATGTAAATGTTGCCCGAGTGGACTTAGTGTCCCGAAATGACCCGAATGGAATGAGTGTCCTAAAATGACCCGAATGGACTTAGTGTCCTGAAATGACCCGAATGGAGTTAGTGTCTCGAAATGACCCGAATGGACTTAGTGTCTCGAAATGACCCGAATGGACTAAGTGTCCTGAAATGACCCGAATGGACTTACTGTCTCGAAAAGACCCGAATGGACTTACTGTTTCGAAATGACCCGAATGGACTAAGTGTCCTGAAATGACCCGAATGGACTAAGTGTCCAACCTAATATGTTGGAAACGAATGTAAATGTTGCTTGAATGTACTTAGTGTCTCGAAATGACCCGAATGGACTAAGTGTCTTGAAATGATCCGAATGGACTTGGTTTTCTGAAATGACCCGAATTGATGCACTTGGTGTCCTAAAATGACCTTAATGGATTTAGTGTTCTGAAATGACCCTTATGAACTTAGTGTCCTGAAATGACCCGAATGGACTAAGTGTTCAACCCGATATGTTGGAAACAAATGTAAATGTTGCCAAAATGGACTTAGTGTCTCGAAATGACCCGAATGGACTAAGGGTCCAACCCGATATGTTGGAAACGAATGTAATTGTTGCCTGAATGGACTTAGTGTCTCGAAATGACCCGAATGGACTAAGTGTCCAACCCGAGATGGTGGAAATGAATGTAAATGTTAACTGAATGGGCTAAGTGTCCAACCCGATATGGTGGAAACGAATGTAAATGTTGCCCGAATGGACTTAGTGTCTCCAAATGACACGAATGGACTGAGTGTCCTAAAATGACCCGAATGGACTAAGTGTTCTGAAATGTCCCGAATGGACTAAGTGTCCTGAAATGACCCGAATGGACTTGATGTCATGAAATGACCCGAATGGACTTGGTGTCCTGAAATGACACGAATGGACTTTGTGTTCTGAAATGACCCTAATGGACTTAGTGTTCTGAAAAGACCCTAATGGACTTAGTGTCCTGAAATGACCCGAATGGACTAAGTATCTAACCCAATATGTTGGAAACGAATGTAAATGTTGCCCGAAAGGACTTAGTGTCTCGAAATGACCCGAGTGGACTAAGTGTCCAACCCGATATGTTGGAAACGAATGTAAATGTTGCCCGAATGGATTGAGTGTCTCGAAATGACCCGAATGGACTGAGTGTCCAACCCAAAATGTTGGAAACGAATGTAAATGTTGCCCGAATGGACTTAGTGTCTCGAAATGACCCGAATGGACTAAGTGTCCAACCCAATATGTTGGAAACGAATGTAAATGTTGCCTGATTGGACTTAGTGTCTCGAAATGACCCGAATGGACTAAGTGTCCAACCCGAGATGGTGGAAACGAATGTAAATGTTAACTGAATGGGCTAAGTGTCCAACCCGATATGGTGGAAACGAATGTAAATGTTGCCCGAATGGACTTAGTGTCTCCAAATGACACGAATGGACTGAGTGTCCTAAAATGACCCGAATGGACTAAGTGTTCTGAAATGTCCCGAATGGACTAAGTGTTCTGAAATGACCCGAATGGACTTGATGTCATGAAATGACCCGAATGGACTTGGTGTCCTGAAATGACACGAATGGACTTTGTGTTCTGAAATGACCCTAATGGACTTAGTGTTCTGAAAAGACCCTAATGGACTTAGTGTCCTGAAATGACCGGAATGGACTAAGTATCTAACCCAATATGTTGGAAACGAATGTAAATGTTGCCCGAAAGGACTTAGTGTCTCGAAATGACCCGAGTGGACTAAGTGTCCAACCCGATATGTTGGAAACGAATGTAAATGTTGCCCGAATGGATTGAGTGTCTCGAAATGACCCGAATGGACTGAGTGTCCAACCAAATATGTTGGAAACGAATGTAAATGTTGCCCAAATGGACTTAGTGTCTCGAAATGACCCGAATGGACTAAGTGTCTTGAACTGACCCAAATGGATTTGGTGTTATGAAATGACCCGAATTGACTTGGTGTCCTGAAATGATCTCAATGAAAAGACCCTATTGGACTTAGTGTCCTGAAATAACCCGAATGGACTAAGTGTCCAACCCGATATGTTGAAAACTAATGTAAATGTCGCCTGAATGTACTTAATGTCTCGAAATGACCTGAATGGACTAAGTGTCCAACCCAAAATGTTGGAAACGAATGTAAATGTTGCCCGAATGGACTTAGTGTCTCGAAATGACCCGAATGGACTAAGTGTCCAACCCAATATGTTGGAAACGAATGTAAATGTTGCCCGAGTGGACTTAGTGTCTCGAAATGACCCGAATGGACTCGAATGGACTGAGTGTCCTGAAATGACCCGAATGGACTTATTGTCTTGAAATGACCCGTATGGATAAGTGTCCAACCCGATATGTTGGAAACGAATGTAAATGTTGCCCGAATGGACTGAGTATTTCGAAATGACCCGAATGGACTAAGTGTCCAACCCAAAATGTTGGAAACAAATGTAAATGTTGCCCGAATGTACTTAGTGTCTCGAAATGACCCGAATGGACTAAGTGTCCAACCCAATATGTTGGAAACGAATGTAAATGTTGCCCGAGTAGACTTAGTGTCTCGAAATGACCCGAATGGACTGAGTGTCCTGAAATGAACTAAATGGACTCGAATGGACTGATTGTCCTGAAATGACCCTAATGGACTTAGTGTTCTGAAAAGACCCTAATGGACTTAGTGTCCTGAAATGACCCGAATGGACCAAGTGTCCAATCCGATATGTTGGAAACGAATGTAAATGTCGCCTGAATGGACTTAGTGTCTCGAAATGACCCGAATGGACTGAGTATCCAACCCGATATGTTGGAAACGAATGTAAATGTTGCCCGAATGGACTTAGTGTCTCGAAATGACCCGAATGGACTGAGTGTCCTAAAATGTTCGAATGGACTTGGTGTCCTGAGATAACCCTAATGGACTTAGTGTTCTGAAAAGACCCTAATGGACTTAGTGTTCTGAAATTACCCGAATGGACTAAGTGTCAAACCCAATATGTTAGAAACGAATATAAATGTTGCCCGAATGGACTTAGTGTCTCGAAATGACCCGAATGGATGAAGTGTCCTGAAATGACCCGAATTGACTAAGTGTCCTGAAATGACCCGAATGGACTAAGTGTCATGAAATGTCCCAAATGGACTAAGTGCCCTGAAATGACCCGAATGGAATTAGTGTCTCGAAATGACCCGAATGGATTTAATGTCTTGAAATGACCCGAGTGGACTAAGTGTCCAACCCGATATGTTGGAAACGAATGTAAATGTTGCCCGAATTGACTTAGTGTCTCGAAATGAACCGAATGGACTAAGTGTCCTGAAATGACCCGAATTCACTAAGTGTCCTGAAATGCCCGGAAGGGACTAAGTTTTCTGAAATGACCCGAATGGACTAGGTGTCCTAAAATGACCCGAATGGACTAAGTGTCCTGAAATGACCCGAATGGACCTAGTGTCTCGAAATGACCCGAATGGACTTAGTGTCTCGAAATGATCCGAACAGACTAAGTGTCCTGAAATGACCCGAATGGACTAAGTGTCCTGAAATGAACTGAATGGACTTGAATGGACTGAAATGATCCGAATAGACTTATTGTCTTGAAATGACCCGAATGGACTTGGTGTCCTGAAATGACGCGAATGGACTTTGTGTTCTTAAATGACCCTAATGGACTTAGTGTTCTGAAAAGACCCTAATGGACTTAGTGTCCTGAAATGACCCGAATGGACTAAGTGTCCAACCCGATATGTTGGATACGAATGTCAATGTCGCCCGAATGGACTTAGTGTCTCGAAATGACCCGAATGGACTGAGTGTCCTAAAATGAACTGAATGGACTCGAATGGACTAAGTGTCCTGAAATGACCCGAATGGACTTATTGTCTTGAAATGACCCGAGTGGACTTGGTGTCCTGAAATGAACCGAATGTACTTAGTGTTCTGAAATGACCCTAATGGACTTAGTGTTCTGAAAAGACCCTAATGGACTTAGTGTCCTGAAATGACCCGAATGGAAAATATTGGAAACGAATGTAAATGTTGCCCGAATGGACATAGTGTCTCGAAATTACCTGAATAGACTAAGTGTCCAACCCGATATGTTCGAAACGAATGTAAATGTTGCCCGAGTGGACTTAGTGTCTCGAAATGACCCGAATGGAATGAGTGTCCTAAAATGACCCGAATGGACTAAGTATTCTGAAATGACACGAATGGACTAAGTGTCCTGAAATGACCCGAATGGACTCAGTGTCCTGAAATGACCCGAATGGACTCAGTGTCCTGAAATGACCTGAATGGACTGAGTATCCTGAAATGACCCGCATGGACTTAGTGTCTTGAAATGACTCGAATGGACTTGGTGTTCTGAAATGACCCGAATGGACTTAGTGTTCTGAAATGACCCTAATGGACTTAGTGTCCTGAAATGACCCGAATGGACTAAGTGTCCAACCCGATATGTTGGAGACGAATGTAAATGTTGCACGAATGGACTTAGTGTCTCGAAAAGACACGAATGGACTAAGTGTCCAACCCGATATGTTGGAAACGAATGTAAATGTTGCCCGAATGGACTTAGTGTCTCGAAATGACCCGAATGGACTGAGTGTCCTAAAATGATCCGAATGGACTAAGTGTCCTGAAATGACCCGAATGGACTTGTTGTCCTTAGATAACTTTAATGGACTTAGTGTTTTGAAAAGTCCCTAATGGACTTAGTGTTCTGAAATGACCCGAATGGACTAAGTGTCCAACCCAATATGTTGGAAACGAATGTAAATGTTGCCCGAATGGACTTAGTGTCTCGAAATGACCCGAATGGACTAAGTGTCCTGAAATGACCCGAATTAACTAAGTGTCCTGAAATGACCCGAATGGACTAAGTGTCCTGAAATGAACCGAATGGACTTAGTGTCTCGAAATGACCCGAATGGACTTAGTGTCTCGAAATGACCCGAATTGACTAAGTGTCCTGAAATGACCCGAATGGACTCGAATGGACTTGGTGTTCTGAAATGACCCGAATGGACTTAGTGTCTTGAAATGACCCGAATGGACTTGGTGTCCTAAAATGTTTCGAATGGACTTGGTGTCCTGAAATGACCCTAATGGACTTAGTGTTCTGAAAGACCCTAATGGACTTAGTGTCCTGAAAGGACCCGAATGGACTAAGTGTCCAACCCGATATGTTGGAATCGAATGTAAATGTCGCCCGAATGTACTTAGTGTCTCAAAATGATCCGAATGGACTAAGTGTCCAACCCGATATGTTGTAAACGAATGTAAATCTTGCCCGAATATGTTGGAATCGAATGTAAATGTCGCCCGAATGTACTTAGTGTCTCAAAATGATCCGAATGGACTAAGTGTCCAACCCGATATGTTGTAAACGAATGTAAATCTTGCCCGAAAGGACTTAGTGTCTCGACATGACCCGAATGGACTGAGTGTCCTAAAATGACCCGAATGAACTAAGTGTTCTGAAATGACCCGAATGGACTTGGTGTCCTGAAATGACCCGAATAGACTTGGTGTCCTGAAACGACCCTAATGAACTTGGTGTCCTGAAATAACCCTAATGGACTAAGTGTCCAACTCGATATGTTTGAAACGAGTGTCAATGTTTCCCGAATGACTAAGTATCTTGAAATGACCCGAGTGGACTGTATTTCTAACCCGAATTGTTGGAATCGAATGTCCCGAAATATTGCCTAAATGGACTAAGTGTCTTGAAATGACCCAAATGGACTGAGTGTCCTGAAATGACTAGAATGTACTTAGTGTCTCGAAATGACCCGAATGGACTTAGTATCTCGAAATGACCCGAATGTACTGAGTGTCCTGAAATGACCCGAATGGACTTAGTGTCTCGAAATGACTCGAATGGACTTAGTGTCTCGAAATGACTTGAATGGACTGAGTGTCCTGAAATGACCCGAATGGACTAAGTGTCCTAAAATGACCCGATTGGAATAAGTGTCCTGAAATGACCCGAATAGACTTGGTGTCCTGAAATGACCCGAATGGACTTGATGTCATGAAATGACCCGAATGGACTTGGTGTCTTGAAATGACCCTAATGGACTTAGTGTCCTGAAAGGACCCTAATGGACTTAGTATCCTCAAATGACCTGAATGGACTAAGTGTCCAACCCGATATGTTGGAAACGAATGTCAACGTTGCCCGAATAGACTTAGTGTCTTTAAATGACCCGAATGGACTGAGTGTCTTGAAATGACCGAATGGACTAAGTGTATTGAAATGACCCGAATGGACTAAGTGTCCTGGAATGACTGGAATAGACTTGGTTTCCTAAAATGACCATAATGGACTCAGTGTCCTGAAATGACCTGATTGGAATAAGTGTCCTGAAATGACCCGAATGGACTAAGTGTCCTAAAATGACCCTAATGGACTTAGTGTCCTGAATAGACTTAGTGTCTTTAAATGACTCGAATGGACTGAGTGTCCTGGAATGACCCGAATGGACTAAGTGTACTGAAATGACTCGGATGGACTAAAGGTCCTGAAATGACCCGAATAGACTTGGTGTCCTGAAATGACCCTAATGGACTTTGTGTCTTGAAATGACCCTAATGGACTTAGTGTCCTGAAATGACTCTAATGGACTTAGTGTCCAACCCGATATGTTGGAAACGAATGTCAATGTTGCCCGAATGGACTGTAACCTGATATGATGGAATCAAATATCCCAAAATATTGCCCGAATGGACTGAGTGTCTCGGAATGACCCGAATGGACTAAGTGTCCAACCCGATATGTTCGAAACGAATGTCAATGGTTCTCGAAGGACTGAGTTTCCTGAAATGACCCAAATAGACTAAATGTCTTGAAATGAACTGAATGGACTAAGTGTCCTAAAATGACATGAATGGACTAAGTGTCCTAAAATGACCCGAATGGACTATGTGTCGAACTTGAAATGTTGGAATTGAATGTCAATACATGGTACAGGATTGGACTGAGTGTTCTGAAATGACCCGAATGGACTTAGTGTCCTGAAATGACCCAAAAGATTTTAGTATCCCGAAATGACCAGAGTGTCCAACCTGATATGTTGGAAACGAGTGTCAATGTTGAATGAATGGACCTAGTGTCCAAAAATAACCCGAATAAACTAAGTGTCTTGAAATGACCCGACTAGACTAAGTGTCTCGAAATGACCCGAATAGATTTAGTGTCATGAAATGACTCGAATGGACTAAGTGTCCAACTGGATATGTTGGAAACGAGTGTCAATGTTTCCAGAATGACTAAGTTTCTTCAAATCACCCGAATGGACTGAATATCTTCAAAAGAACCGAATGATCTGTGTGTCCAACCCGAATTGTTGGAATCGAATATCCCGAAATATTGCCTGAGTGGACTAAGTGTCCTTAAATGACCCGGATTTATTGTCTCGAAATGACCCGAATGCACTCAATGTCCTGAAATGACCCGAATAGACCTAAGTGTCTCGAAATGACCCGAATGGACTTGGTGTCCTGAAATGACCCTAATGGACTTAATGTCCTGAAATGACACGAATGGACTTAGTGTCCTGAAATGACTCGAATGAACTTTGTATCTAACCTGATATGTTGGAAACGAGTGTCAATGTTACCTGAATGGACCGAGTGTCCAGAAATAACCCGAATAGACTAAGTGTCTGAGTGTTCTGAAATGACCTAAATGTACTGATTGTTCTGAAATGACCCAAATGAATTTAGAGTCCTAAAATGGCCCAAATAGACCAAGTGTCCAACCCGATATGTAAGATTCGAGTGTCAATGTTGCTTGAATGGATTGAGTGTCTTGAATTGAACCGAATGGATTGTGTGCCTGTCCCGATATGTTGGAATCGAATGTCCCGAAATATTGCCCAAATAGACTGAGTGTCATGAAATGACCCGAATATACTAAATTTCTCGAAATGACCTGAATGAACTAAGTGTCCTTAAATAACCAGAATGGACTTACTGTTCTCAACTGACCCGAATTGGCTTAGTGTCCAACCTGATATGTTTGAAACGAGTATTAATGTTGTCCGAATGGATTGAGTGTCTTGAAATGAACCTAATGGACTTTGTGTCTAACAGGATATGTTGGAATCGAATACCCAAAAATATTGCCCGAATGGACTGTGTGTCCTTAAATGACCTGAATAGACTAAGTGTCTCTAAATGACACGAATGGACTGAGTGTCTTGAAGTGACTCAAATGGACTAAGTGTTCAGCCTGATATGTTGGAAACGAGTGTCAATGTTACTCGAATGACAGAGTGTCCTAAAATGATCCGAATGGAGTGAATGCCTTGAAATTAACCGAATGGATTGTATGTCTAACCCGAATTGTTAGAATCGAATGTCCTGAAATATCGCAAGAATGGACTGATTGTCCTGAAATGACTCGAGTAGACTAAGTGTCTCGAAATGATCCGAATGGACTGAGTCTTCTGAAATAACCCAAATAGACTTAGTGTCCTGAAATGACCCGAATGGACTTTGTATTGAACCCGAAATGTTGGAATTGAATGTCAATAAATGTTGCCTGAATGGTCTGAGTGTTCAGAAATGACCCGAATGGACTGAGTGTCCAACTCGATATGTTGGAAACGAGTGCAATGTCGCCTTAATGGACTGAGTGTCCAGAAATGACCCGAATAGACTAAGTGTCCTAAAATGATCCGAATGGACTGTCTTGAAATGTACGGAATGAACTGTGTATCTAACCCAAAATGTTGAAATCAAACGTCCCAAAATATAGCCCGCATGGACCGTCTGTTTACCCCAAAATGTTGGAATGAATGTCAATAAATGTTGCCTGAATGGACTGAGTGTCCCGAAATGGCCTGAATGGACATAGTATCCTGAAATGGCCCAAATGGACTGAGTGTCCATCCTGATATGTTGGAAACGAGTGTCAATGTTGCCTGAATGAATTAAGTGTCCATAAATGACTCGAAAAGACTAAGTGTCCTGAAATGACCCGAATGAACTTAATGTCCTAAAATTACTCGAATGGACTTTGTCTAACCTGATATGTTGGAAACGAGTGTCAATGTTGCCTGAATGGTCTGAGTGTCCAGAAATTACCCGAATAGACAAAGTGTCTTGAAATGACCTAAATGGACTGAGTGTCTTGAATTAACCTGAATGGACTGAATGTTCTAAAACGACCCAAATGGACTTAGTGTCCAACCCGATGTGTTGGAAACGATTGTCAATGTTGCCCAAATGGACTGAGTATCTTGAAATGAACTGAATGGACTGTGTGTCTAACCCGATATGTTGGAATCGAATATTACCCAAATAGACTGAGTGTCCTGAAATGACCCGAATATACTAATTGTTTCGAAATGACCCGAACGAACTTAGTGTTCTTAAATGACCCAAATAGACTCAGTGTCCTGAAATGACCCGAATAAGCTAAGTGTCCCACCTGATATGTTTGAAACGAGTGTCAATGTTGCCCGAAAGGACTATGTGTCTTGAAATGAACCGAATGGAATTTGTGTCTAACCGGATATATTGGGAATGGCCTAAAAATTTTCCGAAATGGACTGAGTGTCCTTAAATGACCCAAATAGACTAAGTGTCTCGAAAAGACACGAATGGACTGAGTGTTCTAAAATGAATCAAATTGACTAAGTGTCAAACCCGATATGTTGGAAATGAGTGTTAATGTTGCTCGAATGACTGAATGAACTGAATGTCTTGATATGAACCGAATTGGCTGAAGGATCCGAATAGACTGAGTGTCCTCAAATGACTCAAATAGACTTAGTGTCCTCAAATGACCCGAATGGACTAAGTGTTTTGAAATGACCCGAATGGACTGAGTGTCCTAAAATGACCCGAATGGACTGTGTGTCTAACCCAAAATGTTGGAATGAATATCAATACATGTTGCATGAATGTACTGAGTGTCCTGAAATAACCCTAAAGATTTTAGAGTCCTAAAATAACCCAAATGGACTAAGTGCCCCGAAATGACCAAAATGGACTGAGTATCCAACCTGATATGTTGAAAACGAGTGTCAATGTTGCTTGAATGGATTGAATGTCCAGAAATGACTCTATTAGACCAAGTGTCCTGAAATGACCCGAATAGACTAAGTGTCTCGAAATAACCTGAATGGACTGATTGTCCTGACATGACCCAAAAGGACTTAGTGTCCTGAAATGACTCGAATGTACTAAGTGTCCAACCTGATATGTTGGAAACAAATTTCAATGTTGTCCGCATGACTAAGAGTCATGAAATGACCCGAATGGACTGAATGTCTCGAAATGAACATAATGGACTGAGTGTCTTTAAATAACCCAAATTACTTAGTGTCCTGAAATTACCCGAATGGACTAAGTGTCTAATCTGATATGTTTGAAATGAGTGTCAATGTTGCCCGAAGGGACTGAGTGTCTTGAAATGAACCGAATGGACTTTGTGTCTAACCAGATATGTTGGAATCGAATGACCTAAAATATTGCCCGAATGGATTGCGTATCCTTAAATGACTCGAATAGACTAAGTGTCTCGATATGCCACGAATGAACTAAGTGTCCTAAAATCGCTCAAATGGACTTAGTGTCTTTAAATGAACCGAATTGACTAAGTGTCCAACCCGATAAGTTGGAAATGAGTGTCGAAGTTGCTCGAATGACTGAGTGTCCTGAAATGACCCGAATGGACTAAATGTCTTGAAATTAACCGAATGGATTGTATGTCTAACCCGAACTGTTAGAATCAAATGTCCCGAAATATTGCCCGAATGGACTGATTGTCCAGAAATGATCCGAATAGACTAAGTGTCTCGAAATGATCCAAATGGACTGAGTGTCCTAAAATGACCCAAATAGACTTAGTTTTTTGAAATGACCCAAATGGACTAAGTGTTTTGAAATGACTCGAATGGATTGAGTGTTTTGAAATTACCCGAATGGACTTTGTGTCTAGCCCGAAATGTTGGAATCGAATGTTAATAAATGTTGCCTGAATGGACTGAGTGTCCAGAAATGACTCGAAAGGCATTAGAGTCCTGAAATGACCCGAATGGATTAAGTGTCCCCCAAAATGACCCGAATGGACTAAGTGTCCAACCTGATATGTTGGAAACGAGTGTCAATGTTGCCTAAATGGACTAAGTACCCAGAAATGACCCGAATAAACTAAGTGTCTTGAAATGACCCGAATGGACTAATTGTCCTGAAATGACCCGAATTGACTGTGTCTTGAAATGTACGGAATGGACTGTGCGTCTAACCCGAAATGTTGAAATCGAATGTCCCAAAATGTAGCCTGAATGGACTGAGTGTCATCAAATGACCTGAATAGAATAAGTGTCTCGAAATGACCCGAATGGATTGAGTGTACAGAAATGACCCAAATGGATTTAGTGTACTGAAATGACCCGAATGGACTAAGTGTCCAACCGATATGTTGGAAATGAGTGTTAATGTTGCCTGAATGGACTGTGTTTTGAAATGACCCAAATGGACTTAGTTCCAACTTGAAATGTTGGAAATAATATCTTGAAATGACGTAAACGAGACTCAATGTTGCCCAACTAGATTGAGTGTCTCGAAATGACCCGAATGGACCGAGTGTTCTGAAATGACCTGAATAGACTAAGTGTCTCGAAATGACCGAATGGACCGGCTGTTCTGAAATGACCTGAATAGACTAAGTGTCTCGAAATTACTTGAATGGATTAAAATGAACCAAATGGACTAAGTGTCCAGAAATGACCCGATATGTTGGAAACGAGTGTCAATGTTGCCCGAATGGACTTAGTGTCTTAAAATTACTCGAATGGACTGTGTGTCTAACCCGGTATGTTGGTATCGAATGTCTCGAAATATTGTTCGAATAGACTAAGTATTCTAAAATGACCATAATAGACCAAGTGTTTCGAAATGATCCGAATGGACTGAGTATCCTAAAATAACCCAAATGGACTTAGTGTCCTGAAATGACCCGAATGGACTAAGTGTCCAACCTGATATGTTTAAAACGATTGTTAATGTTTCCTGAATGGACGGAGTGTCCTAAAATGGCCCGAATGGACTGTGTGTCTAACCCGAAATGTTAGAATCAAATGTCACGAAATGGTGCCTGAATAGACTGAGTGCCCTGAAATGACCCAAATTGACAAAGTGTCCCAAAATGACCTAAATGGACTTAGTGTCGCGAAATTCGAAATGACCAAAATGGAATGAGTGTCTCGAATGGACTAAGTGTCCAACCCCATATGTTAGAAAAGAGTGTCAATGTTGCATGAATGGACTGAGTGTCCTGAAATGATTCAAATGGACCGAATGTCATGAAATGACCCGAATATACTGAATGATTTGAAATAAACCGAATGGACTGAATATCTTGAAATAAGCCGATTGGACTGTGTGTCTAACCCGAAATGTTGGAATCTAATGTCCCGAAATATTGTCCGAATAGACCGAGTGTCCTAAAATTACCCAAATAAACTAAGGGTCCCGAAATGACCCAAAAGGACTAAGTGTCTTGAAATGACCTAGATAGACTTAGTGTCTAAAATTCGAAATGACCTGAATGGACTGAGTGTCTCGAATGACCTGTGTGTCCAACCCTATATGTTGGAAATGAGTGTCAATACTGCCAGAATGGACTGAGTAACCCGATATGTTGGAAACGAGTATCAATGTTCGCTGAATTGACTGAGTGTCCTGACATGACCCGAATGGACTAAGTATCTTGAAATAATTCGAATGGACTGAGTGTCTTGAAATGAACCGAATGGACTACGTGTCTAACCCGAAATGTTGGAATCGTCCCTAAATATTTCCCAATTGATTGTATGTCCTGAAATGACCCGAATGGACTGAGTGTCATGAAATGACTTGAATATACTGAGTGTCCTGAAATGATCCGAATGGACTAAATGTCCAACCCGAAATGTTGGAATAAAATGTCCAGAAATGACCCCCGAATGGACTAAGTGTTCGGAAATGACCCGAATGGACTGTATCCTAAAATGACTAAGTGTTCTACCTAAAATGTTGGAAACAAATGTCCCGAAATTCGAATGACCCAAATGGACAGTGTCATGAAATTTGAAATGACTCAAATAGACTATGTGTCTCGAATGGACCGAGTGTCCAACCCGATATGTTAATAAGAGTGTCAGTGTTGCCCAAATGGATTTAGTGTCCTGAAATGAACTGAGTATCCTGAAATGACATGAATAGACCATGTGTCTAACCCGAAATGTTGGAATCAAATATCACGAAATGAACTGAGTATCCTGAATAGACTTAGTGCCCGAAATGACCCAAATGGACTAAGTGTCCCGAACTAACCCAAATAGACTTAGTGTCCTAAAATGTTGGACACGAATGTCCTAAAATGTTGCCTGAATGGACTGAGTGTCCTGTTGGGGTTCTCTAGCAGGTCAAGCACAGCGGAATTGGAAAGATTGACCCGAACCCCTTCACAGATCTTTATGCTTATGCTAGATGAATCATAAACTACGAGAAAGATGAGAACTTTACCTCTAGAAATGTCTAACAAGCTTGTCCTCCTCGAATCCCAAGAAAGCAATCGAGCTCGCTCTTTATGTGTGTACACACATTCGGGCTCGAACCTTGCGAAGGTAAGACCTCCACAAGAATCACTAGCTTCCTTGGCCGCCTCTCTTTCTCTCTTGTTCTTCTATTCTCAATGAGAGAGCTAGAAGAAACCTTTTGGGTGAATAGCAAATGTGCTCTATGAAGCTTGTAGAGGCTCTCACCCCAAACCTCTATTTATAGGCTTGGGTGAGGGCCTTTAGGGCTCATCCCGGCTGCATATGGTGTCGATCGACACATCTCTGATAACAGAGGTGTCGATCAACACCCCATTGGCGACGACCCCGATCGACAACACCTAGGTGTCGATCTACATCCTATTGGTGATGGCTCCAATCGACACCACCAAGGTGTCGATCGGCACTACAAAGATGTCGATCACCACCCACATTGCCACACTTATATTCCACCCATTTTGGATCTCTTGAGTCCTATTGAGAAGTTTCGGTTCTCGCCACTGGCGTGCGACCCTGTAGGCCCGTGACTCATTGACCAGATCGGCGTGAAACTCCATTGCACCTAATCCATCACAAGTGGTCTCTAGTAAGACGTTGTGATTACCCAATGTCCATGAGGTATCGATTCGATATCTCCTTCATGTCATCTGTATCACTAACCCTTTGTTTGCTTTAAAGTGTATAAGATTGAATGAGGCATAAAGCCGTCATCCTCATGTATTCGATCTAGTTCCTTGAATTCCGAGATGACTGATACGTAATTGGTGTGGCCGCACACTTTCTCAGTCATGCTCATCAAGAAGCCCAAAACCATACCCTTCACTACGTCTCACTGTGGGGAAACAAATCTTTTCGAACGCAATGTACACTCCCTCTACAGTCCGTCTAATAGCCAACGATGTCCGTTAGGACTATCATGTCACAAGTAACGTTGGAGCATGTCAAACTACTGGAGTGACATGCATGTGAGCCACTTGCTTCAAGGTATTAAGGCAGTGATTACACGACGACGGAGTATGCGTTGGTGACTTAATCTATGCGCCATATTCCAAGTCAGGTCATCCAATATCATCCTCCAGATGTATCTGTGATATGACTTTGGTAGTCCCACTACCTAGATCAGCAGGACTTGATCTTAAGTCATCATCACACTAGTCACTTATGGATATGTACTCGACTAGGGATTCGCCAAGCATAACTTCATTATATGTAAAGGTTATGTTCTTGTGTAAACACTAACGATTGTAAATGAAGTTATCGCTTGACAAATTATCACAACACAATTATAATGTAGATGCCTTTCATTGCTTCACAGAAGAAGATTACATAAAAAAGACTTGGACAAGGGCACTAGACCTAACAATCTCCCACTTGCCCCTAGCTCCAATATAAATCCTAATATAAACCCATTGACCTTACATGGCTTTCATGTTTAGGCTGTGAGAGAGCCTTTGTCAACGGGTCGGCTGCATTATCTTCTGTCGCAATCTTACAAATCTTCACTTCACCTTGATCGATGTATTCTCGAATCAAGTGAAACTTCCAACGTACATGTTTGGTCTGGTTGTGCGCCCTGGGCTCCTTAGCTTGTGCTATGGCGCCAGTGTTGTCGCAATACAAGTTCACCGGTGCGGACGGATTTTTAATTACGTCCAGTCTGGCTATGAACTTTCGGATCCACACAACCTCTTTTTTCGCTTCTTTAGCAGCTATGTACTCGGTCTCTGTGGTAGAATCTGCAACGGTCGGCTGCTTGAAGCTCTTCCAGCTGAAAGCCCCACCGTTCAGGATGAACACATATCCAGACTGCAACCGTGAATCGTCGAATCAGTCTGAAAACTGGCATTAACGTATTCCGTCACCTCTAGCTCCTCATAATATACCCCAAATCGAAAATCATAAAATGTTCAAAAAGCCTCTAGTCTTATGTGAAGAATATATGTTTAGTTTGAGTGGTAGGCGTTCCAAAATTGAGCTTGAGTACTAATTGTCGTATTTGGTTGGAGATCCCTAGTATTTTTTGAGGAATGCGTTCACTTTGTGCACTTCACATCCCGAAATTAAGCTTGAGTACCAATTGTCATATTTGGTTGGAGTTTAAAAATCATCCCAAATGTCAATGTCTTGAAGCGTCCCAATTTATAATAATTTTGTATTTTACTATTGTCTAATTTGTATTTTTTGAACATAGAATGAGCTTGATCACCCAAGAATAAAGTCTCGAAAGTCATAATCGTTTGAAAAAGTCTTGAATCCAAAATGTTTGTGGATAAGTGGGAGCTTGTTGAATTGTGGAGACTTTCCTACCAAAAGAACTTTGTTATGTGCATGATGATACCTTTGTAGAGACAAGCAAAGTATCTCAGACAGAGCAGCAACCTCAACCATTTTTTATGCATATATCTTGATCAACTCGAATTTCACAAATTTCTGTACATTCATTCATAAGGGTGATAACAATTTATACATTAATTTGTTGTATTAGCGAGCACATATAGTTACATGGATTAACCATTACATCCATTCTCTCTAGGTTGTTCTCAGATAGACACAGCAAGAAGGGATATAGTGACGAGTTCAAAGAAGACTCAGTCGCGAAAACGGCTGATATGATCATCCAAAGATTTACACTGCATTACAGTTTTTGGGTTTGTAGAGTGTGGTTTATGTAAACTGTAATAACCAATGCAGCACTTGACAATATCATATTATATCTCTTCTGCAGTTTCTGGTTATATTTACAGAGTATGAAAAACCTCATAAAATGAGATTGTTTTTCTTGAATATTTATGAGATTGTTTTTCTTGAATATTTGAGGTGTTGAGAGCCCAATATCATCAACTTTAAACAAGGCTCAGTGAACTAAAACTAAATAATGGGTGATTTAATGGTGACATGCTTGAGTTCTGCATTCCTCACTTGTTCTGCCAGTTCATCGAGCACCTCAGTTGTTGCAATCAGATGCACCAACTCCTCTACCAGGTCGTGTTATTCCGCTTCCTTAAACAAGTTATTGAGACCATCCGAAAATCTGTCACATCCATTGTTGCGAGCATTGACAACGTACAATCTCTTTATACCACATACACACGTGTCCATTTCAAGTAGCTCGACTTCAATTTTCAATTGTTCCTGCTTGGACATAGCGTCGATTTCAGCCCGTGACTTCATTTTGACCCGTATCAAATGCTTCATGAAGCGGTGGGATCATATCATTAGGTCTGTGAACAAATTCCTGGCCATCACGTCTAAACTTTTTATGAGCACTGACATTTAAATCTTCCGCTCCACCAGCCCTTGATTGATAATGAAACACTCAGCAGTCAACAACAAGCATATGATAGTCATTGAATAAAGAAATCAAAATAATCTGTTGAGATCATTGATATGACATTGAAAACAAAAGTGTGGTAGCAAAACTAGTCTTTTATCATCGGAAACTCCTATAAGATGGAAATGCAAGAAAGGATCGACATGTCTCTCTAGCAGTTCATAACTTCAACAAGTCACTCACTCTACAAAGCCATTACTACATGTGTAAATCAATAATCAAACCACAATGTGACCTGGTATGCGCTGTATTTTCCAACAAAAGCATCATCAATTCATCATACATTAAGCTCTCAACAAAAACAAAATTCAGAACATAAAACCAACAGATTCTACAGAACTGATAAACAAACCTGGCAAATGATACCAATTCTCAGCAAGTAACTCCATCTCCTCTAGAGAGAGAGATATCAATGACACTAGAAACTCTAAGCTTCAAGTTAAACAAACCTGGCAAATGATACCAATTCTCAGCAAGTAACTCCATCTCCTCTAGAGAGAGAGATATCAATGACACTAGAAACTCTAAGCTTCAAGTTAAAATATTGTTCATCTCCTCTAAATTAGAGGATGACCCTCTTCTATATAAAGTGATAATCAACAGTTGAGTTGATTTATTATCTACACCCATCTTCTTTCTCAGGTGCTCTGCTCCGGCCAGCATAAAGGGATGTAAAAGGAAAAAGAAATGAATCGATGAACTCTAAATCCAATACCTACTGGAGACAACGTAAATTGCCCTCTCTCAAATTAGACTCCGATTCAACGTATCTAGTGCAGCCAAAGAGCAAGAAATGTTACTAATTAAAGAAAGCAACCAATGAAACAAATCATATGAAATCTCAGCAGAAAAGCACCATTTAACTCAAAACTCCATCAGATTTCCAATTTCCAGAACAATCACCTCTCAAAACAAAACAAAACAAAAGATGCAAGTTTGATTCCCCACACCCAGATGAAAAAAAATCAAAATTGTGCAATACCCAACTACAGTTTCTGTAAGTGATTGGATTTGAATAGCTGACTTGAAGATCGACAAAGCAGGACACATGTGGGTCCAGTCCCAATCCTCAGCAGCACTGACGAGCTAACCAGTTCCTCTTGAGCTGCTCGATCTTCTTCTCCTAGATCCCAACCCTAGCAGACCTCCTCGAACCAGTCTTTGGTCGGAGATGGTTTTGAGGTCGCTCAAACCCTATTTACCTTGTCTATCGGAGTCCCACATCGTAAGTAACACGTATGTTTCGGTGGTTTAAATAAAGGTATATCAGAAACAGCAATCGCCAAAGCCTTGTGGCGAAGGCTTTGGCTGACAATCAACGAAGTCCCGAATGTCCCGTCGAAACTTGTCCCGAAAATGTTGAAATTGTCCCAATCGAAAGTGTGCTTGGTCCCGAAAGCGAACAAGGGAACCAAATAAAGGCTAAAGGCCCGGTCCGGAAAGGGTGTGATCAAGTAAGGTGATCACATCGAAGTCGTGAATAAATGTCCCACAAAATCTTAAAGAAGAAAAATGTCCCTAATCTCCATAAAGTCCCGCAACTCAAAATGTCCCAAAACCGTCCAGCCTGAACCTCGATCGGTGCTCCGAAACTTGTGAATAAAATGTCCCACGAATTTTTCCAAAATATCATTGAAGTCCCAAACCTCGAATGTCGCACATCATGGGGTGATTAAGAGTCACCATGTTCTTGAACCAAAACACACCTACTAGACTCATTTCTAGTACCAAGATAGTAACTCATTTAAGCATTTCATAGCATGAGATACACTAATATCTTATGCAAAGTCTCGTGTAATATAAAAGACGGAATATTTCGCAATTATTTCTATATTTGAAGTTGTTAATTAGCATTTATCATAATGGTAAAATTTAACATTCCAGCTTATAGTGTAATACATTTGATTCAGAACTTCTTCACACTCTAAGATGATTTATTTTGAATAGAAATGTAATGTTTCACGACTCTTGTCATTTCAAGAAAATATTTGTTCGCTGAAGAGACGTAGTATAGTCTATAATAGCCTTTTATTTCTTGATCTTTGAAAATCTCCAACTACACCATTATCCATTTTCGTCAAATGTTATTTTTCATGACATACATAATTTGTACTTCAGTGTTATTTTGGTTGAATATTTAGGTTGACAGAGTCTCTCACATGGACAACTTGCAGAGCTTTGTGCAAAAATAAAATCCTGCTGCGAGCTCAGAGTTTTGGCTTATGAATGAAACAAAACTGTAGTGTTATGAGAAGTACAGACAGGAGGTAAAGCTACATTGCCGAATTTGTTATTTGATTTACACTGTAAATTTCAATTTACATACACTTACAAATACACAAGTAATAGATCTGATGAATTTTTTAAAATATAATTGGTATTATTGATGAAAGACTTGATTAAGAATTACAATAGGTGGTTCTTTTATATAAGGAGCAATAAAGATAATCACGTGAAATTATCGCTTTAATTAACTATTCTAACACTCCCCCTCACGTGCAAGCCATAAAACACGAGTCTTGCACGTTAAGCAAGAATAATTAGGAAACATCTTCAATCATGTCGAATATACGATCATGAGAACAAGTGATTTTAAGAAGAATCACCAAAACTTTCAAGCAACTACGTCACATAACGACGGTGTAGGAAATCCTTGCATAGCAACGGTGCAAGGTGATTTTAAGATTAATCACCAAATTTTTCAAGCAACTACGTCATATAATTACGGTGCAACATAATACTAATAAGGAACAATAAGAAATAACCAAAATAAAAAACATAATATTAATAAGAAACCCTAATTGAATTAACTATTTTAACAAGATCCTTGACTACTTTGCTCTTTGTTCTTAGTTTAGTATAAGCTGAAGTGTAGTTTGAGATTGCTTATTGAAATGGTAAATCTTACCCTTCTAATAAATGATAATCAACAACTTTAATTATTGGTCTATATTCCGTCTTTTATATTACATGGGACTTTGCATAAGATATTAGTGTATCTTATACTGTGAAATGCTTAAATGAGTTACTCTCTTGGTATTGCAAATGAGTCTAGTGGATGTATTTTGGTTTGAGGACATGGTGACTCTTAAATGCTCTATTATCCAAGGCTTTTTGATGAGTTAAAGTTTATTAATTAAGCACATGATGAGGTTAATCTGATTGAAAACTTCTTCTTTAATCCGGACATGACCCACCATCAGTTTTTGTAATTTAGTAGAGGTCTCAACTTCATCGTGACCATTGTAGTGTAGAACCAGCTTGTTGATTCAGTACTTATAATCATTGATTATAATTACAAACTAATTCTGTTATATTTAAAAATATAACAGAATTTCCCATTATATTTGATGATTTCTATATTCATTTGAGGAAAGGTCAAATGTATCAAATATATGTTTCTACATATATAACAGGTTTGTGTGTAAGATTTTGAAAAGTTTATTGGGCTGCGGAGGCCCATGATGTGAGTGAGACAGAGCATAACAAAGGGGTGTGTGCGTGCAACATATCATTACAGCCCACGTCGGAAAGAATAGATTTATATGTGGATTTAAATACGCCTACAACACTAACTTGAACCAGCGAACAATGTGACATAGGCTCTCGCAAAGTTGTCTGTCCTGAATCGAAATTAAGATGTCACACGAGTTACCTGTCCCGGTCCGAATGTCCCACGAGATGTCTACATGAAATAAAGAAAAAGGGTACGATAAATTTGGCCCGAATGATGCCTCAAATAAAAGTCCCGAATCGAATCAAAAAGGGTCCCGAATGATGACCCAAGAACACGGGGTGTTACGAAATGTCCATCAAATTATTCTACAATGAAAAATAATTTCCATGATGGGCGTGGTGCAGAGGGCATGAAGTCGGTTCTTTATACCGTACTTAATTATGAATCTTACATCAGCAAAAATAGAAGTATTTCAAGGTTTATATAGACTTAGTTTCATATTGCATTTTCCACACGGAGGATTCATCGAAAGGAACAACCCACTTTTAAAATGGGTCTATAAGATCATCATAATTGTTTACTAATGCTCTTTTTAGAAAAAATGGGAATCTTATGTCATGAGTCTTGTCTATCTTAGGCCGGTACCGAATGAAACTTCTCGAAAAGCTTGTGATCATCAAGTTGGTTGAATCAAATGGCGGGTGTGGTTCCAAAAGTCCCGAAAAGTGTCACGTCCCAAAAGGCGGGCGTGCTTGTAATCAAGTTACTTGAATCGAATGTGTGTCCTCAATTGAAAATGTCTCAAAACACATCAGAGAGGCTTGTAATTAAATTAAGGGTAAATGTCACAAAGGTACAGTTAGTTTTACACATTTTGCAGCTGGATACAACTACCTTAAAAACGTTATTTTAAGGTCAGTTAGTCTTGGTTTAGTATCAAATTAGACAAAATGGTTAAGTTTCAGTTAGTTGCATATATCATATTCGTAGACGAAAACGAATTTAGACTTGTCGTGACGTTACACAAGCACCCAATGGAGGGATTTGTCGTAAGCATCTCGTGCAAGCCTCCTATCACTCGGTGCTTGCTGATCCAACTTGCTATTGTAGGTCTATTTAAGTTATCTCGTTGTTTGGTTCCATGAATTTTGTTTCTATATGGAGGTTATTATCCAATTTAGGATAGGTCTTCCTACATTATTGTTAGAACACGACACCAAGCCATTACCGAGCTGCCAGAATATAACGTATAAAAATATATAATCCAAACCAAAGTTAAATAATAATAATAATAATAATAATAATAATAATAATTTTGACAGACGTGTTTCTTGCGTTCGTTCAAAAGTAGACCAAATATAGATAATTTTTTTGTGCAATATTAATAACTGACTAGACTAACAAGTGTTAATCCATAAATAAAATATGCTTTCATTGTGGAACACAAAATCAAGATAGAACTCAGAACTTCAACTCCAACTCGAAATCAAAATCAAAATCAAAATCAAAATCAAAATTTTGTATTGTCTATAGAAGTCGTATAAAAAGTCAGGATCCATATTAAATATCTTATTTAACTATAAGTTCAAATGTTGAATATGTTTGTAGAGCCTAACATTAGTAACTAATATTTTAATAAAAATTGATTGTATAATAAATAATTATTTTTAGGGTTGTCGTGAGGATTCAACTATGTGACATAGAAATTAAATTTTTAAATAATAGTTTCTATCGATAAGAATGTATGGTCTACGAACCTAAGTAGTTTATATCAATTAGGTTTTAAATTACTTACACTGCTATGTTTCGGTTGGAATTACATATTCAAAAGTACTCATAAGTGATATTTGTTTATCAAAAATATTTTCGCAAATTTACATTGTGTAATCTAATTTAAATTTTATTTTATCGTAATACTTCACGCGGTGCTCTACACTAGTTTGTATAAAGTATGTAGGTTGTATTGAAGCATATATTGTAAAAAGAGGTTTTATTAGCCAAAAGAGAAATGATAGAAAATTATGTCCTGTATTCACATGAGTGTTATATTAGAGCATCTCCAACCCAGTCTCCAAATATGCAAAATTTTATATATTTGGAGACTTTCTTCTCTAACGGCAGTATTCAAATATTCATATGCATATGCAAAAATGCATATTACGTTGTAGCAATCTCCAAATAATTTTTATTCACTATCATATCCATTGTTTTTTGCAAAAACAAGAAAAATGGAACCAAAAAATCATAACATAGAAATATTGAAAAAATAACCCAGCCAAAATCATTAAAACGCAACCCAAATCTAAACAACAAATCACAAAAAACCCAAATCGGGACAAACCAAATCAGTCCGGCGGAGTCGGAGGCCAGAGATGGTTCGTCGGTGCTGGAAGCGAGGACGCCCGGAGAGGGGCCGCCGTTGGGGGACGGCCTCATCGCCGGAGAAGCAAGATCTGGCGCCGGAAAAATCATATCTGACTTTTACGGCGCAATATCTAACTTAGCCAGCGTGGTCGGAGGCGAGGAGGCCGGCCGGACGGGACTGAGGAGGTAGAGGGAAGGGTGAGTCGCTGTGATGGGTTTAGAGAAAGTGTGGTACCTGGTACAGGAGTGGTGGAGAGCAAGTGTTTGAGAGAGCAGAGAAGAGTAGGAAGAGACCCAAATAAGATTAGGGTTTTCGTTCATTCATTTTATTCAGTAAGTTTTTTTTTTTTTTTTATATAAATGATGTAAACTCATTTTGGGCCAAACTTTAAACCAATATAATTTATTTTGAGCTTTTAGGCAAGGTTTTTAAATTTTAGAAATATAAAAAAAGTTATAATTGTTATTACCGATTTTTTAATTTATATTTGTATTGTATTTTTTTATAAAATTCAATTTTTATAATAAATAAAATAAATCCTAATTTACAATGATTATTACACCTAATGATAATGAATATTTTTTAGTCATTTTAGTGAATTTACTTAAATGGGTAATAAAAAAATATTGATCGGACAAAAATATTTACATAAATGGGTAAAAAGGGGTATATTTTTTAATAGTGTTCTATTAATGGGTATTGATAATGCAAATTATATATGTGTATCAGATTATGCGTACAAATGGGTAATAAATTAGTCTTTAAATGGGTAATAAATTAGTCTATAAGTAATTATTAATTAATTAATCTATTATTTATTATAATATATTATAAGTTAATTAATTATAATAACAAAATTGAATAAAATTAAATATGTAGAATAAGTTTATTGTTAAAATAATGAAAAGTGGTATTTGATGTGACAAATTGATATATTTTTGGAGATTGGGTTGGAGAGAAATGGATATTTAGATATAGGGTTGGAGATGGTCTTAGTGTTCAAATATAGAAATAATTCAACCACTGAATAAAAAATAAATGATGTAGATTTGTGTTGCCTCATTTAATGACAATAGTTGTAATTATTTATAACTTACATTTTTTTGTCATTTAACACTGATGACAAGTGTAAATTAGTATTTTATATTATTTTCTTTTAATTGTCTCAATTAGTTCGTATTTAACACCAATAATTACTTCCACAGTTATGAAATCTTTCCATTCACGATTAATAAATATTTTTTCGTTGTTGACCAATAGAACATTTATGTTTTGAATATTAATGTATTTCCATTGTTCCATTGCATTGATATATGTTTCTATAGTTTCATGAACACTATATTTATTTCCATTGTTCCATTGCTAATGTCCTATGATTTCGTTATATCATTACAGTGTCATATGTTTTCATTATTTTATATAGGTTATTTTTATTACTATTTTTTCATGTGCAGTGTTATCTTATTGCATTGTTTCATACACATGCTTATTATTTATATTGTTCTATTGTTCCCAACCTAAGTTATAAGGCTTAAGACATAAGCACAATTCAAAACACCTCAACTATTCTTCTCTATATTCACTTTCCCAACCATATTAACAAAAATCAAACAAATTACAACAACAATGACATCGGTATATGTGGATTTAATGGTGCATGTGTGCAAATTCATATGGTGTTCATGTTTCATAAAAATACACATAAGATTATTTCTCTGTGTCCCTATGGACAAACCACAAATCCACACGTCCTGTTATTTGCCATGTAGTGTTGAACTATTGCTTCCAGCGTCTCAAACTATCGTGTTCATCCAGGCAGCAGGGCGTATAACCACCGTATTCATCTCGGTCACATCCACTATAGAACCAATATCATCAGATGGAACCATGGAGCCAATATCATTTGATAGAACCATGGAGCCAATATCATCTGATGGAACCATGGAGCCAATATCATTCGATGGAACCATGGAACCAATACCTGCTGGAATCATGGAACCAATATCACATGTTGCAGCAGGGACATGAAACAACACGTATCTGAGAAAATAAAATAGAGATCGAAAAAAGAGGTTTTTACCTATAGGTAGCTTCGAGAGTCATGGTCGGAGGCGCGGAGGAAGGAACCACGGAGGCTACGGGCGGAGACGCGGATGGAAGAACCGCGGAGGCCACAGACGGCGGCGCAAAGGGAAGCGGCGGCGCGACAAAACTTTGATCTAGAGGACGGTGACGCGGCAGAACTTCGATTCGGATGATTGATGATGGCGGCCGAGAGCTTGAAGCGTGGAGAAGAGGAGAGTAGAGAATTATATTTTAGATTGATGAGTCGTCAATCAAAATTAAATATAGGTTTCTGTTTACAAATTCACCCTTATGTTTTTTTTTTATTTTACTAATAAATTCATTAATTATTATGGACTATTGATTTAAAACTATTTTATGGATGTTATATATTTTAGATTTGTATCTAAAATACTATTTTCCAACGAGTGCATACCTAATTAATATTCATCGTCTATAAAAAAGGATACTGTTGGGCCCGTAGACAGTGGTTCACGGGCACCTGATAACGCGCAAGTGTACGCGGTCGTTACAAGTTAAAACCGGTAAGACCGGATCGAATCCACAGAGATCGAACCAAAATATCAGTCTAATTCATGACATCAAATATTCAGATAGTAACTAATTTGCGTTGTGGTTTAATGTATGTAACTAAGACAGGAAATAAAAGATGGTTTATAAGAGACTATTCAGAAGTGGAACCATGGGTGCTAGGTCACTAGGATACTAGTATAAATCTCAATTATGTGTTTAAGCAAACATGCATGCATTGAACCTGATACAACGATATTACTGACACCTCCTCTCGGTGTGGTGTTAGCCTAAGCTCGAGTTAAACTACTACCCCTCTCAGGGAAATCATGACGAGAGCTTGCATTACTATTGTGCATAACTTGGGTAAGGTTTCAAAGAGTTAAACCCTTGTGACTTGGAGTGAGTCCGTCACACACCGGTCCTCTCGGACTTGACAACATGACTCTAACAAACATTAGTCATTCCCCAATAACTATTGCAAGCAATATAAACTCCGACTCAATCAAACATGCATATAAAACTTAACTCATAAAATAGATTTATCAAAGTAATATAGTTCAAACCTAGCACCTATGATTGAGGGTAATTAGCCCCTAATCATGGTGCAAGGTTCACAAGTCATACAAATCAGATAAGGAAGACGGGACAAAGAACCCTAAACCGAATAGATGAACAATCTTTGGAGATGGACGCCCTTGTGATCTTTAGATTGCCTTGATTTCACCTTGATCGCTCTCCAATGGGTTGAAGCCTCTCTCGAATGCTCCTATCGCTCCTCAATCGATCTCAGCTGCCTCTCTCTCTCTGCTCCAAAACTCTCGATCCCCTTCAAGTCGCGTGGAGTCGGCTACAAATAACCCTTTTTGCGTCTGGCAGGTGTAACGATCGTTACAGTGGTGTAACGATCGTTACATCGTCGTTACAGCTCCGTTACACCATCGTTACAGGCTTAGTTACATCTCACTGTCTCGGTGTAACGATCACTGTAACGATCGTTACACTTGTTGTAACGATCGTTACACTGATGCAACGATTGCCACACTTGTTGTAACGATCGTTACAACGATGTAACGTTCGTCACTCTTTCTGATCCATTGTCTGTTGCTATTTTGCTTTCCCGACTCCTTGCGTTCGCTCGGTTCATTGACCCCTTTTTACCTGTAATCTGCACATTCACACCAACATACCCAAGGGCGTAAAAGTGGTATAATTTGGGCTCTCTAAGCCCGGGATGAAGCCAAATCAGCTCTAAATGTGGGGGCGGATCAGTGACAGTGACTCCATACGGGCCCACATCAACACCCCCAACTTAAAGCTTTATCGTCCTCGATAAACATGTAAACTATGCGCAGAATTGACAGAGTGTGCCATACAAGCAAACCTCGAAGTTAACTCCGTAGGGGGAGCTCGGTCTTCTCCCGGGGGTTTTGTAGGAAAGAGCCCCCAACCCAAAAAAATAAACAAAACGATAAAGACTCGACTAGACTACCGTCACAGTTGGAGTGTCAATTCATAGCATGCTCGTGAGCCTGTTCGACATCCCATGACCTTATCATTATCACCTGAACCTTTAACTGTGAACACAAAGACATATATGGTCGAGACACTTTCATAAATATCACAACTTAAGGAGAGACGAGACCATCGTTTACTAACAATCCACTATCAACGATACACACATGCATTCACACACGCACCATCCTCAACCTCAAGCTAACCGGTTACTATATTCGACCCGACGTTTTCTCGCTTTCGGAAAAATCCAGGGTCCCGGGCGATTCCATGTGTAGGACTTAATCAAATGGCTCGTCACATTAGGCTTAGGCTCGGGTAGGAATATTTTTAGAAGATAGAAAACAAAAGGTTAATAAACGCATCAATACCAGGTTGTTTTTCCTCATAAGCCCCGATACACCATTGCTCCCCGGTGGTTCTCATCCTATCATTCAACTACCCTGCAACACACCTTGAAACCTCTACCTTTTTGATCTCGAAATTTACGCCCTTTCTCCAGACATTGTAGCCTTGCAACCTTTGACTTTTACCCCTTTTTCTTCGAAGATCAACTCTCTTCGGAACTGGGCTGCTGTAATTATCAAAGAAAATATTATTATTATTATTATATATATATATATATACGTGCCCAAGTTCGGAGGTTGTCTCGTTGCAAGGTTCTTTCATTGAACTCCTCTCATTGCAAGGCTCTTTCATTTAACCTTTTTAATATTTTGGCATTCCCCCCCCCCCCCCCCAATCCGAAGCTTGATCTAGTTGTCCCAACTTGACTCCCCCAACTGAGGAAAGCAACTAAGCATTGATGCTATGGTTCAAGAAGCAATTGGGTGGAGGGAAAATATAGGGTTATAATGATAAGGGTCACGGAAACGGCTATTTGGCTCAAAATCAGGTACTAGGGTCTCAGCATGTTCACGGTGGGCTGTTTTCGGCTCAAACGTTCCAAAAGAAACTGCCTACGAAATCTCTCCCCGGGGTGCTCTTAGACGGTCGATAGCACTAACCGGACTCTCAAGATACAAGTACGACGCATGGTTACTATATGTGCATTGGGTGATAATAGAGTGAAGGTCACAATGAATCCCTCACCCGTAAGTGACAATATTGATCAAGTTCCCGACCTCATATGCTTCCATATAAACAGTCAACTATTCAAGTGACAGCGATCTCAACCTCGGGAATTAGATACCCGGCTCAAAACAATATGCTTCTCATCAACATTCCAACAGGACTTAAGTCTTAACACGACCACAAACACAAAATGACACGGACTCAACATATTTACATGGCAAGTGTTACTTTGGACTTAGGCAGGTCAAGGGTTACCTACACCCGGATTGAAGAATCCTGGGTAATGGCCATGGCTCGAGGAGGGTGCTTGTCCGTGTTGCGGGAAGTTAGCCCGTATTAGGGCTGTCAGATCCGTCATCGCCTGTGTGGACTCCTCACTCGCCTTGATCATGCGCTCGCATTTCGCTGCCATTTCTTCCTTGTACAGGTCCTCTTCTCGTTGACGCCTGTAGTAGTCCGCCCAATGCTCCTCATTGGTCCTCTAGTGTTCCTCATTTGCTTCCCGATATTGGTAGAAGTCGTAGCTCAACATTTGGAATCTGGCCTCCAAGGACTCCACGTCCTCGTAATCTTCTTCGGCTTCTACCTCTTCTTCTTCTGTCTCCTCGAGCACCACTTGCGGTTCCTCGGCCGACCGGCTACTTCCTGCTCTGTGAGCCGTCTTCTTCCTCTGACCTCCAGGGTTGTCTATCTCTTCGTAAATTTGTTGGAGCTTGATAAATCCCGCCTCCGTCATCACTTCTCTTCTGTCGCTATCCAAGGCAGTTGCCTCCATTCGATCTTCATACCAAATCTTGTCATCAATGTCCAGTGGCATGGACAGCGCCAGTTGGGTCACCAGTGCCCCGCACAAGATGTCGCCTTTCTCCCTTTTTGCCAATTCTTGGAAATGCGACCATATGACGTCTTCCCACGGGGCTCTCATCCCCTTTTTCAAGGCATAAAGTATCTTGAGCTCTTTAGCATTAATTTTCTCGATGGACATTCCCCGTCCGAATAGGGAGCTAGAGAGCACCCTCTGCACATACACCAACTCCCGTTCCTCATTCGGGAGTGCGGATGCATAATTCCGCCCTCTGAAGGTATCTAACCCGGTCAGCTCGCTCCACATTGCTACCGACTCCGGTTTGTTGTATGCAAAGTTCCTCTCAGCTTCCTTAATTCTGTTATCGAAGTCGTAGATGTAGCTGAGGTCGCCCTTCTCAATTAAGAACCTCCGGTTGCACAACCTGAAGTACATGAACCTGTTGTCTTCAATGAACATGAGAGTTGCCAGGAACTCTCGGGTCAGGTCTTCGAACGTCGGGACTCTCCAATTGAGCATCCTCGGCCATCCAATCACCTTCGCTTTCCCTTTGAGTGACTCGAGGATGTCAAGTTTAAGCAGTACTTGCTTGCTGAAAAACTTGTTGGGTTGAATTTTCTTGTGTAGCTCCTTCATATAATTTTGTTGCTCCTCACCTGAAAAATTCAAACACGAATTGCATACCTCCTCTGGGGTTGGTGGCTCATCATGAGGCGGGACTTGCGGTCGACGGGCCAAAATCGCCGAGGTTTGGTTTTCAACAAAGTTTGTGGTTTTCCGCTTTTTCGAAGTACATGCCCCGGCTGTAGCTTTAGCCCTCGTGGTTCTAGCTATTTTGGGTGCCATCTCTTCCTAACTCTAGGGTTTCAAAACTCACACAAACAACAAGGGTGTGGGGTTTGGAATGGTTGGCAATAGAATAGAGAGAGTGTAAACGAGTAGTAGAGCAAACCCTAACCTTTGTTTTGGATTTTTTCCGGTGAAGATGGCCGATTCTTGTGCTTGGAGTCGCCGGAAATCGCAGGTGGTCGGATTGGGTCTTGGGTGTTTGAAGAGATAAGGGTTCAAAACCCTTTTATTTGCTGTAGAATCGCGCGATGTAACGATCGTTACAGTGGTGTAACGATCGTTACATCATCGTTACACCGTCGTTACATCATCGTTACACCCATCGTTATAGCTCACTGTAACAGTGTAACGATCACTGTAACGATCGTCACACATCTTGTGACGATCGTCACAATGTTGACAAACGACAGCGTTTTGGATTTGTTGTACTCCTTATCCTCCCAGACTCGCGAGATGTAACGATCGTTACAGTGGTGTAACGATCGTTACATCATCGTTACACCATCGTTACTTCCACTGTCACAGCATCGTTACAACTCTCGGTAAGTTGTGGTTTTGGTACTGTAACGATCGTTACAGTGATGTAACGATCGTTACAGTGATGTAACGATCGTTACACTTCTGAAAGCGCTGTTCCTTGATTTCTTGCCTCTCCTATTGGATTATTTCATCACTTATTACCTGCACACTTGCCACGAACATGTCAAAAACACAACAATTGGTGTGCACGGAGCACACACCACAATTACATGTTGCTATATTTACAGTAAGTGGGACATCCCTGGGTTGCCTCCCATTAGCGCTTTGTTTAACGTCCTTGAGCTGGACGGAGTGGCACCACTTCAACAAACTTCCTCAAGTTTCACCAATTCAAGGGCCCACACTTCTATCATCCCGACCTTTTTTCCTTGATCGGCTCCATAATAATGTTTCACCTGTTGACCGTTCACAATGAAGGTCGAGTTGTCTCGCGGATTTAAAAGCTCCACTGCACCACTATCAAACACAGTTAGTATTTTAAATGGCCCTGACCACCTCGATTTGAGTTTGCCAGGGTGCAAAGCAAGTCTAGCTCTAAATAGTAAGACTAACTGATCAGGTTCGAATGTCCGCTTAATCAAGTGCTTGTCGTGCCAGCCTTTGGTCTTTTCCTTGTATATTCTATTGCTCTCATATGCTTCCCGCCTCCACTCTTGCACTTCTTCAAGCTCAAGGAGTCGTTTAGATCCCGCTTTTTCGAGCTCAAGGTTGCACTTTGCGATGGCGCAAAAGGCTTTGTGCTCAATTTCAACAGGGAGGTGGCACGCTTTTCCAAACACAAGCCGGTAAGGCGACATCTGTAGTGGAGTTTTGTAGGCAGTTCGATATGCCCAGAGCGCATCATCCAACCGTTGGGACCAATCCTTACGCGAGGGACTCACCATCTTCTCCAATATCTGCTTTATCTCGCGATTCGCCACCTCAGCCTGCCCATTAGCTTGAGGGTGATATGCAACAGACATTTTGTGCTTTACCCCAAACTTCTTTGCTATAGTTTTGAAGAGTTTGTTGCGGAAATGTGTGCCTCTGTCACTAATAATAGCTCGTGGAGCACCAAATCGTGAGAAAATGTTTTTCTTTATAAAATGTATAACGGTTTTGGCATCAGCGGCTATACACGCTTCAGCCTCGACCCATTTGGAAACATAGTCAACAGCCACGATTATATATTTTTTTCCGAATGACGAGGGAAAGGGTCCCATAAAGTCGATACCCCAAACATCGAAAAGTTCGACTTCCAGGATATTGGTCAGAGGCATCTCGTGCCGACGGGAAATGTTTCCCGTCCTCTGACATCTGTCGCACGATTTTACAAATTCGTGTGCATCTTTAAACAGAGTTGGCCAATAAAATCCCGACTGGAGTACTTTATGCGCAGTCCTATCACCCCGGTAATGACCCCCATAAGGTGAATTATGACAAGCTGTTAAAATATCGGTTACCTCTTCCTCCGGGATGCATCTTCGGATGATAGAATCTACTCCGCGCTTGAACAAGTACGGCTCGTCCCAGTAGTATTGTCGGCAATCATGGATGAGCTTCTTCTTTTGCTGGCTTGACAAATCCGGAGGGAGGATTTCGCAGGCTACGTAGTTTGCAATGTCTGAGTACCATGGCATGGTCGCCTTGATCCCAAAAAGTTGTTCATCTGGGAAGCTGTCCCTGATGCTCTCCTTCTTGTCATCTTCCTCATTCTCCAGTCTGGACAAGTGGTCAGCCACTTGGTTCCTTATGCCCTTCTTATCCATTATTTCAATGTCGAACTCCTGCAACAATAACACCCAACGAATCAGTCTAGCTTTCGCTTCTTTTTTGGACATTAAGTACCTGATTGCTGAGTGATCGGTATGGATAATGGTTTTGCTCCCCAACAGATATTGTCTAAATTTCTCTACAGCAAAGACCACTGCCAGGAGTTCTTTTTCTGTCACCGTGTAGTTCTCCTGCGCATCATTCATAGTCTTGCTCGCATAGTATATAGCTCGGAACACCCCTTCTTGGTTTTGTCCCAACACTGCGCCTAATGCATAGTCGCTCGCGTCACACATCACCTCAAACGGTTTACTCCAATCTGGAGATATGACAATCGGTGCTGACACGAGCATTCTCTTCAGTTCCTCATAAGCTTTAAGGCAATCAGCAGTAAATTCAAACTTGGCGTCTTTCTCCAATAATGTGCATAGTGGTTGTGCTAATTTGGAGAAGTCTTTTATGAATCTTCTGTAGAAACCAGCATGACCCAAAAAACTCCTCACCATCTTCACCGAATTAGGAGGCGGTAAGCTCGAAATTACCTCAATTTTTGCCTTATCGACTTGGATGCCTTCTTTGGATATGTGATTCCCGAGTACAATGCCTTCTTTCACCATGAAGTGGCATTTTCCCAGTTTAACACGAGGTTGCATTCTTCACTTCTCCTTAACACCTGGTCTAGATGACTCAAGCACCCATCGAACGACTTCCTAAACACTGAAAAGTCGTCCATGAAGATTTCCAAAAAATCTTCGGCCATGTCACTGAATATCGCCATCATACACCGCTGGAATGTGGCCGGTGCGTTGCATAGCCCAAATGGCATCCTCTTGAAGGCAAATGTGCCATAGGGGCATGTGAATGTGGTTTTCTACTGGTCCTCAGGTGCTATATGGATTTGGTTGTAACCGCTGTAACCGTCCAGAAAGCAGTAGAACTCGTTTCCCGCTAATCGGTCGAGCATCTAATCGATGAATGGAAGCGGAAAATGGTCCTTTCGGGTGGCCTTGTTAAGCTTCCTGTAGTCCATGCAAATTCTCCATCCTACTACAGTTCTCGATGGGATCAGTTCATTCTTGGCATTCGCAACAACTGTCATCCCCCCTTTCTTGGGGACACATTGCACAGGACTAACCCACTTACTGTCGGATATGGGAAATATTATTCCTGCGTCCAACCACTTTAAGATCTCCTTTTTGACCACTTCCTTCATCGTTGGGTTCAACCGCCTCTGGTGCTCCACTGATCCATGTTGTTCGTCTTCAAGGATAATCTTGTGGGTGCAGTATGTTGGACTGATACCCTTGATATCAGCTAAAGTCCATCCGATGGCTCCTTTGTGCTTTTGCAGCACCGATGTCAACTGCTCTTCCTGCCATTTAGTTAATGATGACGATATTATGACCGGGAGCTTGTTCCCTTGGCTTAAGAAGATGTACTTTAAGTGGGATGGCAGTGTCTTTAGTTCTAGAGTGGGTGGTTCAATCACATATGGCACTTTTGGTGCAATGAGCGTATCCTCTCCATATAGGGGTTCCACCCTTCGAGAATGCATGGCCTTCACTTCTTGGTGGCTGACCTCTTCACCCATCACATTCCTTTCTGTTTCTTCATACTGCTCTCGGTATTTGTCACTGCACATGAGTGGGACAACAACATTAATTGCTTCAGGTAAAACTGAGATAGATGAAACACTTACCTCCGGGTCAGGGGTTTTCAACGTTCTGTGCACATCAAACACTATGGTTTGGTCCCCCACTGTCATCTTGATTAATCCACTCTTCACGTGGATCACGGTATCAGCAGTAGTTAAAAAGGGTCGTCCTAATATCAGTGGGACTGCTCGGTCTGCTGGATAATCCAAGATTACAAAGTCAGCGGGAAAAATGAACTTTCCTGCTCTCACCAAGACGTCTTCCACTACTCCATCCTGGTATACTACCGACCTATCAGCTAGGTGCAGAGACACCGAAGTCTTCTTCATCTGACCGATCTGCAAGGTATTATAAACAGATAGTGACATTAGATTTATCCCTGCTCCTAAATCACATAAAGACACAAGTGCCTGATGGTGACCTATCCCAACAGGGATAGTAAAACTCCCAGGGTCCTTCGCCTTCTGAGGCAACTTGTTCAAAATAATAGCACTGCACTCTGCATTCATCTTCACTTGAGTGCATTCCTGAAGCCTGGATCGGTTGGATAAGATCTCCTTGAAAAATTTGTGGTATTTAGGCATCTCATCCAGTGCCTCCACAAGGGGAATATTAATAGTGATCTGCCTAAGCACATCCAGGCACTTTTCAAATTGGGCATCTGAGCACTTGTTTCTTGGCTTCTTTACCCGTTGTGGAAATGGTGGCTTTAAAACAACCGGGGTAGTTAAGTGTTGGTCTTGTGGATCTGTATCCTCCATTGCTCCGTTAGGAATTTGTTCTGTTTCCTCGAGCTCTTCTCCTTGACTGGACTCTTCCTTATCCTGACTTTCCTCGTGAATTCTTCGAGGTGCTGGGGAGGGGTCTGGCAACTGGGTCCCACTTCTCAATGTGATAGCATTCACATTATGGCTTCCCCCGTTTCTTGGGTTCTCTGTGTTGCTTGGGAGTGTACCTGATGGTCTTGGAGTCACCATCTAAGCCAGAGTAGTCTCGATATTTCTCATCGATGCACTCATGCTGGTCACATCTTGTTTTAGCTGGCCTAACTGTGCCTCGTGGTTCCTTGTTATGGCATCTTGACTTTTCATGTAGGTGAGCATCATCTCTTCCATCGTTGGTTTTGCAGAGCTGCCTTGGCCACCTTGAAAACCGGGGGGTTGGCTTGATTGGACCTGGAAGTTGCCCCGGTTGTTTGGGTTCTGATTTCTCCCAAATTGTGGCTGGTTATGCCCTGAGTTCATGCTCTGCTGACCAGAGTTCTGGCCTGTATTCTGATTGTGACCTTGCCATCTTGAAGAATAGACCGGGTTGAATCTTTGGTTTTGCAGTATCTGCTGGTTGATGTAAGCTACCCCGGTAGTATAATATCCACAACTTTCAGTGTCATGGTTGTCCACTTTGCAGATCTCACAGTATTGATGATTCTGTTGAACCTCAGTTTGTGCTACCTGCGCTTGAGTTTGATGTCCTCCTTGAATCATGAGCAACATGTCATTATGCTTTGTTTGCAGATCCAGAATTGCCTTACTGTCATCAACAAATGTCGCTTGATGTGCTGGAGCTCTTCTTTCTTTATGGTACATGAAATTATTGTTCGCACATAGCTCAATTTGAGCGTATGCATCCTCAGGATCCTTACTCATCAGTGGGCCTCCTCCTACGGCATCTATAATCAACTGGGAACTCGAATCCAACCCATTGTAGAATAGCTCATTCTGAACATACGGGTTCAGCTGATGATTTGGACACTTTCGCAGCAGTGCCTTATACCTCTCCCATGCATCATGTAGGGTCTCCCTGTCAAACTGCTGGAACCCAAAAATCTCTCCTCTGATTTTGGCTGTCTTCATGGGAGGAAAATATTGGCCTAAGAATAGTCTCTGGAGGACTGGCCAATTCTGTGTGTCTTCAATTTTCAAAGACATAAACCATTCACTGGCTGCCCCGGCCAGTGAAAATGGGAACAATTTGTACCTTAGCAGATCCCTTAGCACACCTGCTCCAGTGGCATCACATATTTGTTCAAACCTGCGCAGATGCAGGTTCGGGTCTTCTTTTGACAACCCGTTGAATTGGCTCATCGCCGTTAGCATGCTCAGGTGCACCGGCCTCAATTCAAACATATTCGGGTTGTACTGTGATGCTCCTCTTTCTTGCGCTTGATTTGCGTTGAGTGGCTGAAAGGGTGGCACCATGCCTCGAGGGATCTGACCATCGTTGCCAACATTAGCTGCAGCTTGATTTCGATTGGCTTGATTGGCCGCCTCTTCGCCATTTAGACTCATGTTGTCTGAGTCTTGTTGTTGCGTGCTTGGTTGACGAGTTCTTCGTCGAGCGTTATTGACCCTGCACGCCGCTTCAATTTCTGGATTGTATGTAAATTCAGGTGCTCCTGAAGAACGGGTTATGCACGTTCGCACCTATAGTAGGAAATCCAGACAACTGAACTTTAGGCCAAATAAAAATAATTAAAACTAATTGACGACACAACTTAAACTGATATTTAAATGTTAGATCCCCGACAACGGCGCCAAAAACTTGTTGGGCCCGTAGAAAGTGGTTCACGGGCACCTGATAACGCGCAAGTGTACGCGGTCGTTACAAGTTAAAACTAGTAAGACCGGATCGAATCCACAGAGATCGAACCAAAATATCAGTCTAATTCATGACATCAAATATTCAGATAGTAAATAATTTGCGTTGTGGTTTAATGTATGTAACTAAGACAGGAAATAAAAGATGATTTATAAGAGACTATTCAGAAGTGGAACCATGGGTGCTAGGTCACTAGGGTACTAGTATAAATCTCAATTATGTGTTTAAGCAAACATGCATGCATTGAACCTGATATAACGATATTACTGACACCTCCTCTCGGTGTGGTGTTAGCCTAAGCTCGAGTTAAACTACTACCCCTCTCAGGGAAATCATGACGAGAGCTTGCATTACTATTGTGCATAACTTGGGTAAGGTTTCGAAGAGTTAAACCCTTGTGACTCGGAGTGAGTCTGTCACACACCGGTCCTCTCGGACTTGACAACATGACTCTAACAAACATTAGTCATTCCTCAATAACTATTGCAAGCAATAAAAACTCCGACTCAATCAAACATGCATATAAAACTTAACTCATAAAATAGATTTATCAAAGTAATATAGTTCAAACCTAGCACCCATGATTGAGGGTAATTAGCCCCTAATCATGGTGCAAGGTTCACAAGTCATACAAATCAGATAAGGAAGACGGGACAAAGAACCCTAAACCGAATAGATGAACAATCTTTGGAGATGGACGCCCTTGTGATCTTTGGATTGCCTTGATTTCACCTTGATCGCTCTCCAATGGGTTGAAGCCTCTCTCGAATGCTCCTATCGCTCCTCAATCGATCTCAGCTGCCTCTCTCTCTCTGCTATAGCTTCTCTCTGCTCCAAAACTCTCGATCCCCTTCAAGTCGCGTGGAGTCGGCTACAAATAACCCTTTTTGCGTCTGGCAGGTGTAACGATCGTTACAGTGGTGTAACGATCGTTACATCGTCGTTACAGCTCCATTACACCATCGTTACAGGCTTATTTACATCTCACTGTCTCGGTATAACGATCACTGTAACGATCGTTACACTTGTTGTAATGATCGTTACATTGATGCAACGATCGTCACACTTGTTGTAACGATGTAACGTTCGTCACTCTTTCTGATCCATTGTCTCTTCCTATTTTGCTTTCCCGACTCCTTGCGTTCGCTCGGTTCATTGACCCCTTTTTACCTGTAATCTGCACATTCACACCAACATACCCAAGGGCGTAAAAGTGGTATAATTTGGGCTCTCTAAGCCCGGGATGAAGCCAAATCAGCTCTAAATGTGGGGGCGGATCAGTGACAGTGGACTCCATACGGGCCCACATCAGATACCTAATAGAATGTTGGGTTTATATTTCCAATATTCATGAAATGAGGAGAGAAAGTTTGGGATTGGAGTGCCATATAAAAAGGAAAGGGTAAGAGAGAAAAGGGAAGGTAAACTTGAAAATTAAAGAGAATAACTTTGCAATTTTCTTATATGTGATTTGGAATTTATTAAAATAAGAGAAATTAGAATCTGATTCCCGAATCCCTAATAAGAAAATAGAAGTAAGATTGTACGAGAAGATGATCAAAGCTGAAATTATGAAGCACTAGTAAATGAATGAGTGAGAAATATGTGAAATTTTGATCGTAATATTTTTACGAACTACGCATTTGATCTTTGAGAAAATCACTTCAGAAGATGAAGCTGTCTTTCTGGGAAAAAGTGCACATGCCGACCATTCGTAAATCAATTTGAAATTTTTGGTGAAATAAAAGGAATAAAGGCGAGAGACTATTCGCCTCGGTCCAAAATTTCATCCATAACTTTTACAAAATTTGTACTAGAGAGAGAATTTATTTCACTTGACTATAATTAACTTATTTTTTTAGTCTTATAGTACTTTAACTATTCACGTTTTCCACTTTACTACAATACGTCATATTCTATTAAATCTTATGTCGAAAATACAAAATTGTCCTATAACACATTTTAAAATTTCAAAATAGCACGCTTATCTCTAACCATAACCCTAATATTCAACATTTTCATTAAAACAGTTACTAATTTTTAAAAATTATTATAACTTTTATTGTTAAAAATATAATTAGTTATTATTATATATTAAATTATCAATATAAATTTATTAATTTATTAAATAAAAATTTCAAAATTAAAGAAATAATTTATTAAATTAATTAGTAAATCATCAATGTGAATAATAATTATTAAGTGATTAATCATTACAAATCTAGGTCTGGATTGGATCGATGAACCTAGGTCTAGGCTAATTGGGGTTGTTGGAGGAATCATCGAAGCAACTATTGGCAGAGTCGACGCAAATTTTTTGACTCCCACGGAGTTTGTGGACATCATCTTAATGTTGGGGAGATCCGGGTCTTACCAAGGAAGAGCACACCGTAAAGAAAGCTCTAATACACATTAGAGTCAACTTCTAACCCAAAAGATTAGTCTGGTGGGTTTTGAGTCTAATGAGTATATAAAATATTATTATACCCCGTACACTTCCTATGTGGAACTCAGTCTAATCCTAACAATCTTCTCATTCTCATTGATCCCCATCACATCAGGTTGCGCACCTAAGCCCAAATTACATTTACTCTCACCCGCTGGCCCATCTGGCTTGATCCATCATGAGATCCACTGACCTTGTGGTCTAATGACATCTATGCAAACCTAACTCTGATAGTACTATTGGGGAGATCCGAATTTTACCAAAGAGGAGCACACCACAAGTAAAGCACACATACACATTAGAGCAGATTTTTGACCCAAAGACTAGTCTTGTGGGTCTTGGGTCCAATGAGTATATAAAATTTTCTCATTTCGATGTGAGATCTGAACACACATGTGAAAAGATCTTTCAAACTTTCGTTCTCTTACCAAAGAAAAAAATAAAGGAAATGTTAGATTTGCAGTTGCGCTAGCACAAAGAATTTACCTTTCAATAATATGGTCTTACCATTCTCAAAGTCTTGCTTGTTAAAGAGGTAGTGAGAACAAACATGTACTCTGCCATGGCTCATAACTTGGTTGGCCGTCCTCATGCCCTTTGCTGGTGGGATCCACACCACGTTGTGGTGTCTCCGGCGCGCATTTGCTCGACGTCCGCCGCCATCGACGGTTTGGCTCCGATGAAACCAGGCCAGACCCAACCATTCGTCAGATCTCCTCATTACTTCTCCATCTCTATTAATGGTGTCCTCTCTCTCTATCTCTAGCGACCAGTTCTACTCTTCCATAACCTTTAACAACCAAAACTCCCCCTCCACTACGTCCGACGAACAAGATAGAGCACCAGGAGCAAGAGAAGAGAGATTGAAGATGAATCAATTAAACTTCATTTTTTATTGTAAATAACCAATATACAGTTAAAATTTTATAAATTAATAATGTCGGGACCGGAGAAATTTATTTATTTAGAGAGTTATTAATTTATCGATAAATTAATAATTATTAATTTAAAGAGTTTTTAACCGATTCAACGTAATTTATATTTACGTATAAACTAAGTAATTATACATATAAGAAAAGTTAGATATGAGCTTCAAATAGATTTGAATTTTAAAGGAAAACATAAAACTATTGAATCATATTTCAATAGAATGTAATATATATTTTTTTCAGTTTCAATGAATTATTAATTTATGATTTTCTTGAGACCGAAAGTTATAAAGGGATCTCCCGAAAAATTATTATCTTATTATTTTATCGATTTTTTTAATTTTTTACATTAGCCCAAGTCGGGACCGGACAAATTTATTATTCTAGAGAGTTTATTAATTTACCGAGTATTAATTTAAAGAACTTCTACTGTACTCTTACATCATAAGTTATTAATATTTAGTAAGGATAAAAGCGTCATTTCACTAATCAATATTTTTGTAAATTATTTAGTTTGAAAAAACCATTATACCCTTAAGTTTTAATTTAAAATATTTGGGAAAATGCCACGTTAAATTAATATTCATCTTCGTCGAGGAGCAATATTGTCATTTTTTTGATAATACTAACATAGTAGTAAAGGAAAATTATAAATAATTAGGAAATTTGGTAAAGTTGCTTACTAGTAGGGAGATGAGTAGTTGATTTATGATATTATATTTGTTTTCGATGATGTATATATATATAGCTTTAATTAAAGGGGAAATTTCACTTAGTTACTCTTAAGTTTGGTCGAGTTTCACTTAACTCCTCTTAAGTTCAAAATCCACCTGTGGAGTCTCTTAAGTTTGTTAAAGTCTCACTTTACCTTTTTCCGTTATTTTTTTAAAAAATTCTGTTAACTTTGTTTATGAAATGACGAAAATACCCCCGAATGTGTTTTCAATTTTCAAATCTTGCCCTTGTAACCCTCTCTCCACCACTTTATCTCTCTCGATTTCTTCCCTCCTCCGTCCAACCATCTCCCCCTGCCCTTCCTCTTGCAATCCCTTCCCTTCTTCCTTGGCCACGGTCCCGTCCCTCTTGGCCTCCACCACGACCACCTCCTTGTCCCTCTCGACCACCGCACACAAACCCATCTTGTAATGGGAGGAGGATTTGAAGGCATGGAATCAGATCTGGGAGGAGGATGGCAGGCTCTGGGTCGATGCAGGGTGGGGGGTCGAAACCAAGGTTGAGGCCGGATTGCAGGCGGGATTGAGGCCAGGCTTGCAGGCGAATCGCGACTGGGCTGCGAGTGACGGGAGGCCGGAGGGAAAAGGATGGTCACAGCCTCACGGGTAGGGTCAGTAGGGCCGGGGCTCGTTATTGGGGCTGAGTTGGGAGGAAACGAAGGAGAGGAGGACATGGGCGAGGTGTGGCTGGGCAGGGCTAGGGCGGAGAGGGGATTGATTTTTGAGGATGGTCTGGGAAGGGAGGAAGCAAGAGAGGCTCAGGCCAGTGGGCGGGGGAGGCGTAGGTAGAGGGATTTGGGCCGGAGTAAGGGTTGGGGAGACTGGTACTGGAGAGGTCGGGAGGAGGTTTTGGTGGACATGAGGGGAGGGACGACATCGGCGGAAGAGGCGGTGGCCGAGAGGGACAAGGAGGTGGTCGGCGTGGAGGCCAAGAGGGACGAGACGGTGGCCAAGAGAGAAGGGAAGGGATTGCAAGAGGAAGGGCGGGGGAGGGAAGAAATCGAGAGAGAGAAAGTGGTGGAGAGAGGGTTACAAGGGCAAGATTTGAAAATTGAAAACACATTCGAGGGTATTTTCGTCATTTCATAAACAAGGTTAACAGAATTTTTTAAAAAAATAACGGAAAAGAGTAAAGTGAGACTTTAGCAAACTTAAGAGACTCCACAGGTGGATTTTGAACTGGATTAAGTGAAACTCAGCCACTTATGAGTAAAGTGGAATTTTCCCTTAATTAAACCAAAGTGGAATTTTCCCTTAATTAAACCAAGCAAGAAAATATTTTCTTCCGTTGGTACTGTACGTATAAACACAAGCTTAATAACTATATATAATAGTACCCTAGAAAGGAACAGAGATAGTCTTGACTCTTATTGTTCATTTAGATTTTGCAAACATGAGTGACCCCAAATATGCTTACCCCTACCCTCCTCCTCCTCCTCCCCAAGGTAACATACCCTCTGTCTTTCCTCTTCCTTCATTTCTTCACAAAAACAATATGGTATTTGATATCATGTCCTCAATCATGCAGTTTGGTTGGTTTAGGCTTCAAGTACCATGTCACTACAGATAAAGTTAACAACTTTAGATACAGAATAGTCAATTAATGAGATTTTCTTGTAATGATTTTCAGGATACTATCAAGGACCTCCTGTAATGGCACCTCCACAATATGCTTATGCTCCACCTCCCAGGAGAGAACCAGGCTTCCTCGAAGGATGGTACTTTCTTCATCGATCTTCCCTCTTTTTTAGTTTTGAAATTTCAAATCTTGTGACTTTTGTTGTTGTTGCAGTCTTGCTGCTCTGTGTTGCTGCTTCCTAGTTGATGAATGTTGCTGTGACCCTTCCATCATTCTTGTCACCTGATTTTAGGCATGGAGTCACTGCCCTCTATTTCTACTTATCTATCTTCCAAACATAAGACCAAAATATTATTATATTATCTTTTCTGTCACCAAGTTAGTGTTATGTTCAAGACAATTTGGGATCAACCTTGAACTTGAGATGTACTGTGGCCTTCAACTTGTGTTCATGTTTTAATCTCTTTTTTTGTTCATATTCTCATTGGTTTTGAAGGGACATTGGTGTCCCATCTTCTTTGAATTTTAGGCTAATTTGGAGGTGGAAGACAAGAGATAGACAACTTCCCAATTCCATTCGGTTAAGTTTCTTTGTGGGGTCAGACTGGTTGAATTTTTCATCTTATAGCTTCTTTTGAGACTCAGGAATTGACAATTTTATATTATGTTCCTATTCCATCCCCATTAGTTTAGTGGGGAATCTGTACTTGCTGATCAAGTCTTTTGTATTTTGTCTGATGGAGCTATTTAGGGAAAAAATACCTAACCAGTTTTGAGTTGTTCATTGATATTTGATGGAGTGGTTGTATTTGATTTCAGTTTCTCTTGATATATATATATATATATATATATATATATATATATATATATATATATATATATATCCATTGCCTGGAATTGAACCCGGGTCTCTTGGGTGAAAGCCGGATATCCCAACCGCTGGATGACAAGGGAAGATCTTGTTGTTTAAGATGGTTATTCTATTTCCTTGTTATTTGATAAATCAATTGATTGGAATGAATTGATTTAAGGTAATAAAAAGACTGAGATGTCCCAATTTATACCCACAAAGGTGGAAAGAATGTTAGCTGCAACGAGTTATGTGACTATCATGATTTTTTGTATCATGTCGTATGTGAGAGGAAGCAATACAAGAAAGTCCTATTTCTAGAAGTAACTTGTTAAGCTGTGGCTGTCGCTTGTAGCAGCCCATTGTGCCTTAGCAGGGGCTCAGGCGAAGGTTCTCGCCCTCTAAATTCCACAAAAACCTGAGGCAGACACCACCAACCACTATATTCAGAACAAATCTAACCAATCCTTCCACAAACAAGTGAAAAAGGTTGCATTTGCTCACCTCCAGAGGTGCTTTTCCACCTCCAAGTGCAAGAACTGTCTCCCGAAATCTGTGCCCTGTATCTTTCACAGCCTATTGCAGAAATGACTAAAATCAGCATGTGTTACACTACAACTCTAACAATCAAGCACATGACACCAGGATCTTTTCATTGTCCCCTAACAATCAGTCCCACGACCTAAGGTACAAACTTCTCTCGCTGATGGCAAGGCTTGAACATGGTTTTAAAGGTCATTGATTTCTCATATCTAATTGGTGAATTTTACCATCCCATCTAACCCTTCTCCATGATGCTACTCAATTTTGGCAATGGCCAATTGTTCTAAAAATGTATTAGGCCTTTGGACTTCAGCCCTTCTATTTAAATCTCTAACAGGTCATACAGAAAGCAAAGTCTGCCAGACTGAGAGGGGATGTAACTAAATCACAACTTTATATCAATAATTGGATTTAAGAGATATCGGTTCCCCATACCTACGATCTGGGATTTAAGCTTTGCAAATGGGAAAGCTATTCCCAGCAAAGTAGTCCCCCGGTTTAACTTGGATTAAACTCAGGGTCCTAGACCCCATAAAAAATCTTACAACTAAAGCTGTAAGATGCAAGGCTAAAAAGGCTATTCTGGATTAGCACTTTCCTCTATATACCTGGTTGTCATCAAGTCCAGCATCTTCAAATGCTGAGAAAGCATCTGCTGATAGCACCTCTGCCCACTGCAAAAATAAAAGGTCTCCCTCAGAAAAATACATACCAAGGGGAAACAAAGGAAAGGAAGTGTGGAAAATAATCATGGCCACAATTCAAGAAGATAACAGAATCTAATCGACAAAGCTAAGCAAGCTCATGCTGGAGATAACAGTGTTATGTGCCCTAGAAACCAATAGTAATAATAGCAGCCCCCTCCTTGAACTAATTTATGAGAATAAAAGATATATTTTATTTATCATTAACGAATGCCTATTTATATACTACATTAGGTATGCCCTAGAATATATTCCTATATGGTAACATAATAAGAATAAGAAAACATGTAACTAGAAAGTATTAGAAAAAGGAAACATATATTTAGGAAATACTATTTTTCCTATTTATTTAGATGGTGTTGCATGTTGACTTTTCCCTTTCCTTTCTATAATAATTTCCAATGAACGCATCCTTATCAACAGAAAACATACATTGAGCATTCTAGTTATCCCAAAATAGTAGAATGTGGAGGAAGACAAAATTTGAGCATTAAAAAAACCTTGCTAGAATTTGGTCCACATCGAGCATCTCTATAAGAACACATTATAATGAAGAGTAATTTCAATATGATCATGGGGCTAGTACACTATAAAGAGCAAAAGAATTACCTTGTAACTGTAGTATCCGGCTGCATATCCACCTAAGTTCTCATAAAATAATAACAATAATTAGAAAATTAGCATCCAAGTTACTCTTTGAGTAGTACAGAATTTTAATTTGGGCTAACTAAAATATCAACCTTAACAGTTGAATGTGAATTGCTTTATATGTAGTTAATTTTCCTTATATACATTCTATGTGGGATGCATATTTCAACAAGTAAAGCATGCACATGAAGAGGTGGAAATGCTCCAAAATGTACTAACATGACATTAGCATAATAGCAAACCTGCAAATATATGGCTGAAGCTGCAAAGGAACCTGTCTTCAGGCAGAGGAGGGATGACTTGTGTTCTTTCACTAACCCTCCTATCAAAATCATAGATAGATTCTGATCCACCGGGAACATAGTTTGTATGGAGCTCCAAATCTAAACTAGAAAATTTTATCTGAGAAAGAGAAAATGGCAATCTGTTAAGTATTCAAATATCATTGTGGAAATATATGTATTAAAACACTACAATACAATCTATTGGCCTAAACAGCACGCTTACACGTTCACAAAAAAAAGGGTGTAAACTAATTTTTTAACCACTATGATAACAATCACCACATGTGCATGGTGGGCCTGCAAAAGACTAGTTCATACACAAAAAAATGAAATGATTCAAAGACTACTAGTATTCGGAATGTGCACAAAAATAAGTTCTCTCTGAAAATATCACTTCATTAATGACTTAATGTGTAGTTAGCAAATTACACTAAAGACGTAGAATCTGTAAGTCGTGGCTGAGCTAAAATGGAGAAAGCTTGACAAATGCAGGGCTATTGGGCAGTAAGTATTACTAACCATTTGCAAGCACTTTGCAACAAACCAATGCTTCATTGATATTTTTTTGAAGTTGATGAATCCCCCAAGCCAAAATATTTGAGCAAACCAAAATAGTTTATCACTGAACCAAAATATTTGTCATAGACATCCGTTTTCTACAAGGGGTTGATTTGCTTATAGTAGCGCATGACTCTGAAAGTTAACTTTTTATTTTCTTGATAAAGGCAAATCAAATCTAACTCGACCAGAAGGGGAAATCTATGGCAATAAAATTGATGCAGAAAAGGAAATCCCCAAGTTAAGCTTACACGATTGCTAAAACCAAACTGCTGATTAAATAGTACCTGACGAAGACTTTGAGAACCTGCACGGTAAGTCCTTGCTGCAAGGAGTTTTTCATACACATCTTCAGGGAGACTCTCCCCAGTTTCATAGTGCTTCGCAATGCCCATCAAAGTATCTCTGATTAAGTCATGAACAAAACAATTAAGAATTGATAACTAAAAAGTGACCATGGTTCGAGTCACATATCTCTCTCATCTTTAATCTCACCAACTTATGTTGGGGCCCTCTCTATCTATACCAACTAATGCTGGGTCAAGTGGCAAAATTAGAGCTCCCTTCTTGATAAGGGAGGTCTTGAGCCCAAATCTTGATACATTGCTGATAAAAAAACATATGCATATTGCCCAGACTGATACATAAACTACTAAATAATATCAAAATATAAAATAGTAATTGCCAAAAATTCTTACTAAGTTACCTATACATAAATGAAAACATCCAATACAGCCGAAGTGAATAAATTATGTAAAATTGTAATAATAGTATACTCTGTGAAATAATAAAAATAAAAATAAATAAATAATAATAATAATAATGTAGACATTTTTGACATTTACTCTCCATCAAACTAAGACTTGAACTCATGACAACTAAGTTTTGGTTGGACAAGATTACCTGTGGTAACACCAGTTTTCCATGAATTGAGATGGTAATTCAACTGCATCCCACTCTACACCACGAATACCTGCAACTAGACCTTCGTCCTGTTTCGTTAACATATGCTGAAGTGCATGACCAAATTCATGGAATACTGTCTCAACCTGCAAAATATTTCATCTATTAATCAAACAATAAGCAAAATCACTAAAAATTGCAGCTCCAATTAAGCGCATTCAAAATTCACAGATATTCGCGATCATACAGATACATATTCTATATCCAGAACCATCACTAAACATGAAGGGACTAATTTTCTGATCAGTGTGGGTTATTTAGACATTGTTTTTCCCCAAAGTTCCAAAACACATTGTTTCCTGCTAAGTAAGAGCATGAACAAATATGCTCCTCCAACTCAGATTTAATTGCGAGCGTGAATAACCACCTAATCCCTCACTCGGTGGGAACAATGTTCCTTTGTTAAATCAATCTTTCATTTATTCAAGTCAGTTATCAGCCTCTTTATATACTCAAATTACTTTAAGTTAATATTATTGCACTTAAGTCTAGAAATAATGACCTAAAGCCAAATAATGTAATTTCCAACTTGTTTCAGTGAATTTGAACCAACGATGCCAATCAAGTTACTTGAATTGATTGATGTCTCATTAAGTATAATCTTGGTAGCGATTTACGAACAGCCTAAAGAAACAAAACTACAAGTGTATCCACTGTACTTAAGCCCACCTCCCGAAATGTCATGAGGCTCGGCTTGTCACCCACGGGTGGTGATTGGTTGCAAACCATATGAGCTACAGGCAACCTTGCACAAGTACCATTGCGTGAAAATACACGACTACGGCCAATAACCTCATCCATCCATGCACCACCTCGTTTTTCAGATGGACGAGAATATGGATCAAAGTAGAAGTATGCAATAGGACTGCCGGAAGACGAATCTTTAACACAGTAGAATTGAACATCCTTATCCCAAACCTAGAAATTAACAATGACATTAGTACTCTGTCACAAGTAGAAAAGAAAAGCACCAATTCAGAACTTAACTAGAGACACTACCGGAGCTAAACCATCAGCTGGCTCAATACGAATTCCAAAAAGTTTGTCTGCGAGGCTGAAAAGACCATCCATAACTCTTGGCAATGAGAAATATGGCCTTAGCTCTTCCTATAGCACACGTGAGAAACAAGCACACTTCAGTGTTATGACACAGAAATTAGTGTACATAAACGCCGTTGGAAAAATAGAATGTGAAATCAATCATCTATATCTAATAGGACCAGGATGAAAGGATATGGATCAACCCTAAAAAGGATTTGAACTTAGTGTAATTCACCCTTGATCTTTAAAATGGACATGTGTCACAAACAGTTACACCAAGCAATTCAGCAGATCAAAGTAATACATAATAATTACAATATTAATTATGTCCCTAAATCCAAACACAGGTGACATGCACACAAAGAAGAGAGAACCTCATTGATATCATATTTTGACTCACGAAGCCTTTCAGCCCAAAAGCTGAGGTCCCAGTGTCTCAAATCATTAGCTTCTGCTGCACCTTGCTCCTTGGCAAAATTTTGTAGGTCTTCATGATCTATGGAAGCCAAATAAACTTATCAGCTTGAAAAGAGTCAGTTTCAGATCATAGAAACTTAGAACCTTTTATGAAAATTGGATAACTGCATGGCTATAGCTTCATCCATAAGGTTATTCTGAAGTTTGTTACGCAAAGAGTTCAAGTTTAATATTAACTTAGCTGATGAATGAATTTCATTTTTCAGCACTCACTAGAAATATTACGTGATCGTGTCCACCAAATGAAGTCTAAATTCAGCAATACTTTCATAGATCTACAGTAATGGTGTACAATGACAGTGTAAGTTAAATTCCATTTCAAGAAATAGAACAAAATTCAAACTTACCCTATCTATAGTAATGGTAAACTAAGACAATGTTGAGTTAGATTCCATTTAAGAAATAGAACAAATAAGTAAACAAAACCAGTCGGCAGCATTTTCAAGGAAAAGATATAAACCGAACAAAACATTGAAAACAATGAAATGTCATTTCACACAAACAAAAACCGTGTGGATATTAAATTCGCCTAAATTTGAAAAGATATACTTAATAGCAACTCGTTCAGTAAAAAAGCTAGCTAGCTACCTTTAACTGCAGGATCCCAGGAAGAACTGCGTAGTTTTTCCAAAAGTTCTCGTGCTCTATCAACTGTGGCCATTTTGGTTGCCATGCTTACCTGGTAGTATATGTTTCAGTAAGACTATAAACGCATGTATTCCCAACCATAGCAAGTCTATGAAAGAGATGTATTCCTAAATATATTTGGTCATACCTCAGCGTAGTTATTGTAGTTAAGAAGTTTAGCCTTTTCCAACCTAAGCTTCAAAATTTGGTCAATGATTGGCGAATTATCCACATCTCCACTTGAGGCACGAGTAATATAAGCTCGGTAAACTTCCTCACGCAGAGTTCGGTTTTGAGCATGCTGTAAGATGGGGAGAAAACTGGGGGCATCCAATGTAAATACCCATGGCCCATTCTCAGCTGTTGCATCCTTGTACCCCTGGCAAGACAAAGAAACGAATGAACACAACAGATAAAGCAAAGCACTTATACAGTCACAATTTAGATTGCTCAATACCTTTGAAACTGCTGTTTGTGCAGCCAAACCAAGAGCACTAGCAGGCAATCCTACAACGTCTTTCTTGTCCGTTATTAATTTCTCAAATTTCTTTGTAGCATCCAAAACATTTTCCCCAAATTTCTGAGATAGTCTTTGCAGTTCCTGCATATCAGACATGGTATATGGCAAGCAACAGCCAATGCAAAATAAGAGAAAAATCACCTTAAAGCACATTATTTACCCTCCACAGGAAGGAAGTGTTATTTCTAGTTTTAACATAAAGTTACGTAATAGCTACTAGCATTTCTTATTCTGAGAGTGGTTTAAGAAAAAAGAACAATAATTTTTGTGCTTAAGAGCACACAGTAATGTACTGACAAAGCGCCAAGGGTTTATTAATATTAAGAGAAAAGGGTTAATGCATAAGATAGGAAATCACATAGCTAAAGGCTTACTTTATTCAAGTAACTGTAACTATGATCTTGAAAGTAAATTTTATTGAGATAGAATGACCTTTCATTTTACATATACAATAAAGCAGCTTACTTTGAAGGCAGAGATCCAAGAAAAATTAGAGCACTGCATGTTTCATAAAATCACTTAAAGGTAATAGCTTGGCCATTATGTTCCACAATGAATGGCATATTGCGGCTAAGATAATTATGTACATAAGATTAGACTGTTTATGAACATGAAGCATGCCTGTGCTTAAAAAATAAGTAGACTCTATAAGAATGATAGATAATGGACACATCGCAAACTAAAGCACCTTTTCTCCTCTAAAACCACAATTTGACTCCAGTCGTCAAAAAATAAACGGTACCTGTTCAATTTTGTTGAATTGTTCTCTTTTATCATCTTCAAGAGCAACACCAATAAGAACCGCGTCCTTCAATTGCCCTGCATATACAAAAAAAAATTCTTTGAGTCAATATCAAACAAATTTAGATGAACCTAAATTCAAATAAGTAAATGGCATTGTAAATATATAATAACATAACAACACGCCATGAGTTTGAACCAAGTGTGAGACAGTGTTCCATGCCAGTTCCAGTCTCAAACATGTGTGCAATTCAAAGAAGTAGAACCTATTAATGTACCTTTGTAGCTAAACTAATAATCAAACGGAGGCATTACATCATTACCTGATGTCCAAATCTATTGTCATTGTAACTGTGCAATAAGTTCTCAAATAGATTTGACCTTGATTGTTGAAGTATGACCCCATAAAATCATCATGATAATAAATAATTGACTAGTATGTTACTGTCAACAATGGACCTATCTATCCATTTGGGACGAAGCTGACGGGTGACTGCTCAGTCATTGGCATTGAGTTACAAAGCAGAACAGGCAGTATCTAATTTGGACAAGCTTGCCCCAACACCGAGCATGATGCATCCCTACAAGTGTTGTACAATATGAATGATGCACAATTTAAGCTGACTAAATCTCACATACCTTCAACTACACGTTTGCGGGCATCACTTAGTGATTCCCACTCTGGAGATTGTCGAATAGCTTTAAACGCATTGTATATAGGTTTGCTCTGACCCAACCTGAGCGCAAGCTTGATTTTCTCCGGCTGGAAACCAAACAAAAGAGAAAACCATGATTCAATTCAGCTCCATCCTAACTTCAGAGTTCCACAAAATGTAATTTACATGGCCACTAAAAACCTTAGTCCTTAAATGGGCCTCCCTTTGAATTAGGGATCAGGAGAGCAATACCTGAACTTCTTCAATGGCGGCACGAAGCTCAGCAGAGTCCTTAACCGACTTGAGATGATTAACCATCCCCCAAACCACCGACAATTGGTCCCAAATCTTCTCCAGCGGCTCAGCCAGCTTGACCCACGACGGCTCCACCGTCCTCTCCAATTCATCCAGATCGCCCTCCTGCACAAAACCCACAAAAATCAACCTCCCCAAAACCCACAAACCTAAACCCACAATTAAAAACCCACCAATTTCCCCAGAATAGCTCGAATCCCAGGACGAACGTGCTTGGCATCAACGGCGTCGAAAGGCGGGAAGTCAAAATCGGCCAAGAGAGGATTGTGGTCCAAGCCCTCGTCGGAGGCGGCGGAGGGAAGAGCGTGGAAGGCGCGAGAAGGAGGGGGTCGGCGGAGACAGAGGTTGAAGGAGGAGGACCAGAGGGGGCAGGGGAAGCATCTGGGGAGGTGTTTGGGAGAAGGAGAGGGAAGAGAGAAAGATGGGCGGCGCCGCCGGAGGAGGCAGCGGGACGAGAGGGCGAGGCGGGTGGTGGTGGAGGTGGCCATCAGAGTGTTGGCTATAAGGAACAGAGCCCACAGACCCAACAACAAGCTTCTTCTCCTTGCTCCTGTCATTTTTTCAGGTTATATTGTTTCCGATACCATCGTATGGTTGTAGATTTTTTTTGAGGAAATATTAGTCACGTGGCATCGGAACTGTAACGCGATGATTTGCTCTACACAAACAAGTCAAACACAGTCATCATTTTACAAAGGAGTAATTCTAGAAAACACCCTTTAAACTTGTTCAAATATTACATAATACTCCTTCAATCTAATTATTTCACTGCCACCCCATGATATATTCATTCATCTCATTTCTTTTTTTGTTTGTTTAGTTCCGTCTATTTTAAACCATGTGTAGGTTAAATGTGGTGTCTAAACTTAAATAATACTCAAACTACCATTTCATATAAAGTTAGAAATTATAGAGAAATTAGCTAAACGTAATTCATCTCCTATTTGACTCTATATTCTCAAACTCCAAAATGTCGCCGGATCCACACCCTCTTCTACAGATGCCTCCTCTTCTTCGAGACTCAATTTTTGGTAAAGTGTTTGAGTCAATCCTCTTCACTTAACCAAACAAACCAAGAACAAAACATACAATTTGTATACACCTAACGACGAATTGGATGGAACTAAATGGACATAACAGAAGTGAGATAAATGCGTAATTAGGGGGTGGAGGTGAGACAATTGGTTTTAGAGGGTATTATGTGAAATTTAAGTAATTTTAAGGGGTGTTCTCTGGAATTACCCCTTTTATAAAACCATCACTTTTGTCTCTATTTGTTAGGTACATATGCGTCGAGTTTGCACTTAACCCAAGGCTACTGTTTACTTATAATCAAGATTATATAATTCGGATCTTAAAGATATATAGGCCAACTTACAAAAGAGATATTTGATAAATTCAGAGAAATCGTGGAAAGATAGTAGCAAAACGCATTTTGTAATAAATAAATAATTAAACATATATAAATCATATTATTATTTATTAAAAACAAATTGATTAATATTTAATCATTTTTAATTTCATACTTGTCAATACACTCGAAGTTCAAACGTGAAACCAAAAGAGATGAATGATTGAGAGTTTGACTTTTTATTTGTTGTTTATTAACCCAAATTTCAAACCGAAATTAATTAGGTGGACCAAATACGACCGGATTAGATTGGACGAGACCGAAATTAATTGATTAAAGTTGGAGTAGACTAGAATAAATTGATTTGAACCAAATTAGACCGGAATCAAGTTGAATTTTGTTGGATTAACCGATTTGACCAGTATTTTCACTGATATCGGCCGTTTTGTCTCGAAAATCTTGCAAAAATCGATATATCGCCGGTATATCGGTCGGTCGCGAAGATATCTATAACACTACTTATAACATGTATGTGGTTGATGCTCAAATTTTGGGTGCAAAGTTTTTTTTCCTTTTTTGATTTCATAAATGAAGATTTAGTTAGCTTTAGAGTTGGCGTAATAACAGTATTGCAGGGTCGACTCAACCATTATTGAAGCCTAAAACAAAAGTTAAAATACAAAGTTTTATGTTTTGATAATACAAATTGAAGCCTTTATTTTCATAGTTAGATCTTTTATTTTTAAAATTTTGCTTAAACTATAAACATACCTCGACCTATTTTAGGGTGAGTATAAAGCAATTGCTTCAAAATCTTTACAGTGAAGTTAACCTTGCGGTATTGTGGTGTGGGACAATTAACTACTGACCTAAAAAAAGAATTCAGCTTGTCATGGTGACGATCGCAGTCTGGTTGCCCTTGAAATATTTCTTATTAGTTCTTGTGTTATGCACCTACTCACATAATTGAAGGTGACACGCTCAAACTAAAACTAAGTGTTCTCGGTGAAAAAGTCAATGAATAGCGCGCTCCTATTCTTATAGTGTTGGATATTATATGATTTAAGATCATATTATATGATTTAAATTCATATTAATCCTACATGATGAATAAAATTGATTTAATATTCATTTTGAATGTGCTTTAATCCTCTTGAATGTTTAGGTTACAACCTTTTATTTTTGTCTTTAATTTGGGCATTTACTCTTGAAATTCAAGAGGTGGAAGAGATGAGACTATAAATAGATGGTCTTTCTCTTCAATTTTGAATCATCCAAATATCAAGAACTATGTGTTCTTGTTCTCCATCTTCTACATTTCTTCTCTTCAAAGTTCGTACGATTTGGTGATAGAGAAAGGCACAAGTTCAAGTTCGCCGGAACTAGACCTTTGGTGTACGGTGCTAGTTCGAAGTCGTTGTATCCTGGGAGGTGTACGCTCATTGATTCCAACACCCGAGGGAGAGCGAATACACTTTAAGGAAAGTGTCCAACACGCCTCGACTATTCCCGAGTTTGTATCAAATATTATGTAAAGGTTCATGTATCATTTTCTAATTTTCATATATCATTAGTATTTTATATTTTATTGATTTTCGCAATTTGTTATTATTATTGTATAATACCTAACAATCTTAAAGTGTATCGTTCTTGAGTTTCAACAGGTTGCGGATTCGAGAAGGTTCATACTTTGTTTTATGAAATTTTGAATGTTTTCAATTGTATAATATTAATGATGTTAATTTCATTTTGTAGATATGAAGATTAGAAAACATGAATCTTTTTGGATACAAACTATAAAGTTTTATACTCGCTTCAAAATTTAAATAAATTATTGTAACATGATTAATTTGGTCATTTAAGATCATTTATAATTTTACAAATACTAATGAGTTTGTTTTCATGTTGTAGAAATGAAGAAAACAAAGAATGTATCATATTTATGCAAATATCGGGACTTCGTAATTGCTACAATTTTAAAGAAATTATTGAAAACAAGAGTTTGGTGATGAGAGCAACAAGTTTGCTTGCCTAATTCATCTTATGAAAAATATTAGACAATATGTCAATATGGCTGAGGCCGGGAATGTACCTTTGGGTCAAATTCCAAGTGGGTTTAAGATACGAGCGTCTACCACAAATATATCGAATTTTATTTCGATATGATATGTCGAATGACTTGAATAATTTGTTGGATTCATCGTTGAAAGGACAACAAAAGATGGTGGTCATAATGGATTCACCATGTATGGTACAAAAAAAAAAAACCTCAATATTGAAAGAGGAAGAAATTGATCATGTTGTACTCAAAACTATGTATTGTATAGTTTTGATATTATTTGTAAAATGTGTACCATGAAATACAAAAGATTGTGAATGATCAATAAGAAGAGAAAAAAAAAAAATGTCAAAGGACTTGAAAAGATTATTGACTTAATCTTTGAAAGAAGCTGAGAAAAGATGGTAAACATGTTGAGTTTACCAAGATTGTAAATGACGAACCTCAAAAGCGAAAGATGAGAAGTTGATTCTCTTGTATTTAAAAACTAGCTATTGAATAGCTTAATATTCCTTGTACAAGTGAGTAAAATTAACATGAATGAAATAATGAGTTAATTCATGTAATGACGAATCATTTCAATGAAATTGAATATGCGTAATGAATATTGAATTTATTCATTGGTTGAAAATCATAATCATATGATTAATTTGAATGATTCTTATTTTGAATTGATCATCATGAATTGATGAATCATATGAGTTGAATGATATAACGATTTCATTCACGAACTCATGAATCATATAAATATGAGTTGAGCATGTTCAACGGAAGGAAAATTGTTTTGGATTGATAACTCTTGAATTTGAACATGATTGATCGAGATGAGAATAACGATCTTATTCATGTGTTGAAAAATCATATTAGTTGAATGTGATTAAGTTGAATAAAATAAAGTTTTATTCGTTGATACATAAATCATATCAATATGAATTGAATGTGATTAAGTTGAATGAAATAATGGTTTTTCATTCTTGAGTTGATAATGGTTAGTTTGAAATCATATCAACAAAGTAAAGAGATCAACATAAGTGATGATCTAGTTATGTTGCAATCTCAAAAAATAAACTTTGTGCTATCAAATCCCAAAAAGGGTTGGCTTGACATGATTGTTTGAAGTCATACTTATATAGATAGAATTGAAAATTCTAATCTAAAAATTATTGATAATTGGGAGAGTGTGCACATATACGCTTATGTCACCTCAAAATATTGCTTTGATCAAATAAGTTGTGTGTGCGGCATGACAAAGAATGCAATTGATGATAATCTCATTAGAGATATTACTTGTTATTGATGGATTCAATTATAATTGATTCCTTGCACAAAAAAAAAAAGATTGTTCCAAATACAATGTATGTGGACAAAGGTTATATAACCGATGTCATGATGAACATGAATGAAAATGTCATTATGTGGATTGATATGAATAAAGAAGAGTAATTCATTTGTATGATTGAGTCATATAATGATATGATAGACTTGGCCAAGTGAATTATAATTTATATGTAGATTAATTCACTTGAATCATCTACCATCTTTCAAGATTGGTAAGCAAACACAAATATGAATTTTGTGTAATTAGAATGTCCTTCAAATTGTTGAAAGAAAAGTTGAACCTCTTGAGCAAATTCACATTGAGATTGTGATTGACGATTTGCTAGAATAAGAGATGAGAATAAATATTTTGTGACTTTCAATTTGATAGTACAAAATATTGTTGTGTATATTTGCTTAAAAACAATAACGAGGATAACGTCAATAGTCATGTTCATGGGACAAAATGACTTTAAGATGAATATGTGAAAAGGTTGATACATGAGTATCCAACCCGAAATATTCATATTGTAATAATACCAATTCAATGATGTTGCTGAAAAGAAAATATCACACTTTATGAGAGAAGTATGTGATAATTATAAGTTTTGGGTCATCACAATACATGTGGGGGACAATAATTTTTCAGCAAATTGCCTTTAAAATAAGGTAATAACATAAATGGACGTTGAGAAAACTCTGAGTGAGTTAATAAGAGGAAGCAAGATTTTCTACGGTTAATTGAAAGTGTGGGGGTGATTAGTAAAAGCTTTAACTTCGACTCTAATGAAAATAAGAATATGAACAAAATTGTTGAATGTGCCTACATTGAACGTGCAATAGTAGTGCATATAGAGTTCATGTGTATGATTTGAAAAAAAAAAAAAAATCTCGATACACACAAGAATATTATATTAAAGTCTAGAATTAGAATATTCAGACAAACGAGATGAATTTAGATCATCTAAATGAATTCTTGAGAATTGTGATAAAATTCTAAAAAGAGTTATGGACTAGAAGAGTCAAGATTTTGCCAAAGGGCAAGGTGATAAATTCACTTGATGAATTTCTAACTTATATGTTAGAAGGTTATATGACACTAACATAAATGTTATATAACTCATATATGTGAAAAGAATATGGGAATCAATGTTGCAAGAAAAGCAAACTTATCGGTCACACGATGTTGATAAAGTTTGAAAAATTAAACAAATGTGATGGTGTTTAGCTATAAAATCTATTGATTTAAGCTAACACTTGTGAAAGAATAAAAATGAAAGTATTCTTAAAATGAGTATACAAAAGAGATAGGTAATATCATGTACTTAATGACATGTACATGGGGATGTTGCATCTATGTTACATAGACCAACAAGATACGTGAATGATCTAAATTTTTTGGATATTACATTGTTACCATGAGAATAATAATGTATCCATGATTGAATCTTGATTATGGTCTACATTATAATAGATATTGAAAAAGTGTAAGAGAATACACGTAAACAAGTTGAATATCTTATATCCATTTGGTGAGATTTTGCCATGATATGAAAACCCTTCGAACAAATTTTGATAACTAGATTCACAATGGAATCTGAGTTTATGAAAAGAATAAACAACTATAAAAGTCTAAATATTTGTGGAAGGATATTATCAAGGGCAAGGAATAACAACAAGTCTAGACATATATGTCGAAGACATAATGTTGTTAACCAACTTCTCAATTATGGTTCAATGAGGATTGACTACATAAGGTCTAAAGAAAATACCGCGGAACTAGTGATCAACTAGTTAAATGAAGATCAAGTTGAGAAGGCATCTAAAGAAATGGGACTTAAGCCCATGAAATTGTATAGTCAAGACAAAGGAAACCCAACCATGTTGACTGGAGATCCCAAGATTATGGTTCAATGGGACAACCTAATTGTTAAGACTGGTAAGGTCACTGTGGGGGTTTCCCCAGTCCTATTTCTATGATGCAAACAGTGACACCCGTATGGAAAGGTTAAGCGATTGAGCTTTTAATGATTCTTATGCGTCGAAAATATTGAGGTTTCGAGCGGAGTAAAGCGGGTTACTCTTAAATAAGAAATCACCTATGTGAGAGAGAAGTGGGGTCGCTTCAAAGGAGGATTGAGTGGCTAAATCCTTTAGAAACTCTTGCAGAACCAGGACGATGTTCACGACCAAAATGAACATAACCATGAGAACCGAACTTGGGTCAGGAAGATACCTGCGTGAGGCATGTTATCATTTACACAAACGGCAGAACAATTCAAGGACATCGCGTCTATTTGTCAGCTAGTAAAGTCGACATGTTTTCACAAGGGAAGGTTCAAAGGTACCCCCTACCTATCCTATACAGGTATTGACCGGAGAATCTATCACCATATCGTGTTGAGTCTACTCGTGCCTCTCTTTTTGTGTCGTTTTTGGTTTCGCTCAATTTTATTCATGTGGGGGATTGTTGGATATTATATGATTTAAGATCATATTATATGATTTAAATTCATATTAATCCTACATGATGAATAAAATTGATTTAATATTCATTTTGAATGTGCTTTAATCCTCTTGAATGTTTAGGTTACAACCTTTTATTTTTGTCTTTAATTTGGGCATTTACTCTTGAAATTCAAGAGGTGGAAGAGATGAGACTATAAATAGATGGTCTTTCTCTTCAATTTTGAATCATCCAAATATCAAGAATTATGTGTTCTTGTTCTCCATCTTCTACATTTCTTCTCTTCAAAGTTCGTACGATTTGGTGATAGAGAAAGGCACAAGTTCAAGTTCGCCGGAACTAGACCTTTGGTGTACGGTGCTAGTTCGAAGTCGTTGTATCCTGGGAGGTGTACGCTCATTGATTCCAACACCCGAGGGAGAGCGAATACACTTTAAGGAAAGTGTCCAACACGCCTCGACTATTCCCGAGTTTGTATCAAATATTATGTAAAGGTTCATGTATCATTTTCTAATTTTCATATATCATTAGTATTTTATATTTTATTGATTTTCGCAATTTGTTATTATTATTGTATAATACCTAACATATAGAGCTCAGGAAAAACGTGTAATGAACAGAACCCGTGTACATAGATATGGAAATTAATAGAATATGAAAACCCGTTTGTAATTGACATAAGATCAGCCGAACAACATCAATGTTAATGTTGTCAGATCGAATAACCAAAAACATAGAGTATGTACATTAAGAGGTCGTGTACATTATCTAGAGAGGATATTAGAGAAATGAAGAGGAGCGAGGTTAAGGCAAGAATTTAGTTTTTGTGTGCAAAATATAAAAGAGCATAACTCATTATTTATAAATTTTGAAAAAAAAAATTTAATATTTTAAATAAAACCAACTAAACTCTTCACCTAACGTACTTAACTCCTTCGTCTACAGACATGAAGCGAACATACAAGCCATGTCCACAAAAATATTTGACGAAGGCGTGTGCATGCTAAGTACATGGGGTTTCTCGTCCTTATTTTTGCTCAAATTTCTTAAATTCTCGAAAAACATGAAAAAGGATTGGAGATGCAAGGAATCAAACCCTATGCCTCTCACATACAAAGCAAACGCTCTATCATATAAGCTACATCTCATTTATGCACCTCAAGAACTTTTTTTTTGTCCCCCATTTTAATATGCCAAAGCTTCTGCCCCAAGCTATCTACTTGACTCGAGTCTCATGATCCACTGTAGGGTACGATAACTAGCCACTCTTGACGAGTATAAAACCAACATTTCTATCTCATACTTGTTAGATATATGTGTGCCGATTTAAAGTTAAACCAAAGAGAGGGGGATCCATTGGGGGAACACAGGGGCTGACCACCCTTCTTGATTCGAGAATTTAGAAATTTGCAAAGTAAAGTTTTTTCTTGAGAATTGCATTGACCTCACAGATCGGGTTGTGGCCTAACAACGTCCATGAAAAACAAAGATAATCAATCTTCAAGAAGTCGCCTTGGCCGAGTGGTTAAGGTGTGTGCCTCCTAAGTACATGAGGTCTCCCCACGAGAATTCAAATCAAAAAATAAGGAAAATGTTTGGAGATGCAGGGAATCGAACTTGCATGCAAAGCAAGCGCTCTACCATATGAGCTACATCCCCTTCATGTACCCTAAACATTCTATTTGACCCCACCTTAATACTAAAATATGTTTTAAACTCGTAATTCATTGAATCCTAAATTTCAAATACTCGTTTGGACCTTTAAAAGTTGTTTTCACGGTCTCAAACTCATAATATTTGAAATAGCTTCGTCTGAGTCTTTTACGTGCATGATTCCGAGCCCATAAATAAAAGTTATGACTATTTGAAGTTGAGATGCTTGTTTGAGATTCTTTATTCAATTTCTCGGGTCCATTCTTGCCTTTATTCGTCTCTGATTGACCCATACAATTCTCAAATACTCGCCCCTCGTCAGGGCCCTCCTTCAAGAAAAAGTTTATGGATCCGCCACTGAATTTTAGAGTTGACACATGTTGAATTTGAGATGATAAATTGAAACTAAAGTCGAGACTAATTATATAGGGAATAGCTAAGAGTTGGAATAGTGAACAGAGCTGGAACAATATTACAAGGCCACCCAACAAACGCAGAGGCCTAAAGCAAAAATTAAAATAGAATGTGTTATATTTCTTATGAAAAGGAGATAACACAAATTGGGGTCTTTATTTTCATACTTACCCTTTATTTGAGATATTTATTTTTAAAATTGGGCCTAAATTATAAATATACATTGACCTATTGTGGGGTGGGCCTAAATCATTTGCTGTATACATAGTGAAGACAGTCATGCAATATTGTGGTGTGACAAAATGAGTCACTGACCTAAAAGCAATATTTTTAGTTGACCATATTAGTGATCGTAGTCCGGTTGCCCTCGAAATATTACGTAGTAGCCCTCGTGTTATGCACCAACTCACAAAACATAAGTTGGAACATGCATATAATTGAAACCCAAGAATAGAAATATGAAGAACCATAGAGTTGAGAAACTCGTTTGGAACTGACAAGTTATTAGGCGAACAACATAATATTAATGCTTTCTGATCGATCAATCAAACACATAAGAGTCGAATGAGAGGTCGCGTAGGTTATGGGAACAAAATTGAGGCCAAAATTTGTTTTTTGTGTGTGAAAAATAGATTTTGAAAAAATAAATTTGATAATTTAAATAAAACCAAATCACCCTTTGAAAATCTCACACACAATTGAAAATGCTAGCTTTGACTATCTTTATTTTGGATTTTTTACAAGAAAATAGTGATTAAAGAAATTATTTATGAATTTGTGTTACCATTCTACTTATTTAAGAAAATGTGTTTTGAGACCCACTTTTGTACACGTATCCCAGCGTCACTGTTAGAGCCTAGAGGGTCCGTTTGATTTATCACCGTAGTAGCTACACTAAAGTCAAATAAGGTTAAAAATATTGGTTTACCAACTGAACTAGTTAAGCAAGTAATAGTGTTTGGTATTTATTTTAATATTATATCTATTATTGATTCTCAAAATATTATATCCTTAATATGAATTTATATATTTATTTTCCATAAGATTTGTACAAAATATTTTTATAAAACTTATATATCATTATTTTGATTATATACCTATGTGATGTGTCTAGGGATGGCAACGGGCGGGTTTGGGTCGGATTCGGCCCAACCCGCACCGCACCCGCTCACTTCCAACGGCCCCGACCCGCAAAAAACCCGGCCAATTTGAGCAGGTGCCCGACCCGTAAAAAACCCGTCGGGTTCGGGTTTTCTCCTAAACCCGAAACTCGACCCGAATATTCAAATATGAACTTAATTAACAATTTTTTTTACAATGCAAGGAAAAATTAATAATATAAATAGATGTTATATTATATTATTTTAGATTTTTTGCGTGATTGGGTAATTATAATTTAGGTTTTAACGTTTTTTATTAAAAAATTATTGATAATATAAATTATATTATATAATATTACCATATAAATTATTATTTTTTAAAATTCGAATGGGTGCGGGTCGAAATCGGATCGGATATACGTCAACCCGCACCCGTCCCGAACTCGCTCAGAAAACCCGAACCCGCAAAAATTTGGATTTCACCCGTTTTAATTGGGACGGGTTGATCGGGTATCCGTCGGGTTCAAATTTTTTTGCCATCTCTACATGTGTCATTATCCCTTGTTGTACATTTATCTACTCATTTTATACATATTTTATAGAAAACAATACATGGTCAAAATAATAAGAAAATTATTTTATGTAAAATCTGTATATAAATTGAGTTAATAAAATTTATTATAATGGGTACCAGGGAATGGAAGGGATGAAAAAAAATTCAAACTCGACAGAATTAATTAATCCGTCCCAATCGAAACGAGTAAAACATACAAACAATCGAGTACGAGTCGGGCACGCGCTTTTCCCTCGAATGTTTTATCGAGTACGGGCAAGATTGTTTTGGAGGTGAAACCAGTGCTGACACGTGTGTGCAGTGAGCTTCAGAAACATATTTTCTTGAATAAGTAGAACAATAACACATTTTTTAAAATTAATTTATTTAATCACTATTTTTTGAAAAATATTCGAGACAATGTAACGAATACTGGTCAAATACTGATCAACCGGGAAAATTCAAATTAAATTGTGTTTAATTCGGTCCAAATCAATTAATTTAAATTAAATATAATTAATGTTAGTTTAATGTGGTCTAATCGGCTCGCCTAATTAATTATATTTTGACATTTAAGTTACAAACAATTACTTAATCTGAAAAACCAAACTCGCTTATGTCACGGGAAGAAAATAGTGATTATTGTTCCTTTTCGTTAATAAATATGAGTATAAGCAAATTTAATTAATTAATTATTTATTTATTAGGAAACATGTTTTGCCGTGATCTCTTCAAGTTTGTCAAATTTCCATTTTTGTTTGTTGGCTAATATATACTCGAGTTCTGAATTCCATTTAGGGATGTCAACATGTCGGGTTTGACCAAATTCACAACCAAAAGATTGGAATGGATACCCAACCAGGAAAAATCTGCTCAAAGTGAGCGGGTACTTGCCCCGCTCAAGACCCGTCGGGTACAGGTTTTACCCGAAAATTATCCAAAATGCAAAAAAATTGAAAATGCCCATAATTTATGATGTATATATTATATATAATAATCTACGTAATTTCTTTAATTAAAAATTGTCTTAATGTTTTTTTAAATAATTAAATAATATATAAAATAATTAATTATTTTATGGGGTACGTGTATGAGTTGGAACGGGGTGGGTATAGGCCAACTCGTACCCAACAAAAAATCCGAGAGAAAAACCTGTACTCGATTTTTGCAGCTTTTACTCGTTGGGGTGGATTAATCGAGTACCCGTCGAATTCGAATTTTTTTAGTACTCATTATAATAAACTTCATCAACTCAATTTATGTAGATTATTACATAAAATATTTTTATCTCATTATTTTGACCATATGTCTTCCATAAAAATCTATATTAAATAAGTAGATAAATGTATAATAATGATACAAATATATAGTTAAAATAATAATATATAAGTTCTATAAAAATATTTTGTACGAAGGATACAATATTTTGAGAATCAATAATATATGTAATATTAAAATAAATAACCAAATATTATCATGTAGTTCAATTGATAAAGCAGTATTATTTTTAAATTTAGTTAGACTTTACTATAGCTGCTACAGTCATACATCAAACAAACCCTCTCTGGCAGTAGTATTATGACAGTGTACAAAAGTGGGTCTCAAAACACATTTATTTAAATAAGTAGAATAGTAACACAAATTCATAAATAATTTATTTAATCACAATTTTTCTGTAAAAAGTCCCTTTATTTTAGTGCCAACTTCATAGCAGCACCAAACAAATATGCTATAAGCCCTTCGAATAAGAGCTGCAGTTCATGAAAAGGAAAATAAATAGTCAGGAAATTTTACTTGGTTTAGCAGATTCCATTACATCCTCAACTCTGGAGCTGTGCTAATAATAAATCTATTACTATCAGCAAATCCCATATTCATCAAGTCGCTTTGGCCGAGTGGTTAAGGCGTGTGCCTGCTAAGTACATGGGGTCTCCCCGCGAGAGTTCGAATCTCTCAGGCGACGTCTTTTTACCATATTTTTACTCGGCTCATAAACATCAGATAACATGGAAAAAATATTTTTTTGGAGATGCAGGGAATCGAACCCTGTGCCTCTCGCATGCAAAGCGAGCACTCTACCATATGAGCTACATCCCCTTTATACTCAACTAATAAAGTAATTATATATACATTTTACTTTGCTCTTCAAATTCACCAACACGAGCAGGTTCTCTGTCCAAACTAGGAGGGTCATTACTGTGGGCCGATATAACCCAATGGGCTTGCGAGTTCTTCTGGAGCCCAAAAGGCAAAGGAAAAAAAATGAGAGTCGCTAAAGGAGGGCTTGAACCTCCGACCTTGTGGTTAACAGCCACACGCTCTAACCAACTGAGCTATTCCAGCTTGTTGGTCTAGCTTGTGGTATTTGCACATATAAATATTATAGTTTCACATCTCATCTCATTATTTTTGTCAAAATGCTCCATTCCCAGAACCAGAAGCCATTTGAACTAATTTAAGACACGAATTTAAAAGTTCAGGTATTTTGATGAATAAAAGGGAATCCTAGAATCAAGAAACGATAAAGAATTCGACGGAGATTTGAATGTTTTTATTTGACAGAGCAGTGTGCCTCTTTCTCTTAAAGAAACAGAAACGACACTCACCAAGTCCCCACAACTCTCTTGCTGCCTGTCCTGTGCCTACTTGCTCCTGTTCGTATCTGCACCTCACCTTTGCTTGGTACACATATATAATATATAAATGATCCAAATTTGTTTAACTATCCTTACATTACACTATTGTTGCACTATACTCTACACATTAGAGTACTAAATAATTGGATGGTCTCAACCTGTTAACAAGATTACAACATGAGCTGTTTCAAGTAATGAAAGATTCTCTCTGTTTCTATTATTGCAACAGTATCCATGTCAGAGAATATGCATTATTTTGTACAAATTGGTTACATAGTTTAATCCTTTGATTGGATATGTGATTATTCCTAATCAGACCCAGATTCAACTAGCTTTCAAATCTCTTCTTCACACAATTATTTCTTCATCATCATCATTAATAAACATGATTTTATATATTTGAAACACGAGACCGAGCACTTGACCAAGCTGTACATGGGATTGTTTCTTCATAATGTTCACATTTTTTCTCTTTTCTCTAACTCTTTTTTTCCTTCTCGAGAGTTAAGTGCCCTATCAATACAATATCTCCTTTTGCTGATAAAAAAACATGATAACGTGAGAGAAGGCCCACAAGAGAATGAGATGATGGTGTAATATATAGGTTAAGCATTTTCGAGAAGATTTTGGTAAGCCTTTAGTCACAATAAAAGAGAAACATAGGACCCTCTTTTTCCTCATCACTTGCATTATTGCCCCAACACATCCACAACACACAAAGCTCATTATTCAAGATCCAAACACAGAGAGAAATGGAGAGAGATCTTCTTAGCCGGAGCCGAACATCCTCGGGGTGCATGACGTCCCCATCTTGCTTCTCTGTTCAAGATGAAGGCTACACTCGCATCGACAACAACAACAACAACAACAACAACAACAACAATAGTTCTGGTACTAGTAGTACTAGTTGTAGCAGAAGCAGAGGTTGGAGGAGGTTTCTGAGGAAGCTGGTGAGAGATGGCAAGATCGTGTACGGACCGAAACCTCTGTCTTTTCACTATGATGCTGTCAGCTACTCCCACAACTTTGACGAGGGCTGTCACCATGATGATTCCGGCCACTGCCGCCGTCAACTTTTCCGGGACAATAATGTTAGGTGGGAAGTGATAAATGAGTAATGCACATGTTGTTAATCAATGTTCGGTTTAGCTAGCTTTAGTACTATTGTAATATATGTGCAGACATTGGTTTATAAATATTATCCTTACTATAAGTTTTATCCTAATATATATACAGGGGAAGCTGTGTTGAAAACTTGTTTATATTTTTGCTGAAAACTAAGTTTTAAGCAAAATTTGTATATATTTCTTTGACAATTGAGTTCTACAACGAATTGCGAACTAGTTTCCAACTTTTTTACAATTCGTTGGAAACTAGTTCGTATATTGTTTGAAAGTTGCTTAAATTTTACTTTTCACTGAAGTGTAAACAAGTTTTCAATACAATCTTAGTTATTGATATGATTCATCCAATGATTGAGATGAGTTCTTAGTTTATACCATAAGAAGCTGTTTTTTTTATTTGAACACTCCCCGCGTATATATACCACTATATATTTATGAAGAGGGTATTTAGTTTTTAAGGGAACGAGTTCTTGAGACGAGCTGAATCTTGGCATTTTTGGTGTGTGATTGGAAGGTAGAAGAATCAATTTTCAATCAGTTGTTCTACTTAACTCCCATCATCCTTTGTTTGTGGTAATTTTTTTCCATACATATTTTGAATTCAAGAATCAAGACCCATAGTGAATGTCGTGTATGGAGAATACAAAAGAGCTAAAAAGTTATGGATTTACTTATCCTATCAAGAACTGACCCCACGGCCAAGTCGTGGTGAGACAGGCTTAGCTGGAGATGGATGGGGTCTTCTGCTGGTGCAAATCTAAGACCTATATAACAATTTGTGATTATGTTGTGTTATGTCAAGTGCAAGTACTGATTCAATCTTAAATAACTCTTATGGTCATAGAAGTTAACCTCTTATGGTCATAAAAGTAGAGCCTAAATCTTATCACATAACTTGATAATTGCGTCATTGTGCCTGGGTTGTGAGGGTTCTCAGCCACATGAATAGTTCAATGTGCTCATCAACGCCTGACCCTGAGATGTGGATCATCCAAGGCCTATTAGCATGGCGTACTTCTCCTGTTTGGGGTTTGAAACCAAACTTCTCCTCAGAAGGATAGATGGGGCGATTTAGGTGAGATCTAGTGTAGATACAACTTTCTATTTACCCGCGGGATCCGGGCGGTCCTCTGATTTTAGTGTATGAAATTAGATTATATCTCGTTATATAATTTAGAGTTTTCTTTATGAATGATGTTTATCTTGTTGCAGTGATCTTCATATTTAGTTCTTGTACCTTATCCCTTAAAATTGCAATATGTATGTTTATTACGTAGTACTTTTAAGCAATTTCAAATTTGTTGTAAAATTAGTATCGGTGAATACTCAATACAACTTAATATAATATTGAAGGATATGCACCTTAAACAGAGTGTTGTTTTCTTAAAACAATATTGCTTCCTTTACGACAGTGAAATGATCACTGGATAACTGTCTCCCAATATAAAATGGACTAAACCACTAAGGAGTGCTACCCCAATTTGAATCCCTTAAATAAGAGAGTTAACACTGTTTTGAACAGACATATCTGTTCTCAACGCGTCTTTTCTGGAAAAGTTGTGATCCTTAAACTAAAAAATGCTCCATTTTAAAGTTAAAAGACAAAAGCATGGTTGGAATGAAAAAAATACATCCATTGGAATCTAACTCAGCTAGGAGTTCAAGTAAAAAGATAAGAAACATATTAATCAAGCTCAAGCTCGAGACCAAGACCGAGACTGAGACGGCAGCGCACGTGTGTAGGTTTTTTTCAACCTTAGCTTGACTCAAGGCCACAATATTTAGCTATAATTTGTATATAGAGAGTCACATTTATTCAAATGTGAACAATGTAGCACTCAATATTTCAACTAATGTATCACCAATTTGTCGCATATTTATGTGTTATTATCTCAATCAATACTTGACTGATTTTCATAAATGTATAACCTAAGTTCAAGTTCTCAACGAAACGAATACAGAGGCATACACTGCTCAAATTGTAACTAGATACTATGAGAATGATTAGTAATGAGATGAGAATATTAATTAATTATAATATCCCGGTTCAGACCAATTCGGATCAGACCAATTTTGAGTCTAAAGTGCCCATTATTATAATTTTTTTGTTGAGAAACCTATACTACCCAAATCCAAAACCCACCCAACAAACCCAGCCCAACCTATACAATAACTACTACGCCACACCCCCTAATTTCTACCCAACCCATAACTCTCCCTATTAATTCATAAATTGAAGTCTTCTCTATTTCCTAAATGTAATAGGTAACTATTAATTAATTATCTGCCTTCAAAAATAAATTAATACGAGATTTTGCATATAAAATTTAGGATCGGAGATAGAAACCAAGTAATTTCAGGGCCAGAATAGGCGGTCAATGTACCGAAAGCCCACAATATTATATATATCAAATCAGGGTTTGTACCAATCTGAAACACACAAACCACTCAATACCCTAACCACAAACGCCTCGCAATTCCCAACCAGTATGTTCTTCGATTACTTATTTTTCTTTGTTTTCACTTACTACATTGCTTTTCTTGCTTGATCGGTAAAATTTAGGTTATTGTCATTGTATCAGATCACATGAAAGATGTCTTATTTCCATCTGTTTGCTGAATTGTTTAGAGAAAATCTGATTTTTCTTTATTTTGTTTGTTCATGCTACTTGGACCAGTTATGGCTTCACAGATGTTTAAGGTTCCCCAAACAATTGGCTCTATATCATGCTGCAACTGTGGCTTTGCAATGCCCCCAAATTCAGGCAACATGTGTGCAACTTGTTTGAGGTCTGTGGACATCACTGAAGGTTTACAGAAGCTTTTGGTCGTTATGCATTGTCCTGATTGTCACAGCTACGAGCACAAAGAGACTTGGACCAAAGCCATGCCCGAGTCTAAGGAGCTATTGTCATATTGTTTGAGTCGCGTCATGAAGCGAACTTCTAGATATGTCAGGATTGTCAATGCAGAGTTTATTTGGACCGAGCCTCATTCGAAGATACTCAAGGTCAATATGACTGTTCAGAAGGAGGTCGTGAAGGGAACGATTCTCGAGCAATCTTATGTTATCGATTATGTTGTGCAGGATCACTTGTGTGAAGCCTGTTCCCGCGTTCATGCCGATCCTGACCAGTGGGCGTCGGTTGTGCAGCTCAGGCAGAAAGTGTCTCACAGGCGGACTTTCTTTTATCTGGAGCAAGTGATCTTGAAGCACGGTGCTGCTTCTGACGCCATCAAGATCAAGCAGATGGATCGGGGTATTGATTTTTTCTTCACCAAGAGGAGTCTTGTGATGAAGTTTGTAGAGTTTATCGATAAAATAGTGCCTGCGGCTGTTCAACAATCCAAACAGCTTGTTTCACATGATACTAAAAGCAACAATTACAATTATAGGTATACGTTCTCTGTTGAAATATGCCCCGTTTGTCGCAAGGATTTGGTCTGTTTGCCTCCTGATTCCAATCTTGGTCCTCTCGTAATATGCACCAAAGTGACAGACAAGATAGCTTTACTGGATCCATTTACTCGGAAGCATGTGTTTTTAGACAGTAACCAGTATTTTAGAGCACCATTTGAGTCTCTGCTCTCTAGCAAGCAACTTGTGAGATACTATGTCTTTCAGGTGAATATTGTTGATATTTCTGTTTCCAGACACGTGTTAGGAGATATTGAGGTTGCTCGTGAATCTGATATGGAGAGGAGGTTCTGGATCAGAACTCACTTAGGACATGTTTTGAGGCCTAATGATCGTGTTTTAGGCTATGACCTCTCCAGGGCCAACACTAACAATGCTGAACTAGATAAGTATACAAGTAAAGGCCTTGTGCTTCCCGAGGCAGTTTTGATCAAGAAGTGTAGTGAAAGGGAGTACCAGAATAGGCATGGGAAGCCTCGTCATTGGAAGCTTAAGTCACTTGACATGGAAGTTGATGAATCATTGTGTAGAGGTAATTACCACGAGAGAATGAATTCTGAGTATGAAGAGTTCTTGAGAGATTTGGAAGAGAACCCCGACTTGAGGTTCAATGTATCCCTATATCGCAACAGGGAATACAAGTCGATAGAGCAGTCACCCATGTCGGGTGGTATTGATGAACTGGAAGAGTTATTTGACGATCTTGTTTTGGATGGTCATGAAGGTGGTGGTGAGGATATCATGACGGAGTGACTGCAAGTTTGTATTCTTCTTTGGCTTTATCGTCTGAGTTTTAACAGAAAAGAGGTCGGTGGTGTGATATTGTTTTGCTATGTATAATTATTTAGATGGCTTGTTCAGTTGTTTTCTTGAATTTGAAATAATAAAATCGTTAATGCATTTTATTTAACTATCGTTCTGTGGTTACATACGATTTTGTTTCATCCAATTACCGCTGTGGACGGATCCTTCTCTGACATCTTGTTTGTATTAGAAAAAAAACTCTTTCTTGTGATTTTCCCGTGTTTCATAGGAAAGAATGATATGGATGCGCCATGATATGGTGGTCATTGGTCTAGGAGTTAAGCCAGGATTTTCTAGAGTAGCTGAGAGAGGGAAAGTTAAGAATGTAAACGTTTAATTCCCAGAGACTACGCGCAGAATCTGAAACCATCTCTTTCCAAGTAACCTCCCGCTTCACTCTAGCCCATTATTCTTCAATTGTTTATTTTTAATCTCTTCACTTTAATATGTCCTGCTTTGTTCATTTCAAACTCAAATCTTAATGCTCTGATTTTCTTTTGCAGTGAACTTATATGAAGGCCAATTCTGATGGGGGGTTTAATGACTGTGCATGCTGGTTCTTCTGAACAACACATAATTTGCACCCATTGGTATTATATTATAATTTGGTATATGTTTGATTTTCTTAAAATTCCTATTTCTGTTTGGTAATGAGAAAGTCGTCTAGGACAAAATACCCCTCATCTATTACCGCCTTTATTTCCATTGACTAGTCATGTTTATGCATAAAGTTTTGTTCATCGATATATTTATAGAGCAAGGAACAATGATATGACTGAAAGTTCCTCTCTTTTAAGATTTAAAAAGATAAATTGAAGCTGTTAGAGTTATTAGGGTTTACTTTGTTACCTATCGTTTCCTTAACCTAATTGGTTTCTTATTGTTCCATAACAAAGGGAAATTCCTAGTGTAATTTACAATCAGCTTATTCGATAATATTATGTCCAATAGATCTTCTGAAGAATGAGGAAATTATAATGTTGCTGCTAATGTCTCTGCCGAACCTGAAATCACAACCTTGACCTTTTCAACTTCAATCATGAAGTAAAGGAAGATTGAAGATGGACAATCTGATAGCGACAAAAGAAAATACAATGTCGTTTCACAAATTCATACCAACTAAAAGAAGTGTTTCTTCACTTCTGAAGAAGATTTCCACTTCTTAGTTCATATGGATTTGTAAAAGGACGTTGCAATTTCTTCTTCATCTCTAGATTGACAATCTACAATCTTCCTCTTGTTCATGAAGGAGAAGGAAAGCATGTTGTTTTTGTTGTTGTTGCTAATGTCTATCTGCAAAACTTAAAGTTACAATCTCGTCTCTTCCAACTTCAATCATGGATGAATAGAAGATTGAAGATGAACAATCTGATCATGATGAAGAAGAAAATGCAATGTTGTTTTCCAAATCCATACAAAATGAGAAGAGAGAATCTTCTCCAAATGTGAAGAAACCTTCTTTCAGATCATATCAATTTTGGAAACGATATTGCATTTTTTTGTTGTTGTCACTATCAGATTTTCCATCTTTGATTTTCCTCTTTTTTTCAGAATTGAAGTTGGAGGCAAGATTGCGGCTTCAGGTTTGGCAGAATAGACATTACCAATAAGAGCATGATTTTATCGCTCTTCAAAACACTCGGTTATGTATTTCTTGACGTATTATTATTAAAAAACTTGATTATAAATTACAATAGAATATCCCTAGTAAACCAAGCAGGTTACAGAAACCTAATATTAATAGGTAACGATGTAAACCAACTCTAACACTCCCCTTCACGTACAAGTTGTATAACACAACGGGTCTCGTACGAGGACCACAAATAATAATAAATAGGGAAGAAATACAATGGGGCTATTACATCGCATATCAACAGTGCAAATATCTTCTAGTAACTAAGTCGCACAGAGAAGATGCTAAAGAACTCTTTAAAATACGTTGATCTTGATCGAAACTTTTTTTTAGCGGCAAAGCCATCTTGGCCCCAAATATTGATTTGCATATTGCACGTTGCTCCCGGAAGCTGGAAAATTTTCAGGAGATGGTTCCGAAAATAAAGGCCAGCGATCACTTCATAACCACACATGCTCGGGTATGTATACACGATTTCTCACTCTATGTCATTGCATTATTACTCGTTTAGCAAAGAGTTGTTGTAGAACTTACATGTACGTGTATTAGATCATAGATTTATGATTTCTCACTCTTGTACCACAGAGTCGGCTGCTATTCAAATTCACTTTGGTTGGTGCTGCCGTTCTACTTGGATCAGTTTTCTTGCGGAGGTCTCTTAAGCAACAACTTAAGTAATAGCTTGGGGAGGTATTTTTTCTTCCCCATTCCAATCTGTACTAGTTCCGTTATCTCTTAATTGTTAATCAACCCTTGCAAAGTATAATATATTGCTAGAACAATATGTTGTCTGTTATAAAATGATGGACCCCATCATGTATAGTATTGCATGGGCACCCTTACCTATGCGGGTCAAATCCCCCAAAACACATCCCTTATTTTATGGTATGATAGAGTGTGGTTTACCCTTACATTTATTGCAACTCTGCATGTAATTGGCTATAAAAGGAGAGGAAGATAATGAATAAAATGGCACTATCCGAAAGCTTATTCTTGCTCATCTTTTGCTTCATTTTTCAAGTATTGCTTTCATATCTCTTTTCTACTCATGCTTTAACAAACTAATCTTTGGTTGCATCTCTAACAAGTAATAAACCAATAATTAACATATAATTTTCACAACACGTTATCAACACGATTAACTTAACTATCGTTTATTTTTTCTTTCTTACTAACTACTAACTAATTTATGTTTATTTATTGCATTTATGTTTATTTCGTAAATTTATTTATGTTTATTATATTTATATCTATAAGTATACTCTGTGATCGCCAATCTTGAATTGGATCTTTCACATCAGAAATTTATCTGTTATTATTATATGTATTTCGCACACACACACATATATGATGTTTGTAACCCGAAGTTCTAAAATTGTCGAGAAAAAAGTTGATGAATATGACGTTCATGTAAACCAGAAGTTTACAATTTCTAAAATTTACGGAACCCGAAGTTCCGAATCAAAGTATAAATCTCAAACTACATTATGAGATATTGGGACTAAAACTTGGAGTTTTAAAAATTAGAACAAGAAGTTCTAAATATCCGTAAAATATGTCATATTTTGAATAAATATTTTGGACATATTTTAATTATATTATTGCGGTTAAAATTTCCAGGATGTCGAACCTGGTAAAGTGCCAATATTTTGCCCTCGATCTCGATGGGAAGAATTACTTTAAATGTGCCCTAGAAACAACTCTACACCTAAGATCTATGAATCTTGGGAAGTGATTGTGGAAGACAACCAAGAGTCCGTGCAGAACAAAGCAAAGACCATCATCTTTATACGTCATCATATAGATTCCAGTCTACGGGCCGAATACTCGGATATTCAAGATCCACTTGATCTCTGGAATAGGTTAAAAGAAAGATTCGAGCAGATGAAGGTTATTGCCTTACCTCAAGCATTACATGAGTGGTCTAATCTTAGACTGCAAGATTTCAAGACCATCAATGAATACAATTCCGTTGTGTTTAGAATTGTATCCATGCTCCGTATGTGCGGAGACAAAATAACTGATGACATGATGCTTGAGAAAACATTCTCCACATTTCACCCATCTAATATGCTCATGCAGCAGCAATATCAGGAGCGTAAATTTGAAAAGTTCACGGATTTGATTGCATGTTCACTGATTGCTGAACAAAATAATGAATTGTTGATGAAAAATCATCAAACTCGCCCTGTTGGTAGTTCACCATTCCCTGAAGTGAATGTGACAAATCATGATAATTATCCTCTTTTTGGGAGAGGCCAAGGCCCCAGTCGCGGTCGTGGGGGCGGTCGTGGCCGCGGTAATTTTCACCCTCCAATGAGAAATGACAAAATGCTCCACCAAAAGTGGAACAAATTTGAGAGGCGTGATAAAGGAAAATGCCCACAAACTCATACTCCCAAAAATAGTGAACATGAATGTTTTAGATGTGGTGTAAAAGGACATTGGGCATGTACTTGTCGTACTCTCAAGCATTTAGTGGTCTTTATCAAGCATCACTTAAGGGAAAAGAGAAGGCCGTAGAGACAAATTTTATGGACAACTCGGATCATGCATACCTGACTAAATTGAATGTCTCCGATTTCTTTGAAGATGACGATGGAAACGTAGGAAACTTGGTTGCTGATGATATATCATGAACTGTTATTAAATAATCATGGGATTGTAATATATTGTAATATATTATGTTTTTGTCTTATGTAATCCTTTCAGGCGTTTTTTAATCTAATGCTATGTTTTTTTTTCTTTTATGAAAGGATATGAATTCCAGAAATGAATCATCGGTTGACAAAAACGGCAATGATGTGTGTATTGTTGATTCGGCCACTACACATACAATTCTTAAAGAAAAGAAATATTTTTCGTGTCTAACTTTGGTTGAGGCAAATGTTAATACTATTATGGGTTCTGCAAATATTGTAGAAGGCTCCGGAAGAGCTTCTATATTGTTGCAGAATGACACTCGATTAGAAATCCATAATGCTTTACATGCTAGTAGATCCAGAAGAAATCTACTCAGTTTTAAAGATATCTGCAGTAATGGATATCATATTGAGACTACAAGTGAAAATGAAACTGAGTTTTTATGTATCACTTTAAATGATTGTGGTGAAAAGCGTGTACTGGAAAAATTACACATTCTATCATTTGGGTTGGAACTAGAAGTTCTCCAATCCAAATAGTTTTATACTTTGGCATAATCGTCTTGCTCATCCAAGATCAACTATGATTCGTAGAATTGTTGAAAATTCATGTGGACATTTATTGAAAAACCATAAGGTTTTTCAGTCAAATGAAATTATTTGTACCGCTTGCTCACAAGGAAAATTAGTGGTCCGACCATCAAAAATTAAAGTCAGTATTGAATCTCTATCATTCTTGCAAAAAATCCAAGGGGATATTTGTGGCCCTATTCACCAAATCTAGTGGACCATTTAATTATTTTATGGTCTTGATTGATGCATCCAGCAGATGGTCACATGTGTGCTTATTGTCAACTCGTAATGTTGTATTTGCAAAATTGTGAGCAAAAATTATTAAACTAAGAGCACATTTTCCTGATCATCCAATAAAGTCTATTCGTCTTGATAATGCTGGTGAATTCACATCTAAGACATTTGATGATTATTGCATGTCATTGGGAATCGATATTGAACATCCGGTTCCACATATGCATACCCAAAATGGTTTAGCAGATGCTCTTATAAAACGTATACAGATGATTGCATGCACATTATTATTGCAATCACAATTATTAGTTTCTGCTTGGGGACATGCTGTGTTACATGATGTTTCTTTAATTCGTTTAAGATCTAGTGCTTATCATTAATATTCTCCTATACAACTTCTGTGTGGGAATCAACCTGATAAATCTCATTTACGTACTTTTGGTTGTGCTGTGCAAGTGCCTATTGCACTTCCTCAACGCACAAAAATGGGACCCCAACGACGATTGGGAATTTATGTTGGTTTTGATTCACCATCTATAATAAGGTATCTTGAGCCATTGACAGGTGATATATTTACTGCACGACTTGCATATTGTCGTTTTGATGAGACAACGTTCCCACATTTGGGTGGAAATAAAAAGCCTCTTGAAGTTAAGCGTGATATTGAATGGAAAGTAAATTCCATGTCTCATCTAGATCCACGTACATCATAATGCGATAAAGAAGTACAAAGGATAATTCATTTGCAAAATGTTGCAAATCAAATGCCTGATGCATTTGCAGATACATCAATGATAACCAAGTCATACATAGATGCTATCAACACACCTGCGAAAATTAAGGTTAATGATGATAATTCAAAAGCAGTAGTCGATTCCTCTAATACACGCCAAAAGCGTGGGAGGCCATTGGGTGCAAAAGATATTGTTCTCCGCAAACGAAAAAATCAAATGAATAGACAGATAGTTCTAGCAGAACTATCGATTCCCGAAGAACCATTGGTTCTCGTAGAACCACCAATCCCAAAAGAAAATGAAAATTCTAAAATTCCTGAAAAACTACAAGAACATAGAAGTAAAGAAATAAACTTGAATTATTCATACACTAATGAATATTGGGATCGAAAATCGATTAATATAGATGAAGTCTTTGCTTTTACAGTGGCAAGTGAGATAATGAATGATTTTGATTTTGAGCCACGTAGTATTGATGAATGTCGGGAAAGGCATGATTGACCAAAATGGGAAGAAGCAATTCAGGCAGAATTGACTTCATTAGCGAAACGTCAAGTTTTTGGACCCATAACTCGAACACCAGAAGATGTTCGACCAATTGGATATAAATGGGTATTCACAAAGAAAAGAAATGAGAAAAACGAAATTGTTCGATATAAAGCCAGACTTGTAGCCCAAGGTTTTTCTCAACGACCTGGGGTCGATTTTGATGAAACATATTCACCTGTGATGGATATGATTACATTCAGATACTTGATCAGTTTAACAGTCTCTGAAGGACTGGATATGTATCTGATGGACGTTGTCACTGCCTACTTGTATGGTACATTGGACACAAATATTTATATGAGACTCGCTGATGGAGTTAAATTGCTTGAAGCAATGAAAAATAGTCGAAGAAATCTATATTCGATCAGACTACAAAAGGCATTGTATAGACTAAAACAATCTGGTAGGATGTGGTATAATCGTCTTAACGAATATCTTATCAGAGAAGGGTATCAAAATAATGTTATATGTCCGTGTGTATTTATTAAGAAAACAAACATCAGATTCGTAATTGTGGCAGTGTACGTAGATGATATGAATTTAACTGGGACTCGTGAAGAGATCCTTAACACCGCTGAATATCTTAAGAAGGAATTTGAGATGAAAGATTTGGGGAAAACGAAATATTGTCTCGGCCTGCAGATTGAGCATATTTCGGATGGAATTTTAATCCATCAATCAGCATATACCGAGAAACTTTTGAAACGCTTTAATATTCAAAATGCCCACTCACTAAGTACTCCAATGGTCGTTCGGTCTCTAGATCCTAAAAAGAATCCATTTCGCCCCAAAGAAAAAGATGAAAAGATACTTGATCCTGAAGTACCATATCTAAATGCGATCGGGGTTTTATTATATCTTGCGCAATGTACAAGACCAGATATAACATTTTCGGTAAATGTGCTCGTAAGATTTAGCTCAGAACCGACGAGACGACATTGGAACAGAATCAAGCATATATTACGTTACTTGAGTGGAACGAAAGATTTGGGATTATTGTACTCGAAATCCTCAAATAATACTGGCTTGATCGGATATGCAGATGCTAGATACCTCTCAGACCCCCATAAAGCACGCTCTCAAACTGGATATGTATTTACTTGTAATGACACAGCAATATCCTGGCGTTCTACAAAGCAAACTTTGGTCGCAACTGTAGGGCCGAAACGTGTCGTGCAAAACGTCACGTCTCGGATAGATTCCCTCGCGCAAGCGTACGCGATCACAAGTAATACATTTAGACCGGTAAGAAACCGAGTCGATCCGCAGGGACTAATTAGGGTTTTAAGGCGAGTGTGTGATTGTGTTAAGGAACTCGATGTTACGACTAATGTTTTTGGTCTTTTTTTCAATTATCGAATTAAACAAGAAATTATGTTGATGATTAACAATTAATAAAGACGCCTAGAGTGCTAGACGTGTAAATTGTGGATTACTACAATGACTCTCGAGTAATTAGGTGATATAAGTGTGACCTAAGTCTTAATTGACAACCCCGCTTCTCGGCATTTCGGGTTGTCCTAATCTCGGGTCACTCCTCGCCCTCTCGGGTTCGTAGTCACCCGGGATTGCATTCGTCCGACAATAGTTGGTCAAGTGTTAATTCGGGGTGTCTCCACTCGGCGTTGAACCCCTAACACTCGGTGGTGTCTAGGTCCGGGGCTATCTGTCTCTCTCGAGATCGGCGTAGCCCCTAAACACACATACTACTTAGGCTAAGTGTTACGTCGGGGTCGCGAAACTCGGTTTCGAGCCCCTCACACTTAATGTCTACTCGGATTGAAAACCCTAGCATACATTCTAATAGGCATATCTAGCATACATTCTAATAGGCATATCTAGCAAGCGTGAATGAAAATAAGAACACTCACACAAATCTCATGTCATCCTAAAACTCATTCATCAAATGTCATTCATCCACAAAATACAATGTCTAGCACCCATGGCTAAGGGGTTTAGCCCTCAACCATGGTGCTCAAGTCTAAAATCATCATACACAATGAAAAACTAATACAAAACATGTTATAAAACAATAAATGAAGAAGAGTTTAGAAATACTCTTGAGTTGGTGATGGATGGATGAAGCAATCCTTCCCAAAATGGACTATTCTTGGTGGAATGGTGCTGAAAAAGCCTTCTCCAAAGGTCTCTTGCTTCCACTTGTGGTCTTCGAATGGAGACTATCTGTTGCGGGTCTGATGTGACCTTACAATTACACTTCTGTCCCGCAATTGAGCACCGAATTGTCCTCGTTTCGGCTTTCAAGAGTCATTATCTTGTAATTTTTGATCTTTGGTGGAATTTTGACATTTTTTAGGTGGAAGGCACAATTGGAGCTGAAAATCGACTAAGAAAATTCTGCACAATAGCTGAAACTTCCCGGTAGTGTAAATTTCTCATCCGATGTCCGATTAGGGCCCATGATATGTCGATTTGAATGGATTGTGAAGATCTAACACATTCAGAAGGTTTTAAAGGAGTCACGATCGTGCCTTAATGAATATTTTGGCCGAATTTTGCTCGAACATGCCGTAGCGATGCACGATTTGGGTCACGATCGTCACCATAAGAGGCACGATCGTGACTCCATAGGCAAGATCGTGCCTAAGCACCAGAACAGCGATTTAAAGTGCGAAAAACCTCATTTTTCAGCAACCACCTCCCACATTTCAGCCACACACTTAGTTTGGAGAGGGTTTTCGACCTACCAAGGGTTCCTAGAGGAAAAAAGGCTCCAAGAACCTCCATTAGAGGCCAGTTTTGGTGCTCTAAGGGAGGGTTTCCACCACCACCACCATGTGAAGAAGAAGAGGAGGCAAGAGGATGCAAGAAGGAGCTAGATTGGAGAGTTTTGAGCTTCCCAACACCCATGTCTTTGGGTTTGGTTTTGTAATTCTCTTTCTATTTCTTGAATCTAGTTTATTCTTGTATATGAATGCTTGAGCACCATGATTTGGGGCTAAAATAGCTAGGTCATGGGATGATGATGATGATGATGGTTATGTGTTGGTTTACCTTTCTTTAATCCATGTATGTTTTGTGGGCCACGTAGAATGTATGCTTAGGGCTTACTCGGGCTCGAGAGGGAGACGGTGTTCCATAGACCTAGGTATCATTAAGTGTGAGGGGCTCAAAACCGGGTTTTGACACCCCGACGTAACACTTAGCCTAACTTAGTATGCGTGTTTAGGGGCTAAGTTGATCCTGAGAGGGACGGATAGGCCCGGACCTAAGAACTACCGAGGGTTGGAGGCTCGAGGCCGGGTCTTGACACCTCGAATCAACCCTTAGCCTAAGATTGTCGGGCGAATGCGGTTCCGAGTTGGTTCGATACCCGAGAGGACAAGAGTTGACTTGGAATTAGGCCAATCTCAATGCCGAGAGGCGAGGTTGGTAAATATGACATAGGTTCATTTCCTAATCACCGTTGTGTTGAATGATTGTGTTGTGTGTTTGCCTCAATTAATTACTTGCATCGTGATTAACACCGTGTAGAATGCATGTGTAGGCGATTAAGTCGAACTCGAGAGAGACGGATAGTCACGGACCTAGGTATCACAAAGTGCTAGGGGTTCGAAGCCGTGCCTAGACTCCCCGGATTAGCACTTATCCTAATATTGTCGGATCAATGCGGTCCCGGGATTGATATGAACTCGAGAGAGCAAGCGTCTTTCCGGGATTAGGCCGTTTTCAATGCCGAGAGGCGAGAACGGTATCCAAGACATAGGTTAAACATAGACATCAACAAATTGAACTAGTATTTCGATATTGTGAGTCAAGACCATGCATGTTTAGCACCTTCGGTGCTTGAATCCTTGACTTCTAACCAACCATCTACCATCCGTCTCCCCCATTTAATTTCTTGCATTAGTTGTAGTGTAGTTGTAGTAGTGTACTTAGTGTAGTTTAATATCGAGTCGTGTAGGGGAAAGAGAGCACGAAATGTCCAATTGAGAGACCCCATTTTGGTCCATGTGGATTCGACCCGGACTTAGGCCGGAATTTAAATGTACTTGTTCGACCGCGTGTTGTTGCGAGTGTGGGGAAAGACGCGAGGCGAAGAGCACCCTCTAGAAGGGTGCGCCGCGGGAGCCACTTTTTACCCCCAACACTATCCATTCTTCTTCTTCCCAATGATGAATCAAGCTAGAAGAGACACACCAAGAATGTTCCTTTTTGAAGTGACTGCTCTGAAAAATAGTGGCTGATGGAGGCTCCAGGGTAGGTAGGTAAAAAGGTGTGCTGAATCCCTAGGGCAAAATGTCACAATCGTGACTATGGGGGGCACGATCGTGACTCAGAGAGGGTCACGATCGTGGCTTCGCTGGGGAGGGGGACCATTCCTCCTCGAGTCAATGTCATGGTCTCCGTTTGGGCGTCACGATCGTGCTCGGTTTGAATTGAGTCACGCTCGTGCCTCTCTCCTGGTGGCGATCGTGCCTCCCCCGTGACTGAGATCGGGGGAGTGAACTGTAAGTTGGGGAAAATAATCGGAAGAAATATTCGACGGGGCACGATCGTGCCTGGGGAGGTCACGATCGTGCCCTTCACTAGTCACGATCGTGCCTCAGGGGGGGCACGATCGTGCCTAGTGCACTTTGGCCATTTCTTCCCTTTGCTTTCTTGCTCTCCAAGTCACGCTATCTCGAGTCCCGTACCGTAACCTTCTTCTTGCCCTTTCCTGCACATATTCTTCGAAACATACCAAGAGCGTAAAATACTCCTAATTGGCCCTCTACGGCCACTACGAGGCAAACACGTATCGAAATGAGGGGTTTATCGAGGTCAAAAGTGAAGTCGATTGACCCCTCAACAGCAACATCCTCAAACCATTCAGAAATTCTTGCACTACACGAAGCTAGCCGAGAATGTGTGTTCTTACGATCAGTTATCCAACATATACGAGACGCATGTGGAATTCCATCAATCACAAGCTCCCCTTCCATAATATATGAAGACAATGTAGCGTGCATAGCTCAAATCATAGGCGGGTACATCAAAGGAGACAGAATCAAGCATATCTCGCCAAAATTCTTCTACACTCACGAACTCCAGAAGAGTAACGAGATTGATGTGAAGCAGATTCGCTCCAGTGAAATTCTTGCAGATTTGTTCACTAAAAGTTTGCCGACATCCAACTTCGAGAAGTTAGTATGGCGAATTGGCATGCGTCGACTTAACAAGCAACCAAAGTAACTATGTCGGTTATCAGGGGGAGCAACAATAAGGGGAAGTAAGTAAATGAAGACGATCACACTCCGGACTTATGTGCACTGCACTCTTTTTTCCTTATTCAGGTTTTGTCCCACTGGGTTTTCCTGAAAAGGTTTTTAACGAGACAACATTAAGCACGTCCAACACCGTCTACATATTTTATGTATGATGGTGTCCAAGGGGGAATGTTATAAAATGATGGACCCCATCATGTATAGTACTGCATGGGCACCCTTACCCATGCGGGTCAAATCCCCCAAGACACATCTCTTATTTTATGGTATGATAAAATGTGGTATACCCTTATATTTATTGCAACTCTGCATGTAATTGGCTATAAAATGAGAGGAAGATGATGAATAAAATGACATTATCCGAGAGCTTATTCTTGCTCATCTTTTACTTCATTTTTCAAGTATTCCTTTCATATCTCTCTTCTACTCATGTTTTAACAAACTTAACATATAATTTTCACACTGTCTTCATTTCTTGAATATCTAATATAAAAGTCAATTCTGAAATATACAGTAACTATCAGGATTTAGGTTTAGACTGTTAAAAAGCCTCCACCTACTATATGCTTTTGGTTGGTTTTGATTCATGTCATTCTCATTTAGTTTAGGTTATATCAATGACGAGAGCTCCTCTACGTCAGCAACTTCTCCGAGTCTAGCCTTAGATTTGTCTCAGTCGCTTCGTTTGAATAATTTTTTTGCTTATGAAAATCTTGTACAACTGACAATGACATGGAGTTTGTCCTCTATTTATTCTGTCTGTTTATTTATTTTTCTTAATTGCTACAAGAAAGAGAGCAACAAAAAACACAAATCTGAAATTTAATTCCAGAAAATGACAGAAACAAGTCGGCAGATATTTTTTTGAAAGCATATCTCATCAAGAACTATGCTATTTCAGCAACTATCATCTGAAATTGAACTTGTCCTGAAAGCTGCACCAAAACTTCCTGATGGGTTGGGAACATGATAGATGGGAACTGGCATCTTCTCCGGAAGATTAGGCATTGCTATCTCGAAATTAAGAAGCTGAAGCGCTTGCCTTATCGTTGGCCTGCTCCTGTGATCGGGATGAGCACACCATAACCCAGCAACTATCAAGCACTCTATCTGGTTCTGGTTCATGTCTGATCTCATTTTCCCATCAACAGCAAGCAAAAGCTCTCCTCTCCCATACAGATCCCAAACCCACTCCACCAATCCCATCTCAGAGTCCTCCAACATGGGATTCACCGACTTTCTCCCCGTGGCGATCTCTAAAGCAACCACTCCAAAGCTGAACACGTCGGACTCCTTATTAGCCCTGCCCGTGCTTATGTACTCCGGAGCCATGTATCCCAGGGTTCCGGCCAGGCCAGTTGTCGTCTGAGGACCTAACTCATGATCCATCAGCCTTGCCAGCCCAAAATCCCCGAGCTTGACGTTGAATCCAGAGTCTAGCATAATGTTGCTCGACTTGATGTCCCTGTGCACCACGCATTGCTCCCACTCCTCGTGCAGATACAGCAACGCTGACGCCAGCCCGAGGGCTATCCTGTACCTTGCAGCCCAAGCAAGAGACGATTTCTTGCCAAACAGGTGAGCGTCTAGGCTTCCCTTTGGCATGAACTCGTAAACCAGCAGGAACTCGCCTCTGTCGTGGCACCACCCTATGAGCTGCACCAGGTTTCGGTGTCTCAACTGGCTGATGACCTTCACCTCAGTGACATACTCCTTCTTCCCCTGGCTCGAGCCTCTCGAGATCCTCTTGACCGCAACGGCCATGTCCAGATCGATGAGGTACCCTTTGTAAACAGCGCCAAACCCTCCCTCCCCCAACTTCCTCTCCCCGGAGAAATTGTGAGTCGCAGATTCAAGATCGCTGTACGAGAACCTCCTAGGCCCTGCTCCTCTCTCAAGATCATTGTTCATCAATGTCAAATTCAACGCCTTTGACGTCTCCTTCCTCCTCTGCCTCCTCCTGACAATAATCCAAACCGCTACAGTCACTCCAGCCGCAAGAACTGACACAGACACTGATAGAATCACCACTAGCCTCACCTCTCCCGCGTTCCCTCCTTTCCTTTTCTTGATCTCTAAACTCGACTCGAACTCCCAAGATCTCACCCTGTGCCTCTCCATGTAATGACTGGTCGCGGCAGAGAACCCGATCGTGACCCACTCGGGCAGAACCTCCCTGAGGTCGACCTGATAGGAAAGGCTCGAGCTCTCTCGAGGGTTTGAGTTGTTGGAGTAGCTCCAGGACATGGTCAGGTTCTTGGTGGTGCCGTTGTAGGTGACGATGACGTCAGCGGTGTCCCCGGTGTGGCTGCTGGCGTTCCAGGGAGTGTACACGGCCGAGCTGATCGAGTTCTTGTTGATCCCCACGTGCTCGACGGGAGGGTCCCACCCGTTTGAGTAGGTGTCGAACTCGAGGTGGACGATCTGGTTCCCGCCCGAGTCGCTGGTGGTGGTGTTGAAGAGGCCGAGGAAGCCGCCGCCCGAGTTGGGCGGGATGGGGTACCCCACGGGGGCGAGGAAGAAGGCGAGGCCGGCCGCGTACTTGGGGCGGCCAAAAGTGTCGATGACGAAGGAGAATCTGGTGGTGAAGTCGGTGAGCCTTTTGGAGGCAGAGTCCCAGAGGTGGAGGCTGTCGGCGTACGTGGCTCGGCCGACTTGGAAGAGGTAGTCCACGCCGTTGAGCTCGAGGTCCCCGACCAGCGGCTTCGCGTCTCCCTGGTAGATTATGTTGGTATCGCTGATGTCGAATCGGGGTATTTTGAATGAAATGGAATTGGCTAAGGGAAGAAGAAGAAGAAGAAAGAGAAAGATAAGGAAGAAAGGTGAAGACATGGAGATAAGAAAGAAAGAAGAAAGTGTTGGCTGAGATTGAGAGATGGGAAATAGAGAGTTGTGGTTTGGTTATATAATGGAAAGAGCATTAGCTTAGTGAAGTTTCAGCTCAGCCATCATCACAATGAAGCTTCAGAGGAAGGAACAAACAAAACACTAGTACTACTGTTAGAAGAAGACTCTTCTTCGTTTTGTGGCTCACAGCACAGCTCCGTACAAGACTCACTTCAGTGTATTCACACCATTGCTATTCTTCTAGAAATCAATCCCTTACTTCACTCAAGTCATGACCAAACTTGATATTTAGTTATTTACTCTGCATGTGTAATTTTTGGAATAGGGTACAGTTAATTTTTGACCATATTGTTTATGGAAGTTGAAAGTAAATGTGAAGAAGGTCTTTGAATGCTCAATTGGGAGTTTTCTTGCGATGCAAGTTGAGGACATACCAGAAATATACATGTTTGACTGACTGGGCCTGCCTTGTTTGACATTTTGCTATCTCCATTCCTGAAAAGAACATGACATGCCAATCAAGTTCTTACATTTCCCAACTACATGGCTTAAAATGGCTGTTCTAAAATTGTGTCCATATTTAGCTAAAGAGTAATTGGACCGACCGACCTCATCTTCTTTGGAGGGTAGGCTCATACTTGGGCCTATCCAACTAGAATAATTAACTGGCTAACGAAATATAAGGCCGGAGCAGAGGCCATCGTCGATGGGATCTAAGGTCATAGATGAGGCCCGGTTGATGGAATCAACGAGCAGAGGCTAAAGTCGACGACAAAAATATCATCCTCCGTTCGAGCAATCCTATTGGAAATTGTAACAAAATGGCGTCGCTCATAGGATCCCAATATGGAATATTAATAAAAAGTTCAAAATGAGCTCAGCTAATTGTATTTTTTTTACACTTTGCCCTAACGCCGTTAGATTTTGGACAAAATCCTAAATTTTCTTCAAAAAAGACAAAAATACTCATAAATGGATTTGAAATCAATTTAACTGGTTTGACTTGGACCGGAAATAAACCAAAATTGGTTTTTGGTTTATTTAATTGGACCAGTTTTATATTAAATTGTACAATAATAATAATAATAATAATAATTAAGTAATTAATAATATATTTAAACTTTCGAATGCCACAACTCTTTCATATGAGCTTCGTTTCGGGTCTCAGAGTATATCAAATCGAAGAGAATCGCAAGATCAATAAATTTGAAAAAAATAATACAATTTTGTCTATATATTATCAATATTAATTAAAGAAATTTTTAATAATTAGATATGGATCATATTGATAACTATACATTCGAAACAAAAAATAAAATAATATTATTAATATACTTAAACTTTCGGATGTCATAACTCTCTCATACGAGCTCTGTTTCGAGCTTATAGTATATCGAATTGAAGATAATCATAAGATAAATAATTTCGAAGAAAGAAGTTGTGTTGATATATTATTAATAATTGTTAACACTCAAAGTTGTTGATCTTCCGATTCTCTTCGATTTGATATACTATGAGCTTGAAACATAAGAGAGTTATGTCATACGAAAGTTTAAGTATGTTATTAATATTATCTTAATTAATCCTTTTATAGTATATTATTTTTTATTTTGAATGTATAGTTATTAATGTCATATTAATATTATCTTTAACAAAAATTTGCTTTTTAAAAGTTGTTGATCTTCTTATTCTCTTTGATTTGATATACTACGAGTCTGAAACGGAGCTCGTATGAAAGAGTTATGATATTCAAAAATTTCAATATAATATTAAGGGATGCACTCCTTGACAAATGGTCTCTTAAATACAAATATAAGAATATATATCATCCATAGTATTGTGTAAATTAATGGTCTACATTTATTACCAAAATTATTAGTAAAATAAATGAAAAATACCCATAAGGGTATATTGGTAAACATGACACCCTATGGCTTGCTGCTCCGCCGCCTCCCCGGATCGAAGTCCATGGCCTTCGCTCTGCCAACTCCCCGAATTGAAGCTTCATAGATCGAAATTCATAGTCTCCGCTCTGCCACCTCCCTATATTGAAACTCCATAGATCGAAATTCATGACCTTCGCTCTGCCACCTCCCCGAATTGAAGCTCCATAGATCGAAGTCCATGGCCTCCGCTCCATCGCCTCCCCGGATCGAAACTCCATAGATCAAAGTCAATGGCCTTCCCTCTGTCGCCCATGACCTCTGCTCCACTGCCTCCCCGAATCGAACCTCCACATATTGAAGTCCATGCCCTCCGCTCCGCCGCTTTCCCGGATCGATACTCCACAGATCGAAGTTCATGGCTTCCGCTCCGTCGCCCATGGCTTCTGCTTGGCCGCCTCCCTGGATCGAATCTCCACATATCGAAGCTACATAAATTTAAGGTTTGTGTAATATTTCTAATGTTCCATTATTCCATACAAGATAAATGTATTCCCATTTTGTTATGATACCTAATTTTACTGGTTTCGAATTTATGAATCTTTAGTCAACTGATAATGGTGTCGGCTCCTTTTAAATTGTAGTTTTCATTCGTCATTCTGTACTTATGGTACAATAAAACAAAAGTGATTTTCAATACTGGAATCAATGTGTGCTATTAAAATGAAACAATGAAATTTTAAAATATGTATATGGCACATTAGAACCATATTACAATTCACATGAAACAATGGAAATAATAATTATTCACATGAAACAATGAATAACTTGACACTACAAATGGAGCAATGAGATCACAAGTAGTTTTTATGGAATCATATGCAACAACTAATGGAACAATGGAACACTATATTGTTTATGGGCACCAATGGAAACATGGAAATATTATACACAATCTTTTAACGCTGAAATATGGAAATAAGCAATGTCAAATAGTCCTTCGTAATCGTGAAAGGAAAGATTCATAATTATGGAAGTAATAAATTATAGTGTTAAATACAAATTAAATGAGATGTTTAAAAATAAATTGTATACAAATACGGATTTATCCTCTCATTAGTGTTAAATGACAAAAAGAAAATGTCAGTTATGAATAATTACAACTAATGTCATTTGATGAGTCATCATATATCTACACCATCAATTTTTTCATCTAGTGGCTATAAATTATTCCTATATTTGTACCTAAAATAAGCATTTGTAGCCGAATACGCCTCTATTATTAATTATTTAATAATAATAATAATAATAATAATAATAATAATAATAATTATTATTATTATTATATAATTTAATATAGAATTGGTCCAATTAAATAAACCAAAAATCAATTCTGGTTTATTTCTGGTCTAAGTCAAACCAGCTGAATTGATTTCAAATCAATTTAGGGGTATTTTTGTCTTTTCTTAAAAAAGTTTTCGTCTAAAATCTAACATCATCAGGGCAAAGTGAAAAAATACAATTAGCTGAATTCATTTTGAACTTTTTATTATAGTCGAGGCAAATTGTAAATTACGCCACTACAATATGGGCAAACTATAATTAACCTTATAGAATACGATGTTCTTGTCACCAATGACTTTTGCCAGTTTGCATGTTACAGCTCAATAGTTGCTCGACGGGGAAGGACTTTAGTAGTAGTTTAATAAATTTGTTTTTAACTTGGGTATTTAAAATTAAATCAGAGCAAAATGCTTGTTATCCTGTTTTTACTTTCATCTACGATAATTTTTGAGAATTTCAACATTAAAGTGAAAATAAGAAAAGTTCGTAGAGGATACGACCCTATTTATTTGTGTGAAGATGTTGTTGTAACTAATTACTCAAAAGATTTTTCTTTGGTCTTCCAAATTTGTGGGTTACAAGATCTTAATGGAGGAGTTATATATCCTCCCTTATTGGTTCTTTTGCTACCCACTTTTTCTCACCTTTTACTTCCTCTCTTCCTGTTTCTTATAAGCAACTGAGGACAAAATATGAAGAGAGACATATATAAAGACCATAGATTCTTCTCAGTTCGTTCATGGGTTTTGGGTCATTGCAAATTCTAAATTTTCAATCTGTGAGTATGCCTGTCAAGACTGTTGTGTTAACTTTGAAAAGTTGTTAAGAAATACGGCTGACACCGTAAAGCTGAAAATAGCTTTTAAAATCGTGTAAGTTTTATATCACAACACAACAAACAATGCACTTCAATAGACTTCATTATTTGTTATTGTTATGGTAGTATTTTTTTCTTTCCACTGCGCTTCATAAACCTTTTTGCTTCACGCTAACAAGTTTTGTTTTTTATGTCACATATCAAAGTAGTAGATAACAAGAACAACTTTTAACTATATATTTCTAAATCCTAATTTACATATCTAACTTTTTGATTTTTATCGTGTTTTATAAAGAGTAACTCAGTGAACTTAAATACAACACAAATTACCAAAACCTGGTGTAACCGTTTACCGTTGAACAACTTAATTAATGCCATAATTGTGTTCATAATGAGACAATCAACTACCTTCTTAACATTCTAACTGAATTTAGTAACATACAAAAATCAAGTCAAATAATTTGATTTTCCATTGAACCAATGTTTTATCTTTAAATTTTATTTGTTCCAATTGGGTATTTTATTATTTTGACATATAGTAAGTTCATTTTTTGACATCCAATTTAATACTCGCGACTTAGATTTTTGTTGGCGTTTTCATTACAAATACCACATCTTACCACTAACCTTATATTTCGAGTACCATAACATCAACAAAATCTATTTCCTCTGTTTCTTCATTTCCTTAAACGAGAGTCCTTTGTCTTGTCTCTATTACGTGTAAAGAAAATCAATCTTGACAACGTTTATATATGTAGAGGTAGCCAGGTACGCCCATGGACAGTGGTTTCTTGATTTTGTGGCTGTTGGTTGTGGAAAGAAGAAACAGAGCAGGTGGGTGTGTGTGTCATGGTCTGCAATTTTGTGTGTGTAGGTTCAGTGATCGGAGATGGAGGTTTCCGGGAAGCAATGTAGGCGACCGACGACTGTTGGGTTGTTAGGATTTGGAGTTTTGGTGTTGCTACTTTGGCTCAGTGGCTGGAACCAGAACACCACACTAAGGTTTTGCTTCTTCCTCGTCTCTCTCTACTCTGCTCTATTTTTAGTTTTATTTTTAATAAATTTGCTTCCAATTTTTATTGCTCTACACACATGACAAAATAGGATTTGTTTTATTCTATTTATGAGAATGTTTTGGTTTTCCCCTTGTAACTCGCATCCGCATCGTGCCTATTTTTTTTTTTCAAGATAAAAGCGAATTTTATTAATTAAATAGCAACTATCATAGTTTTGGTTAAATAGTTACACATTTTAGTTTTGATTTTGAACGTATTCTTATGTTAATATACACAAGATTATTAGCATAATAACATGAGAAAATTGTAAAAAGGTGCTGTGCTGTTTTTAATAAAAAAAATGTTGCGTTGTTCATATTTTTGTGAAAAATGTGTATATTTTATAAAATGACAAAATTACTTTTCAAAATAAGAATTTTTTTTGAATAAATAAATTTTTTTATGTTTTTATCATTAAAGTTATGTTACGAAAGTCTTAATTCGTATGTTCAGGAGCAATTTTCTCCTGTTATAAAATACAGATTTTGCAACAAAATAATACAAATTACACAGCACCTCATTGCAAAAATGTCATCGGGCTCCTTACATTCTTACCATTTTCCCTAACGAGGAATCGTTATACCGAATAAATTGGAGAGGAAAGAGCATAGTAAAGAGGCTAAAGGTATATAGGGCACTATCCTAAACCACAAGTCATGGTGTTATTGTGAGTTGAGACCTGTGACTTGAGAGTCTTGTGAGTGTGGTCCCAACCCCAGATTGGTGAAGATGAAAAGTAGGAGGAGAATTATTGGTCTTTTGTTTTGTCTTTTTACTTCACATGCACTCAACAAAAATGTTTCAATCTTGGAATGCCCTATCATTCTGTCTCCTTGTGACTTCACACTCACTCTCTTTTTGCTCACATGACTCTACACTCTACACTCTACAACCAACCAAACCATGAAACTCAGTTTGGGTTCTTGTGTTAACTCCCAATTCATTTAAAATGTCTAGGGTCAAATTCAACTATATGAGTTTTTAGTTGTGGAGCCTGACTCGATATGTACAACCCTGTTTTACAAGGTATCAGAGAGGGTCAATTTGGGCCCTGTGTTGGTGGGCCTCACCTCCCTGTGGCTCCGCTCCCCTGTAAACTCGATATTGTGGTCCGCGTAAGGGGGGAAATAAGCCCGCGTGAAAAAGGACACGTTCTACTATGGCCCACGTGAGAGGGATTGAGTTGATAAAAGGCCCACGAGGGGGAGTGTTGAGAATAAAAAGTCTCACATTGAAAGAATATGATATTAAAGGGTTGTATATAAAAGAAATGGTCAAACCCAACTATAAACTTGAGCTTTTAGTTGTGGAGCCCGCCCCGATATATACAACTTAGTTTTACATGTCTTGAGCTCATTATTGATATAATATCTCAAAAACTCTTAAAGAATCACAAGTTTGGTGCTAGTCAAATTCGTACCACTTTTATGTTACAGTCATATGTTTTCTATTCTATTTACCTGACTAAACTATATTAGAAAATATCCTACATTAGGAAAGCGCATGTTAACACTTTCAAAAGTGATAAACACGTTCTCTTTGTTTCCAAAGTGATCAATACATTTTCACTTTAATCTGCAACTCCAAAAGTTGTAGGTGACCCACATTCTATATTATGCTAAATATCTTCTTTTCATGAACAATAATGACATTAGTTCTGATATTTTGTCTGAATGCAGGAATATTCATCGGAAATTGACAGGCCTAAGTTCAAGAACATCCCCTCTCGTGATGAGGCTTCAGCAAACTAGTCAGCATGTAAGTGAAATGACATTTTCATTGCCTAACTCAATCTCAGCACAATAAGCATTTCGGCGTTTGATGTTTTAGTTCTTCACACCAATCAATTACTCGTCTCATCAGGTGATTATGGATAATGGTCTTGTTCGAGTAACGATATCAGTACCAGATGGTAATGTCGTGGGGATAGAGTACAATGGGATCGATAATGTGCTTGGAGTCGATCTCGAAGAAAGCAATAGAGGGTACGAAATTAAACTACACATCAAAAATTAATCATCTTCACGTTTTACCCGAATGTGTTTATTCGTTCTTGAAATGTTTAATTTGTGATTGTTCTGCTTGATTTTTAGGTACTGGGATGTGGTTTGGAACAACCCAGGAGAACATGACATTCAAATTGACAGGTAACTAAATCATTAGCAACCATCGTTGTCTGGATCGTCTCGATTTCAGACAATTTGTGTTGTTATGCAATGCAGATTGAGCTGTACAGAGTTTGAGATCATAGTCGAAGAGGAAAATCAGCTGGAGGTTTCTTTCACAAAAAAATGGAAAGTTTCGGACAAGAACACAGGAACAGATGCTCCTCTCAATGTTGACAAAAGGTGCATTGTAAGTCTTGAACCTTTGTTAATAGAAAAAGACAAAAATATGTTTTATACTAACACTAATTTGTAACAAGAGGCTGCTGTGTAAATTTTTAAATGGAAACAAATGTGGTGTGAAATTTATTTTTCTAGCAAAATGTATATATTTTATGGAATGACAAAATTGCCTTAAAATTTCAGGAATTTTTAATCATTAACAAAGTATAGATAATCAGTCATTCAACTATTGCCAGTTATAGTTTTACACTATGATATAGTTTGACTAACTATAATTTTGTTTTAAGAAAAAATGACAATTTATTACACTTATCTATGAACGTTTCGCACCTTATTATCGTAACTCTTTTGTTCCTTTTTAATACTATAACTTTGTATTGGACATTTTTAAGCATAACTATAGCATAGTTAGGCACAGTAAAATGTCCTAACATACAAGTTTGGGTATTAAAAAAGAAAAAAAATAATTATGATAACAAAGTGAAACAACCATAGCTAGGTGTAATAATGTGTCATTTTCTCTATTTTATGTCACTCTATTTACATATCGATGTTTACAAAAATGGTGTAGATTTGTAATGCTGCGTGGGCTATCGGGGTTTTACATCTATGGGATATTTGAGAGACTAAAAGGATGGCCCGATGTGGAGATGGACCAAATCAGGACCGTTTTCAAGCTGCAAGAAACCAAGTAAAGAAAGAGTAATTGTTCCTATTTCTCTTAATTTCTAACATGAAAACAGAATGCTCACATTGCTCTCTGGATTGTTGTAGGTTTGACTACATGTCAGTCGGCGATGACAGGCAAAGAGTCATGCCCTCGGCTGAAGACCGCAACGAGGGCCAGAAACTGGCATACCCTGAAGCAGTGCTCCTCACAAACCCGAGCAACCCGTTGCTTAGAGGAGAGGTAGACGACAAGTACCAATACTCGAGCGAGGACCAAGATAATAAAGTTCACGGTTGGATATGCGTTGACCCTCCTGTCGGATTCTGGATGATCACCCCTAGTGATGAGTTTCGGACTGGGGGACCTGTTAAGCAGGACCTCACATCCCATGCCGGCCCCATTACTCTCTCCGTAAGTTTCCAATCATCCTAACTGATAGAATTAGTGTAGAGAATAATATTATTGAATGTTGATTACGTAAACTGGCGAGAAAATACGTTTTCTGGATAGATGTTTGTTAGTACTCATTACGAGGGGAAAGAGGTGGGGATGATGTTTGAAAATGGAGAGCCATGGAAGAAAGTTTTCGGTCCTGCTCTCGTGTATCTCAACTCGGTAGAGCCTGGAGTGAAGCCACTTAAGCTCTGGGAAGACGCCAAGCAACAGATGAGCATAGAAGTTGAAAGCTGGCCGTACGATTTCCCGAGGTCAGATGATTATCATTTTGCCGATCAACGGGGGAGAGTCGAGGGCCAATTATTGATCAGAGATAGGTATGCAAATCTTAAGCCTAGTTACCAAACATTTCCTTAAAAACAATTCATGATCATGTTTTTGCTTACATGTTAAACCAGGCACATGAGCAAGAGACTCATGTGGGGAGATTCAGCCTATGTTGGTTTGGCAGCTCCCGGCGAGGTCGGATCATGGCAAAGAGAATCCAAGGTAAGTTAATACAAGCTTTAGAGTAGTCAGCAATAACCGCAAATGTGGAGATTGAAATCAGCGACCTGATGCTTATTACGTGAAGTTTCTGCCACTTCACCCACAACCCTTAGTTTTCAGAGTCGTCAATGAGTAAGAAATTAGCCTTTAATACGATATTTTTGTTTTGTGATAGGGTTATCAATTTTGGACAAGAGCGGACAAGAAGGGGCGCTTCTCGATTGACTATGTCCGAGCGGGAAGGTATAATTTGTATGCCTGGATCCCTGGTATCATCGGAGATTACAAGTACAATTTCATTATTACCGTTAAACCAGGTACATGATTTCCTCAAATCCAAATTCGAACTTCCTTTGATACGAAACATTAACAAGATTCATTTAATTTTTACATTGATGTCAAAATACAGGCCGCGGAGTTAAATTGCCTTACATGGTGTATGATCCTCCAAGAAACGGCCCTACATTGTGGGAAATAGGCGTGCCAGACCGGTCCGCAGCAGAGTTCTACGTGCCAAATCCATATCCTACACTCATGAACCAATTATACGTAAATCATCGCGACAAGTAAGCTCTTGTCTTCAACACCTTATCCACAACCCCCTTTTCTTTAGTCGAATCAAGTGACATAACATAACACACTGTTGTTGTCGAAACAGGTTCAGGCAATACGGGTTGTGGGAGCGTTACACGGATTTATATCCCGAGCGCGATCTAGTTTATGAAGTAGGCGCTAGCAATTATGCTAAAGATTGGTTCTACGCTCAAGTTACTAGGAATGTAGGAAATAAAACATATGAATCAACTACATGGCAGATCAAATTTTGTCTAGACGAAATAGCAGAGAGCGGCACTTATACACTTCGGTTGGCCCTCGCATCGGTCACAGAGTCTAACTTACAGGTACACATATACACAATGTTTTGGAAATAAAATTAGTTTAAAAATGAGGATTTTTTTGTTGACAATGTTCTGATTGAAGGTGCGGATCAACGACGAGGGAGCCGAAGATCCAGATTTCTCGACGGGGATGATTGGCATGGACAATGCGATCGCTAGGCATGGAATCCACGGGCTGTACTGGCTGTTCAGTGTGGATGTGCCCAGCTCTAAACTGGGAAATGGGAACAATACAATTTTTTTAAGGCAGTCGAAGCACACGAGCCCTTTTCAAGGAATCATGTATGATTATATCCGATTAGAAGGTCCGTCACATACGTGATTTCTGTGAATCCATATATTTTTGTGTACATCTGGTTTGATCAGCTTAGAAATGACGATGAGATACATATATTCGGCGGCAAAGGTATCATAGTTTTAGCATTGTGCTTTTAATGAAACGCTCACATTTTATGGTATGATTCTGGGAAAATGTCAGCCCACTAAACCTAGATTTAACGTTTTGGCAAATAATCACATTAAATTTTTTATTTCACTCGGCGGGTACCTGAGCTTGGAGAACTTAACACCGTTAATCATTCCGTTAACTTATGTTAGTTTTCAATTTTTATAGTGATAAAAGACTAAAATACCCCTAGCACCTTAAAATTTTTAACATATTGTCCTTTGATCGCTTTATTCTGTCCTCTCTTTCTCACTTCTACTTTCCATACAATGGTGAGGGCGAAATCAAAAACCACAAATATAGAATCAAACTGATAGTAAAAAGAATTTCAGCTGAAATTAGCGAGAGCCTCCAACAAGTGAAAGCCTCTCCAAAAATAGGCGTATGCCGTATGCCGATTATAGAGCAACGCGCACACGGTATTTTTTAGTAAAAGGCGAAAGAATAGTTTGATGTGTGTGCATTGCACGGCTGCTTGAGATACAGAAGTCGAGGAGGACGTTAAATATAGGAACGAGAGTAATAACTACTTCTCTTCGCAGACGATGTGGGACTTTAACTATACTTTTTCTCCCATGCTCTTCTGTCCCTGCCAGGGCCAATATTCACTCAGACTTTTCTTCGATCGGTCCATGCTTAGGTCCAATAATCACTTATTGGTCCCTGCTAGGACCAATATCCACCCAAGTCTTTGCCCTAACCACCCAAAGGTCTCTCCTCCATGCAAATTACGCTTATTAAGCTATTTTCTTGACATTTTAATACTTTCACAATACTCTCTCAACAGTTGGAGCTAAGAGGTCAATTCTATTTTTGATTCAATTGGGATAGGGTGGGGATATCTAAATTCACTATGAGCCTCTCATTGTCATTTCTATATAAACACAAAATACCAATATCCTCGATCTATCGGGATGTTGAAACTAAAACTATGAAAAATGTAATATTGATGAAATGCGTATTTTTTAGATTAATATATTATTTTAATTATTGATAATTAAAATGATCAGATTGAACCGGTTTGACCGAATTTGAACCGATCAGATTTCAAATCATAATTATTGAGTGCATTTTAGGCTTTTTACAAACTAATCCTATTATATTTAACAGTCGTTACTTTAAGTGTAACGTAAAAATTATTGGGGTATCGACAAAAAAGTTTCAAACTTGAGGTACTGATTTCGAAATAAGGCAAACTTAAGTTATTGACATGAAATTATCCTTTTATTAGAATCATAAGCCAACAAAGAACATATTCTCATACCTGAATTGAAGATTCAAGATCTAAGAGTTGATGAGTTGAATTGCCTCCATCAAACATTAAAGAGGTTTGTGTTTAAGGTAATTTTGAAAGGGGTGGTTGTTAGGGTAAAATTATAATCGTACGTAGTTCTTTAATATAATATTAGAGCTGGTACCTTACGGTTTTCTTTAAAAAGAAGTGCACTTACTAAAAATAGGCTTGTTCGTAAGGGCGTTTGTTAAATTATAAAATTATAATTAATTCTTAAACTATCAGTTTTAACTTTTAGTTGAATTTACCCTTTAACAGTTGGGGCTACGATAATCTGCTAGCATGCAACGTCAAACACTTCAATAGAGAGTGTTCTTTCAAACATCAGGAGGAGCAACATGTTCAAGTTAGGCTTGGGGTCTCACAACTATTGTTGCAACAAAATGTGTGACAATTGTGTTGCTGATGCTATAAAGCTCAAGGAGAGATCGGCAAATCCAGCTCTAAGAGAAATATTGTGTTAGAGTATAAAATTATAATTGATCATTTAATTATTAACTTAAGTTTTTATTTGAGCTGGTCCACTAATATAGTATCAGAAGTAATACCCTAAGAACACTAGTTCGAACCGTCCCCAGTATAATGAGCAATGACCACAACCATCTCAAACTGTCCCGAGTGTAACGAGCAATGACCACACCCAGCGACCGATATTCAAGTGGAAGTGCATACAATTATAGGTTGGACTTTGGAGGTCACCAACACATGGCCTTAATTTCATTGTCTATTAGCTCCACCTAATATCTAACTAGGCCATACACTCATATTTTTTTTATCCCATGTGCAAATGTTTTAACCAGTGTTATGGATCGCGAGAGATCTCGGCGAAATTGCGGAAATTTTCACATATTCGCGACGATATCGCAAAAATCGTCCCAAACGTCGGTCAACGCCGGTCAAACCGAACAATTTCAAATTAATTCCGGTTCAAATCAATTAATTCTGGTTTAATTTGGTTTAAATCAATTAATTCCGGTTTAATTTGGTTTAAATCAATTAATTCTAATCTAATTTAATTAATCTTGGTCTAATTCGACCGGTTTCGTTCCGGCACACTTAATCCGGTTTGATATTTAAGTTATAAATTATAAATTATACAATAAATATAATTCATTTTCCATATAAATTATAAACTAAATATTATTCATTTAGGTTATGGCTCCGGTCCAACACATTTAAAAGTAATTAAATATCATTAATTTTTTTTAATAAATAATAAATATGAGTTATATATAATTAATTAATTATTTATATTAAAACGCGATTTGCCGTGATTTTCTCGCGATCGCTCAGAGTTTGTTAGATATCCCTTTTTATCAAGGGACTGATATATTCCCTCGATCTGATATCTATAACACTGGTTTCAACATATAACGTTTTAACTTTTAGCTTATAAGCTTTAATTAAATCGCAATGCTGAGAAAAATTCTAATTTTGAAAAATTGTTCCAATTTTATCCAACAACAATATCATGTCAAACTTTAAAACCAAAATGAATAAAAACATATGGATAATGTGTATTTTATTAAGGATTGCACTTTGTCCATTTTCGTTTACTTTTTTTATAACATGTTATTTTTTAAATATATATTAATTTTAACTTGTTTTAAAAAAATAAAATAATAATAATAATAAATGGTTTTAGTTTTAAAAGATTATCTTAGTTGAGTAGTAAAGTGTAACTTTGCTCCTATTTTTGGAGAAAAAACTTTCATACCTTCATTATGAAAAAGCTAGTTCATAACTTTGCTCTTAGTAAAATGATTTTATTATCATTTTTATTTAAAATCAAATTTCTGAAAAAGCTAGTTCTTTTATGAAAATTTTTAAATATAACTATTTTAGGAATAATTATTTCTCCTTTAATTCAATAATTTTTGTTTTACGTAACAACATATGCTTTTGCATTTTGAATTCACGAAATCCATAGTATATATATTTTAATTTTTTTTTATTTTGGATCGATATAAATGAAACAACCTTCAACTTTTCAAAAATATAACGTAAACAAATCAAATACATTTAAAATTTGTTATTCATGACTTGCATAAACAATAACCAAACTCAAAAAATTCGACTAGAAAATTTTCTTGGATCAAATTTGTACACACATAAACTCAATTTCGTTTTGAAATAAATATTGAAGCTCGAATCTTATACAACTTACCTATTATATGAGTACATGGGAAAAATTGAGAAACCGCATAAGAGAATTCTAGAGAGTATATGGAACTTTCAATGAAACTCTCTCTCACGCTATCAGTTTTGGGCCTATAATTTATCAAATCGAAGAATATCAAAAGATTTAACTCTTTGATGAATATTTTTTTCTCTGAAGATTACAATAGCAGTATACTCTACTAAATATGTCGTGTATACAAAACTCAAAGATTTTCTCTACCTCTACCCCATGTGGACACTACACAGAGCCGTGTAGTACACTTGTGTGTACCTTACCAAATCTATATTTCTAAAACTTTTCAGACTCTTTTTAAGTTGAACTCTATAATTCATTCACCTACTTAGAGTTACGAAGGCATTATATATATATATATATGTAGTTACATGAAATTATTCTTATAATTTATGTAAATTATATCGGTTATCTAATTAAAATAACAATACATTATTAGTTAATATAATGCTTTCTTGTATTATATGTACCAATTATTGTGACCATATCATTTTCTAGAAGATATCAGAACATGTAAGAATGGGTCTGCATATATTATTTAATTGTTTGGAAAATCAAGTAGACCGTAACATGATAAATAATTGAAACTAAAAGTAACAGCCTTTTTTGCAGCCGACATTGATAAATTAATCTATTAATCTCACCAAAATTTTTGCCTCCCAATTTATTTTACAACTACCACCACATGCATCGGTCCAACTACCTTTTTAATTTCAGATCCGTACAATTACTTGTTTCTCAAGTTTTCCTTATATACTACACACTGCTACTCGTATTAAAATTTCAGAAAAGAAAATTTATGGTTTCAGCAACAATTAATACATAAATGTGCAAATAATGATGATGGTGGGCATTAGGCACAGCAGATCCATATAAAAGCAATGAAGAAATTAGATGGAAGATTAAATGCAATATTAATTATATCATGGTGATGGTGGTCACACTCATATCTCTATCCTTGATGGCCATAAACTTTGTAACACAGATCATTATCAAAAAAATCCAAAAGCTGATGAGAGATGTGAAAATGATTATATCCATGCAAATTTTTAGAGATAGATCTCTATAATATCCCTTTCAGCTACTTGTAGTAAACACCCACCACCACTCTCACTCTCACTAGTCTCACTTTCTTGCTATATAACACACTGCAACAATATTCACATTGCCAAGACAATCTTATTCCTCTCTTTGTAGCTGTCTGGGTAGAGATCATTTCATTTCAACATGTCAAAATCACCAGAAGAAGAGCACCCATTGAAGGCCTTTGGATGGGCTGCTACCGACCCATCTGGCCATCTCTCTCCTTTCAACTTCTCCAGAAGGTACGTATGTCTACTGTTCTAAAAAAATCTCCGACTTGTCCGATCAGTCCTTATAAGGCTTTTTTCCACCGACTGGTGTCTAACGACTTTTACAACACTGCATGTATATTTGCTTCTGAGCATTCTTCTTTTTCCTCTAAGCATCATTTGAGTTCCATGACCCATTAATGGTGTGTGTGGTTGGCTTTTTTAGGGCAACTGGTGAAGATGATGTGAGGTTCAAGGTACTCTTCTGTGGAATTTGCCATTCTGATCTTCATAGCATCAAGAACGATTGGGGAGTCTCTTCTTTTCCTATGGTTCCAGGGTGAGTGTTAAAGTGATCTCACATCAATGGATCTGCTCACCAGTTTAAATAACAAGTTTGTATCTCTACTTATAAGTTTGACCGACCTTTTAAAAAAGTGAGACTAATTTAATACATATCATCCACCTTTTAAACGTATAATTTTATTATTATTTGTCATCAATCAAATTAAGCTTAATTATGTGGCCAAGATCGGTCCCAAATGAGACATTTCAGCGGTTGAACATCACATAGCAAACATAAACGTTACACTAATTGTGTTGACAGGCATGAGATAGTTGGGGAAGTGACAGAAGTTGGGAGCAAGGTAACAAAAGTTAAGGTAGGAGACAAAGTGGGAGTCGGATGCATGGTCGGCGCTTGCCATTCTTGCGACAACTGTAACAAAAACATCGAAAACTACTGCCCCGAAATGATCCTCACTTACAATTCTCGTTACTACGACGGAACAAAGACATACGGAGGCTACTCCGACACTATGGTAGCGAGCGAGCGCTACATCGTTCGCTTCCCCGACAACATGCCACTTGATGCCGGAGCTCCACTGCTCTGCGCCGGCATCACGGTGTACAGCCCCTTGAAACACTATAGACTCACCGAGCCCGGCATGCACATTGGCGTCGTAGGCCTTGGCGGTCTCGGTCATGTTGCCGTCAAATTCGCCAAGGCTTTTGGTTTGAAAGTCACTGTCATTAGCACTTCTCCCAGCAAGAAAGAGGAGGCTTTGAATCATCTTGGTGCTGATTTATTTCTTGTCAGCCGCGATCCTGCCCAGATCCAGGTACTTAGTTTTTTCTATCAGCGATACCATATGTTCGAGGATTTGAACCAGCGACCTCATTCTTATTATATGTTTTGTTCCTACCGTAAACTTTTGTATGGTTTTACATTCGGATAGGCTGCTTTGGGAACAATGGATGGGATCATCGACACAGTTTCAGCTCCTCACCCGCTTCTGCCATTACTGGGCCTTCTCAAGACGGACGGGAAACTTATTACGATTGGTCTACCCAGCAAGCCACTGGAGCTACCCGTCTTTCCTTTGGTTCTTGGTAAGTCGATGATATGATACAAACTATTAACTTGTTATCAAAGGCTGTGAGTGAAGTGACACATACCTTATATATAATATAGTGTGAAATAGCTAATTCCGATCCCCATGATTACAATATAATATTTACTTCTTGCTGATAAAAAAAGGGAAAATGACAACAATCACATTTTTGTAAAAGGATACCGAGTACTTTATTAATGACAGAAAATGTTGTAACTTTAATTTTGTTTTTTTAAGGAAAATGCATGTATTTGTACAAAAGGGACGAAATTGTCTATAAAGTTAAGAGAAATTTCGTCGTTATGTACATAAAATCATAATAGTGTAGTAGTATACAACACCCTTTTGCAAATCTTCCAAAAAATACTATCAAGATGTCATGTATCTGAAGAATATAGAGCTAACGAATCGGTGATTGAAACGATACAGGGAGGAAGATGGTGGGGGGGAGCGAGTTCGGGGGAATGAAGGAGACACAAGAGATGATTGATTTTGCTGCAAAGCACAACATAACAGCAGACATAGAGGTTGTTTCGATGGATTATGTGAACACGGCAATGGAGAGACTGGCCAAGGCTGATGTCCGATACCGATTTGTCATTGACATCGGCAACTCCCTTGAAGCTACCAGGCCTTGAGCACTGGCTCTTCCTAGCTTTGTATGTCATGTGTTTCTGCATTGTTGTGGATCTCTATGTGTACTCAATAATAGTGATGTACTGCTTATTTGGTGTGCTATAATTTGTTACCCATGTCCTTACCAAGTCGATTGGGTTCATTTATGTACACATGCACCAAGGCCTTTACCGTTTCTAATGTAGGGGTGGGTATGAGTTTAGAACCATACCGAACTGAACTTACTGGTTCTTAAATTTTAGGAACCGGAATTATTACATAAAGTTTCGGTTTGGTTATGCACCCGCTCCTCCGATTCGCTTCCAAGATTTATACTTGTTAAAATCGTTTGATCCTCAATTTTTAATAATTATGTGGTTTATGGTTCGAATTAAACGAAATTGATCTCGATTTTTTGAGGAGAAACTTTAAATTTGTAATTATTAAAGGTTTTAACAAAAATCAAACATTAAGAATTAATTATTACAACTTGTTCAAATTATAAAGTTGAAAATAAAATGTTATTCGTCGAACAAGTTCTAGAACTCACAAATACTTCAATAATTCAATTTAGCGAACCAGTTTCGGAATTCATGGATAATTAGAAAAAATCATAGAAATTTTAATAACTCAATCCAATGAACCGATTTTGGTTCTTTTTAATTACTCGGCGGTTTTTAATTTTAAGAACCAAAAACAAATCGAAATTAATTAATTTTTTCGATTTAAGAATCAAAACCGAACCACTAACCCATTGTTTCCAGTTCTTCGATTCGAGTCCTGGTCCCGGTCTATAATGCCCACCCCTATCTATATATACTTTTAAAATAGTCTAAGCCCAAAACATTTTTATTTGTTAGAATACAAATATAATTTTTTATTTAAATTAAGCCCAATTTCTAGAATGTTCTTATATATTATAAGAATATTTACAAATTGTTATACTAAAATATGCACGTTTTTTAATTGAGTACTCTTACTAAAAAAATAAATATATTCTTAAGGTAACGGGAGTTAAATTTGACGTAAATATTTTTAAATGTCTAGAATGCCCTAACTACTAATTTCCAAATGATTCAATTAAACAAACATAAAATAACTTGTTTACCTTCACTTCAATGACATTTAACTTACACTTCTCAAAACAAACACTTCACTATTTGTTTCCGACTTCTTTTTTCTCTCTAAATTCAGAAGCCAAAACCCCCAGCTTTTCTTTTCCTTGGGTCGCCGGCGGTGCCGCCAGACTCCGGTACTGCGCGCCAGCGCCCATCCTTATTTTATAGCAACTTCGAGCGCGGGTCTCGTGGAGGTGGGGCGAAACTCGAGCAAGGAGCTGGTCCCATATCTGGTTTTTCCATATCTGGGACGGTGATCGGCGTCGGAGTGGGGAGGTGGGTGCTTGACGACGGTGCTAGCTCGGACAGGGCAGGAGGCTCGCCGGCGGCCAGGGCAGGTGGCATGTCGGCTGCTAGTTTTCTTGGAGGGTTTTCGCCGGAGGTCGAGAGGTCTCGCTCGAGACTTTTGGGCGGGTGGCCACCTCCGGTCCTTTTCGGTTCGAACTGGTCTTCTAGGCGAACCATTTTGGTCCATCGATTTTGTTGTGAGATCGGTAGATCGGAGATGTTTTGATCAGGTGGTTTCGACCCCAGATTTGTTTCCCTCTCCAGATCTGAAGCGTTTTCGAAATTGCTCGGTGTGCGTGGTTTTGCCGCCGTTTTTCCGGGCTCTAGTGGATATTCCCTTAGGTAATACCAAGACCAGCCGTTGATGTGAGGTTTCTATGAACTGGGACACGCCGAGAAACTCAAGTTTTGGGTGATTATCGAATACCCCCTGTGGGAGATGCTTAAGAATTAGTGCTCACTGAGGTGAATAGGCTCAGATGAGAGGATGTCCCCCCGAGGAAGGTAGATTGGTGGTTTGTTTTTGTTCATGTTTGCTCGTTGTTTTGTTTGTGTTGTATGTCTCGTGTTTTGATTTTAGTGTTTTTTAGTGGGTGTCGGAGTATCCAACATTTTTAGTTGATTTAGTGTGTTTTAGTTTCGGTTGTCGGTTTGTCCGACGTGGTTGCTTGGAGGTGTCCAGAGAGGTAGGGTGACTTAAAGCTGCATTTTACTGTTTACTTGTAAACTGTACACAGCTGATGCTCGACTTTCGGGTGTGGAGCTCATTCTCGCTCGTGATATCATATGAATCATTGGTTTGCTTTTAAAAATAACTTAGACTTCCCTAAAACTTTAGGTTTTCTTCGTTTCATCCAACTTTAACGAATCTAGGTGTCGCGCGACCTGTGAGTAGATTTCAGCGGTGGCTCTTCATGGCCGGCGAGAAAGGAAGTTTGCATTCAAGAAAAGAAGGTTGTGACGCTTGGTTGCAAGTCGAGATTCAGAGTGGATGTGAGTTTTGTGGCTGGAAGCTTCTGCGGGAGTGGTGGTAGCGGCTGGGGTTGTGGTCGATGGTCAACAGTTGAGGTCAGTGGTGCATGGGGCCGATGGCTTCAAGTTTATTTAGGGTGGTGTATAAGGGGGTTGCCCTAAGTGTTTTCAGGGTGGTTCCTGTAATGGATTTGCGGAGAGTCTCAACCCATTTGAGGTGGAGGCCGCGAGGATGCAAGAGGCATATCGTTGCGCTATCTTTTATTTTACTCGTCGTTCTTGTAATTCCATATCTCGTGAATTAGGCAAGTATACTTAAATTAACATTAGTTGTGATTATAGTGCGAGGTATGTCCCACTATTTGGTGCTTCGACTGTTCCGTGTAATGTCGGAGTAGTTGCTTTATAATTTAATATTATGTCGTGTTTTTCTATTAACAAACTTACACTTTTCTTTTCAAATAAAAGGTTGAATGTGCATTGACCATTTTGCCCTAGTCTACTCCAAACCCTCCTTTAACCCTCACGTCCCGAACGTCTCTTTCCTAGATCCAGAAACCAACTTTTCAATAACAACTAACCCGGAAAGTAAAATTGAACCGTTGAGGGTAGAGGAACTGATTCTTGTGGAAAGAAGAGGAAATTGGATTGGAAAATACATGGGAAAGCTTTTTGTATTTTGTGCTCTGTATCTATTTCAATCCATTTTGACTCTGGGTCAGTCTTGTACCTTTGGGTCATCTCTGGGTTGCATCCAAAGAATCAGAAGAGAACGAATTCACCAAAGTAGACGCTGAAGAATCAGAAGGGACATCTGGTCACTGGGTGAGACTGAATGTGTAATGTGATTGGTGTTTTTCACTGGTTAAAATTAAGTTTGTATCTTGGAACAAAAGTAGCAAAAATGACATTAGTTTTGGTTCAGGATCAACATAAAAGAGGACACTGAACCATCCATTTTCTAGAACTTAAATAGTTAAAAAATATCTATATATGCTGATTTGCTATTTTACCTATGTTAAAACTTAAACTCGCTTCGGATCAAGTTATCTTGCTGATGTAATTCAGATTAGATTGATGGACTTTTGTGTTTTGTCTATGTAGCTGAAAACCATTTTTCTTAGTGTGTTACACTGTTAATGTTGTGTTTATGTCAAATTGAGTTTTTGAAACACTTAGAGGCTCATCTCCTATAGTGTTGTTATCAATATCATCGGGGAATGATTTTAGCTTCCAATCATCAGATTTATTTCGGGTTAGCGAAGATCGAGACCAGGTTTAGGTACTTAGTTAATTCACATGTCTGTTCTTGAATTCTCTATGTTGCAAGTTATGTAGTACTTCAGAATTTATGTCACAACTCACAAGATATGTTCAAATAATGTCTTTGGATGAGAATCATTCTACTTATATAGGAATCTCTAGGCACGATGGATGGTATTATAGACACGGTCTCTGCTGCTCATCCAATTATGCCATTACTCGGCCTTCTGAAGGCCAATGGAGAACTTGTTATTCTTGGCGTACCCGACAAGCCACTTGAACTAGTAGTCTTTCCTTTGGTTCTTGGTAAGTTTGTGATTGCGATGTTAAATATGAGTACGCCTAGACAAATTTTGATTTCTCAAGAGCGTATAGTTCAGCAAATCTATATCTGAAACAAAACAGGAAGGAAGGGAGCGGGTTCAAAGGAATAGAGGAGACACAAGCGATGACTGGTTTTGCTGCAGAACACAACGTAACAGCAGATATTGCAATGGAGAGACTTGCTGAGAATGATGTCAGATACCGATTTGTCATTGACACTGGCAACACCCAGCAAGCTACAAAACCTTGAAAACTGCCTATGGCTAATTGGTAACCTCGAGTGTTCATTCACCACTTGTTTTATTCTGTTTACTCGAACAATGTCTTGAAAATGGGTTCCTTGCGTTTTCTTTGTTCTGGGAAGCTTTTTATGATGCACTCCTGAATAAATGCGTTTACTGGATCATGATAAAAATCAGTCTGTGAATATCCTCTGCCTATATAGAAAGACGTATTTCACATTGGTAACAAATCTTTTGTCATGAAACATAATTGACACTTAACTTATCAATCAAGATTTGTATCTTCTTCCAGCCAATTATAATTACTTTTGTTTAATTTTCCCTGTGGTCCCGATGATTCTATCATTTTCTGGAAGTGTTCCAAGAAAATGGCTGTTGGCTAGAAACTCCGAACATTCATGAAGAGCTCTCATTACCTCAGCAAATACGTCAGCCCATATTGTCAGATGTCGCCCTCAGCTCCTATATAAAGCATTGGCCAACCTTAGCAACCACACATTTTCTAGCCAACGAAACAACTTCTTATACTCTTGTTTGTCACTCAAAGCACAAAGAAAAAAAAATGGTGAACCAAGCAGAGCAAGAGCATCCAATAAAAGCCTTTGGATGGGCTGCGAGAGACACATCCGGTGTACTCTCTCCCTTCCATTTCTCCAGAAGGTAGATACAATAGTAGTAGTCAGTGTTCCACATCGAGAAGATGTGGATTGCCTCACCACTCGATAAACATCTTTTGGTTAGGGTGAGTTTTTGACCAAGGTGTTTGATAGCCATTTTTTCGGGTTTATGTTTACAGGGAAACTGGAGAGAAGGATGTTGCCTTCAAGGTGCTTTACTGTGGGATGTGCCACTCAGATCTTCACATGGTGAAAAATGAATGGGGAGCTACCACTTACCCTCTTGTTCCTGGGTATGCTTCTTACATATAATCTAAGGAAAAAAAAACACTTTACTGCACTTAACTATTGATGATTTGCTCTTTGCTACCTTAACTATTTTTTTTTAGTATTGTAACTTGTTTTGTTTGGAACATTTTGATGTTAAATCTTGTCCCGGAATAATATACATGGTTGCATAGTTAGATAGATGTCATTTTCCCTATAACCAATGTCATTCATTTCAATTAGTTTTAAAACAATGATTTTGACTACGTGTTTGATTTTAATCTGATTACGCTAGCATGTTCCATTCCACACATATGCATTTCATGTCAATGTTCTGTCTGGACTGAAGTTCAAGCCAACTTGATCGCAATGGTTTTTTAAGGTCTGAAATGAAAGGAGCTTTGTACGGTAGAAACGTCACTTTATGAGTCAAAATCAATTAACTGGTTGTGCATCAATTTCTCTTAGTTTGTCCATTTGACATGGTCCTTCAAGTTGTTACCTTATGCATAGGTAACAAGTTTGATTCCTTTAAGATTACAATATGATCGTTTCAATTAAGTGGTAAGTATAATCGACCCGAGCCCTGCCTGTGCACTGCAGGCATGAGGTTGTTGGTGTAGTGACAGAGGTTGGGAGCAAGGTAGAGAAGTTTAAGGTAGGAGACAAAGTGGGAGTTGGGTGCATGGTTGGATCATGCAGGTCTTGCGACAGTTGCGCCAATGATCTCGAGAACTACTGCCCCAAAATGATACTGACATACGGATCCAAGAACACCGATGGAACCATGACATATGGAGGCTACTCCAACAACATGGTTGCTGATGAGCACTTCATCGTCCGCATTCCCGACAACCTCCCTCTCGCCCCTGCCGCTCCTCTCCTTTGCGCTGGAATCACTGTGTACAGCCCTTTGAAGTACTTTGGCCTCGACAAACCCGGGATGACCATTGGCGTGGTAGGCCTTGGCGGCCTCGGCCATATGGCTGTCAAATTTGCCAAGGCCATGGGAGCTAAGGTTTCTGTCATCAGTACTTCGCCTCATAAGAAGAGTGAAGCTCTTGACCGTCTTGGCGCTGACTCTTTTTTGGTCAGCCTTGACCCGGAACAGATGAAGGTACACATACACATATGTTTTCATGTGTTAGTAACATTTTTTGTTGTGTTCCTAAGTCTATGTTGATGTGTAGGCTGAGATGGGAACAATGGATGGGATCATAGACACGGTTTCAGCAGCACATCCGCTGATGCCATTGACTGGTTTGTTGAAGGCTCACGGGAAGCTGGTGATGGTTGGGGTACCGGAGAAGCCACTCGAGCTTCATGCTTCTTCTCTGATAATGGGTATGCGTATATTTGAACCCTGCTCTGCTATGAACCAACTGGTAGATTATAAAATTACAAATCGTCATTGAATTATCCGCTTAAGTTTTTAATTGAGTTAGATACACATTCGAATCCCAACACTTGTAAAAATATACTATATTCCATATTTCTAATAAAGGAACGCGCCTCAAACTTCTCTTTAGAAATACCGTCTAACTCTTAATAGGCTTCTCTCCTCACAAACATTGAAAAAACTCTTATCCGAGAGGGTATGTGTTAGATTATAAAGTTATACTTGGTTTTTCAGTTATCAACTTAAACGTATCTGTGAAAATGATGACAGGAAGGAAGATAATAGGAGGGAGTTGTATTGGAGGAATGAAGGAGACACAAGAGATGATTGAATTTGCGGCAAAGAACAACATAAAAGCAGATGTTGAGGTTATTGCAATGGATTATGTGAACACGGCAATGGATAGGATGCTCAAAGCCGATGTTCGGTACCGATTCGTCATCGATGTGGACAATACACTCTAAATCAACCTTATGTTGATGAGAGTCTCAAACTAGATTGTGGCATGTTCCCCAAGCCCACCAGGCCTTTTGTTACAGACTGGAAACCACAACCATGGGCCCTCATGGGCCACTTATATTCGTTTAATTATCTATTTCATAAATATCAATTGGTTTTCGTATGTGTTGTATTGTATTCTATTTGATTTGAATCGAACTGCCCATTGTTAGAATTCGGTTTGATTAGAAAAATATTTGTTCGGCTTGGAATCGGTTTACAATAAAATCAGCTTAAAAATCGAATTCTACACGAAAAAATAGTCAGCTTGACATTCGATTCTACTTAATTTGGTTTGTTTAATTATGTCACTTTATACGCTGTACCGATCTCAAACCGGAAACTAAACCAGATTCAAAGTTCAAAAATCATAACTGTGGGTACTGGTTCGATTTTTGGTCAAAATTTAAGAAAACTAATTTGATTTAGATTCAGTTATGGTTCTCAAAATTCAAAATTTTTGGTTATCCAATAAGAACCAACATATATTATTTATTATTTATTGTTATTTCTTCTGTAAACATTATATTTAATTTGAATTGTAACAATTAAATCTTAACATTCGGTTTTTGTTATTATTTTCTATAATTGTAAATTTAATATTTTTGACTATAAATCGGGCTCAAATTTGGTCTATAAATGGAGCATGAATTTAAGACTAAAAACTAATCAATTTCAGCTGGGTAGGACCGGGAGCACACCGGCCAAAATCAAACCATTTCTCATATATATAGTGGTAGAGATGGCAAACAAACCCGAACCCAATGGGCACCCGCAAACTCGACCCATTAAGAACGGATCAAACCCGAAATTTTTCGGGTTCGGGTTCGGGCTAAGCAAATGAGTGGTTGGGTCGGGTCGACCCAAACCTGACCAAAACTTGTATGTATTTTAAAAAAAATATTTATAACACAAAAATCCTAAAAAATTACTAAATTAGTCTCAACTGTTTATTAGATTTTACTAGGTGTGACTAATTGTATACGACACATAATTCTTCGATCAATTAATAAACAATTTTTTATTAAAGTTATTATTTTCTATTTTTTGTAAGTTTATTCTATTTTTAATATTTATTTCTTATTATAATCATGTACTCTTATATATCAAATCATGAAAAATCTTAATTGGTATAAAAACAGACATTTTTGGCCGTGAGTGATTCATTAGCATTAAATTCAATTACGCTAGACTTTACGGATTATGATTGAGGGTTTATAATTAGTTCATTGATACTAAAATGAATATAGTTTGATAAAAATTAATAATCATAAATGAAAATATAATTACCAAATATAGAATACAAAATTAGTTGAGTTTAAATATACAGTCAATCGACTCGCACCTAAATCTGTGTTCAACGGATATGGTAATTATTTGAAATATATTTATCAAATATTAAGTCCTTTTTCAATGTTGATTTCATTAATATTCAAAAAAATTCTTTAAATTTTTTCAAAAAAAAATCTTTATAAAAAAACGGGCGGGTTGTAGGTTTCGGGTTTGACCCGAACCCAATGGGTTTGGTCAGGGTCGGGTGCCCGCTCAAAACGAGCGAGTTTGGTCTGGGTTGGGTGCCCAATAACGCTGATCGAGTTCAGGTTGGGTTGAGCCAAACCCGACCCATTGCCATCACTATACAGTGGTTTTGAGTTTATTTCCCATATATTGAAAACCAAGGGGTTCGATTTAGGTCGGTTCTGACCAGTTCAAAACCATGCCCACGGCCCACCCATTCAAATCCATAGAAATAGGGTGCAATAAAAAAATTGTAATTATTATCGACAATATATATTTATAAGGAATAAATCTTAATATTAGAAAATGGATAATTTCAGGTCGCTACAACTAAAACTTTTTTTTCCAGCTGACTACGCCTAGAATGTGCAAAATTTTCACTTTAGACTTCCGTCCTATTCTGTTAGTTTTTAACGTTTTTTTCACGTGAAATGACTAAAATGCCCTTAACTTCTCATTTAATTTTCAAACTATGCCACCATCACCTCTTCTCTCTCGCCCATGATTGAATAAAAAATTGATTTATTTTAAAATCAAAACCATCTTCATTTCTGCAAATTTCTCTCATCACCTTCACTCCCATGGATGCGTGAGAAGAGTACTGACGGTGGGCCAGAATCCACGATAGAGTTGGAGCGGTTTCAACATCCGCCGAGAAGAAGCCCATCGCCGAGAAGCGCCGCGAGGCCAAGACGGTTGCCATGTCTGGCCGACCGAAGAGTGAAGAAGCTCGGTCATGGATGGCTCACTTGCTGGGCGGAGGTGCTGGATGGAGTCGGACCGGTGCTGGATGGAGCCGGATCAGGGCTCTGCGGCGATGGAGCTGGAAAGCAGCGGCAGAGGTGGAAGCAGAGGCGCGTAAGGCGGAGCGTAGAGGCCACGCGCAGAGGAGGACGACGACCAGATTTATGCGAACGGGCCGGAAATATCCTCCTGACACCTCATGTGCTGGAGGTGAGGCCTGAAACTGCTCGAAAGACGTTGAACCGAGATCGCCGGAAGTTGCCCTATTTTTGGAGGTTTGGCTGGTCCTCCTGGTGCACAGTCTGAATCGTAGCATACCTCATTACCGGGTCGATCCCTCCGGAGCTCTCGGAGCTCCCGAACCTCACCAACGGCATGTACCTCGAACGAAACATGCTCACCGGGCCGATCCCGGAGTCGTTCATGAGGTTCGCCGGAGCTCAGCCGCCGTAGATCCACCTCTCCCACAACTGGCTCGCCGGAAAAATCCTGACCTCGCTCGGGAACATGAACTTTTACTAAGAAGAGAGGGAGATGAGTGAGAGAGGAAAAAGAGAGATGATGTCATATGTTTGAAAATTAGATGAATAGGTGAGCGCATTTTAGTCTTTTCAATCCAATTAATAACTCTTTAAATCTTAAGGGTATTTTAGTCATTTCACATGAAAAAACGTTAAAAACTAACAGAATTGAGAAAAAATTTCTAAGTGCAGTCACCTAAAATTATCCCTATAAGAAAATACAAACCCCGCTCAAATATGAGTATATGACAGTTCTAGTGGGCCTTCAGCCCCAAAGCAACGACAGATAGACGTGTGGCAGAGGCCAAGCCCACGCTTCCAACAAAAAGCCTAATCTTATTTCAAATAAGGAACGAAGATTCAAACAATATAAACCCCTGTGAAATTTACAAACCATCCATGTGGGACTCTATTATAAGCCAAAAGGACAATTTTGCAAGCTATATTTCCAACAATCTCCCACAAATATTTAACGTGAAAACATAAATATGAAGATGAGGTAAGTTGTGATGTAACGTCTTTCAATTCAAATTGACAAATTGTGCAGTAAGACATAAACTACATCTTAAATTCATTTGATTTCAATTTATACCACCATAACACATTATACCTTCAGATTTTGCAAATTACATGGTACAACACAAACACATTTAAAATCACGCATACATCTCAAGTCTAGTGTGGACATAAATTCTAACCATTCAAATGTAAACAAAACTAACAAGTGTGTCTCTATATAATATCTCTAAAGCTAGTTATGAATTATTAGACATTACTACACTCCATATAGATGTAAAATATAGTGCATAAACAGCCTTGTGACTTAATTTGACCACTAATGAGAGGCCATCAAATTATCTTTATATAAGGATTAAGTCATAACCCTCAACTTATTAGTGACAATTTTTCTTAATACACCTTTTGTACTATGGTCAACATGTTTGTTTCAAATCTCACATAATTCAAAAAAATCACTCCATTTTTCTAAAATTGCTTAACTACACTGTGCATTATGCGAATATGTCTTTTTCCCGATACACACATTGTTTTTAGCACGAACATGGATGCTTGTAAATTACATTGTAAGGAAACGACAACAATTTGTTGTCCTCAAATAGACATATTTATCGACAGGTTTTTCAACAAATATACTTCTTGACCTACCAATTTGAGGGAAATGATATTAAGATTCATAGTGTAGTAAGTCGTATGTCTGCTCGTAATACTATTATATGAAATGACGCCTCCGCTAGAATAAAGACATAACCACTAGTTGAGTTGTTCTCATCAGTGCTTAATATCCAATTTGCATTACAAAATCATTTTAGGATTGGTGGTAATAAAAAATCATGCAATAAAAAATCGATCTGTTGTCATTTTCAAGTATTTTATTAAGCAACGAATAATTTTTCATTACTCATAACTTCGGTTATGTGTGTAACAACTTATTTAATCACCGCAAAGACAAAATGTAAAAGATGTTTATAAGCTTGCACCGATGTGCTTTGATTAGGCCCGAGTTAGAGCCGGGTGAACAAGCGGCACCTACACTTGGATATGTATAAGGGATGAAGTGTAAGCCCAATTTTTTAACAAAACCCCATATGTTACTTCAAATAAGAAATGAAGAATAAGATAATATAAATTCGCCATGAGATTCATAGACCATTCATGTGGTACTCTAGGCAAATATCCATGAAGACAAATCTTTGCAAGCTATCATTCTAACAAGGTAATAATAGCATTAGTTATATTATATTATATTATATTACTTATGGGCTTGAGGCTCACTACGTAAATTGATGGGCATATCGTGTTGTATTGTATTATTGTTATGAATACGTATGATATTTATCGGGAACAAACTCTAAGTACTATGCGAGAATCATCAGCAAGAAACCTTTACAAGGAATAAACAGTAAGTTCTTATTATTTCCAATTTTCATCCTCAATGTTTCATTATTTTCACTGTATTTATATTTGTAATGTAGCTTGCCTTCTCTCTCCGGGCTGGTTTAGAAAATAAAATGTCAGGAGTTTAAACCAATTTGTTTTTACACGGAGGTTTCGGGTTTTGGGTGGAATTTGTGGGCTTGAGCAATTCTAGTCCTTTATTAAATTAACAGATTCAGAAATTCAAATATAAGTCAAGTTTAACTTCAATTTGGATAAATTGATGGGAAATAAACAGAAACAAAGAAGTGGCTTGGCACAAGCACAGAAGCACAAAAGTAATGAATATGGATGAGAGCGACAAGACAGGGGAGGGGGCGAAATGACGGGAACACCCTTGGGTTCACTTGCAGTTAGCAGATGTCAGAGGAAAAGAAGAGAGAGAGAGAGAGAGAGAGAGGGCACAGCACGCTCAGCCGTACACTTATGCTTGGCTTGTATCGAGGGAGTAGAAATCTGGTACAGACAAACGCAGCAGAGCAAAGGACATAATCGTCAGTTATTACCATCGCCTTAAATACGATACGATGACAATCAGTAATCTCATCGATCACACACCCTTTGACAGCGATCTTACATTTGACAAACATCAACATTTACTTACCATATTATTACCTCTTCTAATTATTCTATTTACCCTCACACAAATTGTAAATAAGTTCTAATACATACATATGCAAGTGTCAAAAATAAATGTTGGTATATATATATATATATATATATATATATATATATATATATATATTTATATACTTCAAAAAAACAATTTATTTTGCTTTTAGTTGAATAATGAAGTAGAAGTTATTAAAATAAGAATTATTTTGTAAATTATTTATAAAGTTTAAGCAATTGCATTCAAATTGTGAATAAATTCAATCTTTTAAACATGATCATGCGCTTATGACGTCAGTTTCAAAATTAAACTCGAGATTAATAACGGCCATTTCCAATCTTTCATTGCTCGATTCGATAGCATGTCTCCTCTAATATTCTATAAATATTATAGGCTAGTGTCATTTGAGGGACACTGACATAATCCCGACCTTTAGAAATAAACATTTTTACTGTGGTTTGGTGGTCCTTGATTGTATGATCAGACAATTTCGATTTTTATAAAACTCAAGTAAGTGCGCTCTAAAACCGAACTAAAACCGAACAAAAAGAAGAAAAATAGCGTATAATTAATGTAAATAGTCAACCAAACTCTCCAATCCGATCATCCATACCCACAAAGATTGTAACATAAACTGGGAAAGTATTCACGTATAAGATTCTCAGACTTTTGGACTAGTTTTTGGCAGCTCATACCACACAACATTAAAATAAATAAAATACACAAGTTACTATGCCACTATTATGAATTAAATAAGTTAAATTTTGTAGTGAATATGTGGCCAGGTTAATTGTGTGATCATATCATATCATTAAATAACTTGATTATTATATATTAAATCTAACCGTTTGAATTGGATAAAAAATAATTTTATATAGAAAAAGGAGATATCATCTACAAACGAATTAAAATGTCAAAACGTCCGAACTGTATGACATGCAGTGCAATGTTATGTTGTATAACATGTTGGATACTGTCACGTGTCGCAATCTGAGATAATGCACGTCTCAAATCAGACGGTTCTACATGATTTGAACGTTTGACCGTTTTATATAGACTTTTAGTCGAGTGCATGTATGTGAATATATATATATATATTTCATAGGAATGGGAATGGGTGTGGTAGGAGAAGGAGAGGAGGCCCGTGATCGATATATGGGAAAGAAGCATGATTGTGCGTTACGGTCTCACGGGAATCCAGCCACCTCTTCTCTCACTCTTCACATGTTTCTCTCTCTCACTCACTCACTACCATTTTTGTTTTCTTGGTTTTGATTCACTCCTGGTTTTAAGGGTAACTCCTACTAACCATAGTCAACTTGCATGGATTTATTATAACATAATTCAATGTTTACTTCAAACATATCTTGGGATCGATAGAAGAATCAAGACAGTACCAAATTTATTTTTTCAATAGTTATATATTTTATTTATAAAACCCACCAAATTTTACGTTAATCTTTTTATATTTTTTGAATAATACATCATTTTCCTTATAACTAAACATGGGATGTCAACGAGGTGAGTTCGGGGTAGAATTTGCAATCTCGTCTCCGTCATAATTGGGGATGAGATTTCTTGTTTCTAGCAGGGGAGAGGATTTAATATATCGGGGAAGGGATACCTCACCCCATCCCCACCTCGTTTTTGTCCAGGATCCCCGTCGAATACAGTGAATATTGTCATCCATCTTTTAACCCACCCACCTAAATATATACCAGCTGAACATCAAACTCAGACTTAAGACGGGGGAGTGAGCAGGGTCATCTACTAGACCAAACTCAAGTTGATTTGCATTATTTGTTTCAGTAAAATATGATATATGATTTGAGACATTTAAGAAAAGTAGTACTTCTTAATTGTTTTTATCCAAAGTCATATATATTAAATTAATCATGATGCTAATTAATGCGTTAATATTCAATTTAACTATCATGATTCAAGTTTACAACAGTGATATTCACAAATGCTCAACTAGAAATTCAAATTCCCTATTGCACACTTAAACTCCCTATTATATTTGAAAACTATTTCATATCGAAGATATTGTATATAATTTATAACCTTGTTGAAAAAATAGCCAAACTTAATAATGAAACACATATGTGTGTGTGCCAATTATGTCAAAATTGATATTCATCAAGATTAATTATTAGGTAGAGCTAGTATATATATGAACTTATTCCTATTGGATCCACCATATATATTAAACCATTTTTATTGGACAGAAATATTTATAACCCCAATTAGTCATCAGCTAATAATTATTATGCACAGCGCTAGCTACAAAACAGCCGGCTACACTCACCTTGCTACTTGCTTCCTATTTTTTATTCATAAAATGGTTTTTAATTAAAATAAAAAATTGAAAGAAGGTAAAATAAATTTAATTAAGAGTGAAGGTTGTATAGTAGATTGATCTGTTTTATCTGATCCTGGCATTGCTGGCAAGAAAAATGATTTTGTTGGTTGAGGAAGAGACAAAGATGTATTAGCAACCAAGAATTGACACCAACTGTTGAGACACTGTTTGTCTGTAGTAAGAAACAAAGAGAACTGTTTTTTTATTGTACTTGCATGCTTCTGCTTCTGACCCATCATACCCATAAGCTGCTATAACCTACTATAAACCTACTAGTTGTGTGTATACAAATATATATACACACACATTCATAGACAAGAGTTATTATTATATCAGGTTCAGTACTTGCTATAAATTGTGATTGAGATTGATCATGCAACTTGAATCAATATAATTTGTTTTGTTTTCTTAATTACCTCTGCTTGTAAAAGAAATTGAAGAAAGAGAATCAATGCTTGGGGGACCATAGATTAAAGTGAAAGAAGGTTGAGGCATGGAGGCAATATCCTGGTACTAAAAGGGACATAACAGAAGTTGAACATAATATGATAATCAATCAACTACATTAAATTAATCAGTATATATATATATATAGCTGAGCTGAGAAAGGCTGCTGCAGTTAAGTACTGAGCCTAACAGAGCTACACTGTGACTGTTACCACTTCTGACTCAAACCCATCTCCCACACACCACAGAAGCTTATTCTCAACATTTTTTTTGCTCTGCTAATTTCTTTTTGTATTAACATTTTTATTAGTAAAAAATATATTTTTTTAAGAGAGTACTTTTCTAGTTCTACCCATATAAAAAATACAACCTTGCATACACAGTAGGTGAGTGAATTTCTAATTAAATAATAATGATAATGATAATCAAATTATAACTTAAGAATGATAGCTTTCTTAATATTGATTTTGAACCTCCGGCACACATCTATTATCTATGACTATATGTATACATATAAGCTACATGACTAGAGTGTTAAATTATCGTTTAGAAAGTCATGATATACATAATTATCGAATTTATCTCATTAAATAATTAAGGTTATGCATCCATTTGTGTTGATGAATAAATCAAAGTGAAATACTATTGGTCCGTCCTAATTTAATTTTGTCAATTATGATTAATGAGGATGTATAGCAAAGAAGATCTAGCAGTAATAATAAATTATACAACCGAAAAACATATGAAATTTAATAAAGAAATTATTTTTCTAATTTCAACATTAGTTTGCTGGTGAAGTTGTAAAATTTTCGAGGATTAGATCAAATCCAAGATAGGAGAGATAAATTTTTATCCAATGTATGACAAAACCCACCGACCGCACACTTAAGTAGTTATAAAATAATAATAATATATACTATTTTAATTTAGAAAAATATTTAAAATTGCAGTTCGAGATTGAATTACGAGGAATGCGTGTATTTTCATACACAGTCAATAGTGTGGGATAAAAGTTATAAAAAATCATATTTGCAACCATTTTGGGTATGGGTTTGAATCAGAAGTGGTGGAAAAATAATCCGTCCAAACTCACTTTGTTGCCAATAATTACTGGTAAATTGTGGTAATTAACAATTTTTTACAACTCATTCCACACCTCACAAATCACTCACACCTAAACTCACCCAACTAATTTACTCCAGCATAAGCTCACCCTAACCTCAGGAATAGTTCACTCGGATTATTGAGTCAAAGTGCAAGTGCAGTTCTCTATGGTAATTAACATATATGTAAGTAAAAAATAGTGTGCAATAAAATGAAGAAGTAGAGTCCAAGACCCAACCTAGCTATGAATATGAGGTTAGATTGATGTAGTGCTAAATAAAGGGAATCCAATCCCAATAGTCCATGTCATGGCCTCTCTGTGGCAGCTGATGATGATCACTTTTATGAGTGTAGATCCTCTCTCTCTCTGATATATATGTGTGTGGGCTCTTCCTTCTTTTTCCAGTAACTCCCCTATACCCTTTATTCCTCTACACAAACAGATCTCAGCTTTCTCTTTGATGATATTCACAAGAACCCATCAACATCCCCTCTCTCCCTCTTCTTCATCATCATCGTTGTTATTGTTGTTGTTGTTGTTATTGTGTGCATGAAACCATTCAATTCTCTGCATATCTTTGCCTCTTCTAAAAGCAATCTCCTCAAACACCACACACACAAATTAACCCTTTTCCCTTTAATATTTCACAAGCTATGTCTCCTGACCAGCCAGCTCCACCCGCCGACGCCACCTCCGGGAACCACCGCAAGGCTGCGGCGGCGGCGGCGGAGCAGGCGGTGGTGAAGTGCCCGCGGTGCGACTCCCCGAACACCAAGTTCTGCTACTACAACAACTACAGCCTGACGCAGCCGCGCCACTTCTGCAAGACCTGCCGCCGCTACTGGACCAAGGGCGGCGCCCTCCGCAACGTCCCCATCGGCGGCGGCTGCCGGAAAAACAAGAAGATCAAATCCTCCTCCTCCTCGTCAACCTCCTCCGACCACCTCGGGCCCCTCAAGTTCTTCTCCGGCGGCCTCTCCCCCGCCACGGACTTCCAGCTCGCCGGCCTCTCCTCCTCCTCCTTCCCCGGCAGGCTCCACGGCCACTACCCCGACGCCCCCGGGATCGGCGCCTACGGGCTGGACAGCTCCCTCATGGCCGCTAATTACGCCCCCCCGCTCATGGCTCATCAAGAAATGATCAACGGCAACAACACAAACAACACTAGTAGTAGCAATCTGGCCTCGTCGATCGAGTCGCTGAGCTGCATAAACCAGGACCTGCACTGGAAGCTGCAGCAGCAGAGGCTCGCCGCGCTATTCGGTAATAACAACAATAATAAAGATCAGAATGGTCAGAACAACAATTGCGCCGACAATACTTCTCTCGAACAGCAACAACAACAACAACAGAATAAACAGAGCCTGATGAGGATGCAGCCCATACTGTTTCAGAATCTGGACATTGCGGAGGTTTCGAGGAAGGAGGCGGCGAATGCTGACGTGGCGACGGAGTGGTTCTTCGGGAACTCTTACGCCGCTGGCGGAGATCAGGGCGCCAGGACAGCTGGCAACTGGACTGGCGGTAGTGCTGCTTGGACTAGTACCCATCACGATGACTTGAATCATTACTCTGCTTTGCCCTAGAAAATTGCAACTCTATATAATCACAATTTCATCATTATTAGGTAATATTACTATTAAATCTGCTCTTTATTTTCTTCATTTTTATTTTTATTTTTATTTATATTTTCGGAGCAGAAAATTGAACATGTACAACATTTGCAAGACAAAATTAATATTAAGATAATTTGCCACCCATATTTTCCTTTTCTTTCTAGTGACTAATCACCACGCAAACTTGTTTCCAGCGAAATATTGATCTCGCTTGTAAAAACAAAATTAGTGATAATGTCAAGTCGGCGGATATCTCAATTAAAATATGGAAACAGCTTGAGTTTCATAGTGCAGGTAGTGATCGCTTCTTTTCTGGGACTAGTTTGAGATTGGGTGATGTAAATTTAAGGATAGTAAAATAGTGTATTATCCTAAAGAAAATTGAAAGTTACCAAACTAATTACTGCTATTATTATGATATAATTATTTTAATTTTCATGTAATAAGTATATATATTTTTTACTTAGTTATTTACTTGGTGATGATCACTTGTGGCTTGGTGTGCGCACAATTATTAATTTAATCTATGGATCTAATAACTTCTTTGAGTGTACAAAATCCGTTGGGGATCTTACTAATTAATAATTAGCAGTTCATTTGGAGATATATAGTAAATGATGATTGAAATTTTCTATACCTGTTTTTAATGTATGTACTCATATTATACATGGCCAAATAAATTATAGATTTGTAGCTGGGAAGAGTCTACATTGGAACATGAATTAATGAGTCTCAATACTGTAAACAATGTAGCGGTTCATGTATAGCTAATTAGGTTTATAGCATGTATATAGGCTGCTTGTAAATTGGTAGGGAAGATAAAGACCGTTAGCTGTTTTTGGAGTAGTAATAATTAGTTATTACGAGTCACTTCTGATTTGCTCCAACTGCACAGTGTATTCAATGAATGATTCAATTCAATATTTGAAGTGGGAGATGCAAATTTTATTCATGAGAATTTGTTTTGTTTTCTTTCTTCTTATTTGCTATGTCATCAGTAATAAAGAACAAAAAGTAAAATAAAGTGTTTAGAATTTTCAGGATCTCTACTGATCTTTTTGATGGCCTCAGTACTGGTGAGTCGTTGTGATTCCAAAGCATTAGCTTTTTTCCCATACTCTTTACAATTTGTACTATGTGTGTGAATATTTGGTCCCGCCTTTTAAACAAGTGAATGAAAATTCTATAGTACTTTTATATCATGTTATAAATGAAACTCGGATTGTCAAGATTAAGAATTCAAGTACAAGTTATTTAATTAATACGTTTTGATGAGGCAAATACTCATGTATTTGGCAATTCACCTAACGAAGAAAAAAATATATAAATTATAAGTTAGAGCCTAACTCTTTTAGGGCCTTAAAAGCAGCCGCCTGGCTGGTTTTACGCTTGAGCAAACTATGATTTGGTTGATCTAAATTGAATATTTCAACACCACCCGTCACCAAGAGAAAATGAGAAAATAAATATAGGAGCACCTCTTTCTTTTTTGTCAATGTTGGAAAATCCCGACTTGTTCGACTAATTCTTGATTAATCTTTTGACTAGTTCCTGATTAATCCTTCAATCCGATTTAATTTTTGATCAATCCCCGACTAATTCCCGATTAGTCCCCAAAATGCCTTCTTGTTACTTCAACAACGTATATAAAGAGTTAATTAATTCATTTCTAGATGTGAACTACGTATCACAATCCCAGTTAATTTATGTAATCACAAATCAGTGTGTGCATAATTAACCTATAGTTGATGGAGAGAGAGAAAGATAAAAGGACAGGAAGTGGCATCATGATTAACGTGATACACATATATGGGTTGTTTTCAGTTTGACAGAGAGTGTGTATTGGTTGTGTAATGTGTCAACTGTCAATTACAACTTACAACACTTGCTACTGCAAGAACCTCATGACACATACACACATATTCTGCAAATATAACCTATACACACACACACATATATATATATACGTTGCTTTTTTCCTGACCCTTCACATTTCTTATTACCTCATTTCCCATACACATGCATCGTACCTCTCCGTCCCTATCGCCAACTCATAACCACCCATCACGAAACACAATTAGTGCAGATTGGTTCAGGTGCATGGTTACTGAATCATCTCTTCATGATGATCAATAGGTAACGCTATTTTTAATTGTATACCCCATAAGAGCTTACATGTCAAGACTCAAGAGTATTGTACGAGACTCAAAATATAATTTAGTCTCACGTTCAAAACAAGCTTAATTAATTAATGTTGATTCTATAGTTGTGTTTGTGTGGTATGGTATTCTTCAATAGCAATGTATATAATACGAATCAAGTTGGTTTGCAAGCTTTACAATATAGGTTGGCGAGGATCAAGCATAAATTGACACAATATTCCTATTGTGTAGCTGATGTTTGTGTGAGTTATTGTAACGTGTAATAACCAGTCAAAACGGTAGTGATATTGCCCTCTATCCGAGTAAGGTGGAACATTTTCAGCAGAGTTGATATTGTTGAGGAAGGGAAAACTGTGATGGTTTACATCCGATGAGACCGCTATCTGAGAGGATGTAAAGCGCATATTGTCGTTGTGTGAGGACGATGTTAGACGGAGAACGAGTCACTTCCAGTCCAAAGAAATATTTCAGCTTTCCTAAGTCTATATGATCTTGAATTGTCAGTGCAGATTTACTTAAGTTGTTGGATGCGTGATGAATCTGTTTCTGTGATGATTACACCGTCCACATAAGTGAGAGATGCGACAAACGAGCCCCATTGGAGATTCCATAGTGGCCAAGTAACTCATGGTGTTGAAACTCCTTTCCGCCATATGTTTGTTAGCACTTCATGTGCGCATTGAACTGACCTCGTACTCATTTAAAGAAGTGAATGAAATGTTGATTGACTTCTAATTTATGCCTCATCAACTGCTGACAAGAAAATAAAAATGCAACTAGAAAGGGAGGGGTATGATAACAGTCTCATATATCACAATGTATTAATTCAAATATGTGTGTAGTATTAGTTACTAGAGAAGAAAATACTAGTTGGGTTTGCAAAACCCTACAATAAGCATCACAAATTCCAACCCAATCTTATCATATTGAATTAATAGATTTAGAACTAAGGGGAAATCGGTCAATTAGGATATGCCCCAAACGTCGATGCCATAAAAGTGTGTCATTATTCCCATGACATATATACTCATACTAATCAACACCCTCAAGAGTAAGTCATTGTCAAACAACATTCACACTAAAATATCAACGCACAATTAAGATCGCGCATGATTTTACCAATCGACATTAGGTCGAAACAAAATTGCGCGACTGCTTGAACTTGTTCGAGGCACAGTTTATGGTCAATCGTCAATTGTCCCTCTCTATTTGATATTTCAACTGCCAGTTACCAATCGACACGTGAGATAATGTGGCCCATCTGTATACCCTTTGGTTTATATCTTATGGGCCCAGATGAGCAAGATGGCCCATTTTGCTTTTGAAACATCACATGCCCATTAGTAGTCTCTTTTCCTGACACACTGGACACATATATGGGTCCGGTCCATGAACTCTACCATATATGGGTCTAGCTTGGAATCTCCAATCTTGTGCCACAGTGACTATCCGACCAAGACTGACTTCTTGAGAGCTTGGAGTCTCAATTCGTTCGAGGCGGAGACCGCAAATTTACAAGAGGCGTTTCAACGCGCTATCATTTATTGTGACATCTTTTATTTTGCTCATCGTTCTTTTGGTTGTTCCTGTAACAAATTTGCAGGGATTCTCAACTCATTCAAGATGGAGACCGCAAATTTACAAGAGTCATTTCGATGTGTTATCATTTATTTTGTTTGTCGTTCTTGTAAATCATGACTTATGAATTAGTCATGTATATTAGTTTTAACTAACAATAACTGGAATCACGTTGCGTGATTTGTCTCATCATCTGGTATATTAACTGTTCAATGTAATACTGGATTAGTTAATTAATAAGTTAATAATATCTCGCATTTTTCTATAAAAAAAAAATGTATAATTAGATCATGAAAAATAAATAAAAGACTTATTTTAATTTGAAACTTATATTTTAAAGTTGGGTATATTTTAAGATGAAAGGAATAAATAAATAGAGTTGATCAACGAATCCCAATAACCAAATTGTGATGATAATAGCTACAATATTAATTAATGATGGAGACTGAGACGAAGATAAATTGGGTGGGGTATCTTGACAAGTTGGGTGGCTTTGATGCCACACTTAATAGGGACGAAAATACTCATTCAACGCTCTAAGTCTGTGCTTCAATAATAATTTATATAAGCAGTGGCGGATTCCAAGCAAATTTATGCCGATATTAAGTACAATAGTGGATCGTTTATAAACAAATCGAACTTGAGACCAAATTACTAAAGTTTGAAAAGCTCGCGAACCGACTCACTTTGTATTTATATATACATGAAAATTAAATTCAAACTCAACTAAAAATAAATAATCAAGCTCGAATTAAATTTTGTTATTAGCATTTAGTAATTATTTTATTAATTAAATTATTATTTTAATTAAATATATTATTTATTAGTTAATTAAATTTTTAGTGTAAAATTTTGCCCCCCTTGAAAAATTTTCTGGATCCGCCACTGGATATAAAGGATAATTTCAGATGACATACACTGGTTATGTTTCATTGTCACATGATATACTTAAAAAAAATTTTGTATTAGGGTGATTATCCTAACATTTCATTTGTCTCACCGTTACCCATTCCGTTAGTTTTTAACATTTTTGACATGTGAAATTACTAAAATACCCTTAAAGGATAAATTAGGTATTATAATTGAACTGAAAAGACTAAAATGCCCTCACATATTCATCTAATTTTCAAACTCATGCCACTCCCTCCTCTCTTCTCTCTGCACGACATCCGTCCTCCGACGGCCGTGTCTCCGGCCTCCGATCGTCATTAGCCTCCCTCCGATGGTCTCCAACACCTCCAGCACCGCCTCCGGCCTCCTCCAGCGTCTCCGTGTGGTGGTCGGCCTTAGCTTGCCGGAAAAAATGGTGGCCTCCTCACTATGTGCTCGCCGGAGGGCTCGTCTGGGCAGATTCATACCTACTATGTTTTATGCCCAGATTCCGGCGACCGTTCCGACGAGCCCTCCGGCGGTAGCGTTCTCTCCGGTGGTTGTTGCTCTGTTTCTTGTCTCCGTCGAAAACAGAAAGCTCGAGGGTGGTGAGGAGGCCACCATTTTTTCCGGCAAGCTAAGACCGACCACCACACGGAGATGCTGGAGGAGGCCTGAGGCGGTGCTAGAGGTGTTGGAGACCATTGGAGCGAGGCAAAGACGAGCGGAGGCCGGAGACAAGGCCGTCGAAGGCCGGAGGTCGTGCAGAGGGAAGAGAGGAAGGAGTGGCATGAGTTTGAAAATTAGATGAATATGTGAAGGTATTTTAGTCTTTTCAGTCCAATTATAATAACTGATTTATCCCTTAAGGGTATCTTAGTAATTTCACATGTCAAAAATGTTAAAAACTAACAGAATTGGACGGAATGAGTAACGACGAGACAAATGAAATGCTAGAGTAGTCATCCTGATACGAAAAATTCTAAAGTGTGTCATGTGATAATGGGACATAATCAAGGTATGTCATCTGGAATTATCCCTTGATTTAAAGATAACTGCCTGCTACTATGACTAATTATAACATTTTAATTTAATTTATTTTTACGATTACAAAATTTTGATATTTTAATTGTTTTACGACTAATTTAATTAATTTGTAAATACAAAAATATTTTGAAATTAATGATAACATTCATTACACCAAGGAAAAATGGTATTTGAAGTGGAGACCTTGGTCCTGCATGCTGCTAATTGGTTGAGTTGTTTGGTTTTCGGAGATATCATAAAGTTATGTTTAAAGCATTTTGCAGCGTGATCACAGAATTTTTCCATCCATATGAGTTGGAGGCCGTGACTCTGCATGATGTTAAATAGTTCGAGTTGAGCATATTTGGAGGTGCCATTATCGAAAATAGTTCGTGGATAATAAATTAGTCATGTATACTTCAATTAACAGTGGCTGGGATCACGGTGTGAGGTCTGTCCCATCATCTGTTTCTTCGGTTGTTCAGTGTTATGCCGAGTTAGTTGCTTAGTAATATATGTGTTTTTTCCCTCAAAAAAGTATTTGTCATTTTCACTTTAGTATATAATTAACTATCATTATAACTTGTGTGGTGTCCTAAATATTTAAAAAATTCACTTTAATAGACTTAGTCCATTCTGTTAGATAATTCCACATATAATTCACTATGTTTTTCAAAGTCTAGTTACATCTCCAAATTACAAATACTAACTTTGAGGCCCTTACAGTTAAGTAAAGTCTCACTCAACTCCACTACATTAGTCTTTTTGAAAATTCGGTATGACGAAAATACCCTTGTATTTGTTATAAAAAAGAAAAAATAATTTTTAAACTTGTTTTAAAAAAAATAAAATAATAAAAACCGGATTTTAAACATCGTTCTTTGTTTTTAATATTTATTTTTTTATTTGTTAACACTAAATTCATTTTTTTTTATTTTATGAAACAATTTATGTTTTAAAAAAGTGTAAAACAGTTTTTTGTAAATTTTTTAAAATTTTTTAAATAAAGGCATTTTCGTCATTTTAAGAAAAGTAACATAACTATTTTTGAAAATAAAACCTTAATGTACATAAAGATCATCACAATTAATTTTTGTAATTCAAGAATATAATTGAAACTTTAGAAAACCTAATAGATTATGTCAGAATTATTAGTTTTTAATAATAGCAAATGCAGCTAATTGTACATCCACTTTCGAATTTAATAACACTAATTCTGAACTTTTTAAATACTCAAAGATTCGTACCTTAACAGTCTCTCCATAATTATCTTCTCCATCTCTTTATTATTATATATACTTTTTCCCATTGATTTGTTTAAAAAGGTTTAAAGTAGAATATAAATTAATTTTTAAGTTTTCGTTGTAGGGCAATCCAACCCAACCTGATCTAGCGCAATCATCAATAAAAATTGATCGGACTTATTTAAATGACAAAGAAATATCAAACATGTGGTGACAGTACAGGCCACATGGTCCAGAATAGAGGGTATGAATATTCTACGACTATATTGAGCACCCAGATCACATTTATTTAATTGTTTTGGATCGTCTAGTATTGTCCTTTTACGTTAAACAAATGATATTTGAGCATTAGAAACACATTTTTATTGCTTATGTTTTCCGAAACAATTGAACATCACCGCGAAGGTGCGTGTCCTCACTTAATTGTAGTCGTAGATAGAATTAGAATCTTGTTCACGTTTAAACACTTTCGAGTTGACGGTTCAGCTTTGGTTTCTAGTTCTCACATACATCCCATAGAGTTTTCATGTGTCATGTGGCAAACACTGCACATTCGATCGCATTTTTGGTTGAGGCCCAAGGGAGGGGAGATTGATGTGTCTAATCATAATTGACTTCATTTCAAGAGCAATATTAACGTCATACTCCATGACGGAAGAAAATTTTGCAAGGAGATCTCTTAGTCTTGTGTACACGAAAATTGTACTGATCGTCAAGTCATGAGGAGTATTTCATCTCAATTATTAGTTTCACGAGAAGAGATAAGTAGTGGGCGCCCAACCTATGCATATAACAAATGTCGAGTTCAAGAGGAAAAATAAACAAGAGTTCTAAACTCTTACACATGCATTCACTGATCACAATTCAAGCACAACTTCAAGCGATTACTCAAATGTATTAAAAAATCAAATGTTTAGGATATGTTATGGGCGAGGTTTTAATTCTATTTATATTTTAGGGATAAGCTTTGATAGGGCTGCTCAAAAACAGTTGACTGGAAAACTCATTTCTGAAATATGCGGAAGAGAGGGAACCAAGTGGCTAAATGGTGACCAACGATCTTTAAAGATGACGGGCTAGGATCGAAATGACTTTGCACTGGTTGGACCGACACCCGTCTGTCTAGTTAACCGTCGTTATAAACTGACTCGCATCGGTTTTGAGAAACCATAATCCAAACCGTCTCGGTTTGTCTCAGTTACGGTTATGTATGCACCTCTATGTTGGGGAGAATCAGACCTTACCAAGGAGAAGCACACCACAAGGAAAGCCCACATACACATTAGAGCCCACCTCTGACCCAAAAAACTAGTCTAGTGAGTCTTGGGTCTAATGTGTATATAAACTTTTCTTATATCCCGTATACTTTCGATGTGGGACCTGGACTCACATGTGAAATTTCTAACACTCTAACCTCAGATGACTACGCATAGAATTGGTTGTTTATAGCATAACTACACCTACAAAAATAAGTTCTATGCATGGCTCCCCTAGAATTACAGGTTTCGTCCACTTCTATTAAAAATTGAGGTTAAAAAGAATAAAATGTCCATACTTGTGTTTTAAATTTTCAAATGATTTCTTATTGACCCATCTCTACTTTCTCCATCCTCTCTCCACTAATGTTACCACCTACACCAATGTGATTGATATCTCCGGTGACTTATGCCGCCGACATCGTCTTCGAGTTAAATTAAACGTGTTATGTGGGATGATGAAAAATATTCATGAAAATGAAATTTCAATCGTGAAATTGGATCAATTAAACGCGGTCGTAAAAATATTCAAATAAATAAATCGTGAAATCATAAAATCATAAATAAAAAATTAAACCATGAAAATGTAATCACAATTAAGGAAATAAAGTCTTACGATTAAAGAAAATATATAATTTAATAATTTAGTAATATAATGATATAAAAATATGAAGATACCCTTTAAAATGTGTTAAAAGACAAAACTGAATAACAAGCCGTCAATAATTATATCAAATTTTTATTTAATAGTTAAAACCAATTCTCACATTCTCATCTAAAGGTAAAGGTGATTTTCATTTGATTACAAATCTAACTAATTTAATAGTTATTTACAAAAGTCACTAGAAACCACGAATATATAATTAAAAAATTGGAGTGTTTTTATTAAAAAACCATATATCTGATTTTTATAATATGTATTTATTGAGATATTTGTACTACAATAATGGTAGTATATAATTATACTACAACAATGGTCACTCAAAACTATCAATAAGCTAAATATTTGTTTTGTTGTCATGGCTCACAGTGGCTCTAATCGTGAGTATGGGACATGAATGTTCTCGGATTCTCTTACACGAGTACTTTGCGTTGATGTGTCATGTCATGATATAAATAAATGACAATCATCTTTAGAAAAACTTTTAGGTAAAATAGTTTGATTATTCATTTGAATGAATATGAATATACATGTGTCTATCTGATTAGTGCATGATTAACCAATAAAGACGAACCATTTTATTTAAATCCAATAGCAATTGATGTGAATCTTATCGAATCCATTTCCAAAAGAAGCACGTGAATCATACCTGAAGTGAGTTACTCGTTAGCTTCGTCTTTCAAAAATGGTATTTGGGGTTTAGTGGCAAGTTCTCACTCGTTCATTATCTCGCGATAAACTGACCAATTTACCATCTCTTCATGCGTTGGTCAGACAAATCTGCCTATTTATAAACTCAAGTTCTTGTCTCAGTCCACAATTCAACTCACCAAATATTCCCTCTTCTTCTTCTCTGTTTCTCACAATTCACAAAGCTTGATCATCACCAGCCATGGCCGCTTCAGGGTCTTTCCTTGGAACTTCTCAATCCATAGCCCCATTTCTCAGACAAGTAGAGCAACAACCACAACCCAATACTCTTTCTTGCAGAAAACAGGTCAGTGACTCTCTTTTTTTCACTGAATGTATATATGGTTGATCTTTTCTGGGTTTGTTTGAAATGGGGAGTGATGATTTATGTTGATTTTGTGTGGGTTCAATTTAGTTGTGCTTGAGAGCCTATGCCGGTGGTGCCAGTCATCAGTCTGGTGGAGATGGAGGGAAGCTGAAGATGGCGATGAAGGAGAAAGAAGAATGGAAGATTGATTACTCGGGCGAGAAGCCGGCGACGCCATTGCTGGACACCATTAACTACCCAGTTCATATGAAGAATCTGTCTGTACAGGTACTGAATGATCTTGGTGTTTTATCATCATGGGTTTTGAGTTTGATAATCATCTGAATGTGGTTCTTTTCTGGGTTTTCAGGATCTTGAACAATTAGCAGCAGAGCTGAGAGCAGAGATAGTTTATTCAGTGTCAGAGACAGGAGGTCACTTGAGCTCAAGCTTGGGAGTGGTGGAGCTGTCAGTGGCTCTGCATAATGTCTTCAATTGTCCTCAAGATAAAATCATATGGGATGTTGGTCATCAGGTCAGTCACTTTTATACTCCCTATATATTATAGGGGAAAGAACAGTTTGATACACCTGAAACTTTACGCTTCCAACTTTGATACACCCAAATTTCACATTTTCATATTTAGTCACCATTTGAGGCCCTTAAATGAGCAAAAATGGTAAGTTGGGTGGGCGGAAATGGTAAAGTTTTTGGTGTATCAAACTATCATTCCCCTTATATTCTATACTCTGTTGTCCTGAAATGGTTTGTTAAGAGTGGGAGGGATTGAAACATTTCAGGCATATCCGCATAAAATTCTCACTGGCCGGAGGTCCAAGATGCACACAATCAGAAAAACATCAGGACTTGCCGGGTTTCCAAAAAGGGATGAGAGTGTATATGATGCTTTTGGTGCAGGCCACAGCTCCACTAGCATTTCTGCTGGACTTGGTATGTTTGTTTACTGGTTTTCTTTTTCATCAAGATTGATGCAATTCATTGAAGCTGGAATCTGAACAAGTTTGTGTATGTGTATGTACCTGAGAAAAGGCATGGCAGTTGCAAGAGACATATTAGGGAAGAAGAACCATATCATATCTGTGATCGGAGATGGAGCCATGACTGCAGGACAAGCATACGAAGCTATGAATAACGCTGGGTACCTCGACTCTAACCTCATTGTCATTTTAAATGACAACAAGCAAGTTTCTTTGCCCACGGCCACTCTTGACGGGCCTGCAACTCCTGTTGGAGCTCTCAGTGGTGCTCTATCCAAGCTCCAAGCCAGCACCAAATTCAGGAAGCTCCGCGAAGCTGCAAAGGTGATTTAATTTAAACATGTCAATGTCTCCGTGTTCTGATCCTTGGTTCTGAGCTCATTTGACACGAGTCTTGTCTCCTATAGACTGTAACGAAGCATATAGGAGGGTCAACGCATCAAGTAGCAGCTAAAGTGGATGAGTATGCGAGAGGGATGATCAGTGCCTCTGGATCCACTCTCTTTGAAGAGCTGGGTTTGTATTACATTGGTCCAGTGGATGGGCACAATGTGGAAGACCTAGTCACCATCTTCCAGCAAGTGAAAGCTTTGCCAGCCCCAGGACCTGTTCTCATACACATCATCACTGAAAAAGGAAAGGGCTATCCACCAGCTGAAGAAGCAGCGGATAAAATGCACGGTGAGAATCTACCGTTTTCATGGTGCATACCACTATGTTTGATATGGATTATTTGGCTCATCTTTACTTTACCCTTTATTGTTCCTCAGGCGTTGTCAAGTTTGAGCCAAGAACGGGAAAGCAGTTGAAGCCCAAATCTCCCACACTTTCGTACACTCAGTACTTTGCTGAATCTCTGATCAAAGAAGCGGAAGTAGATGACAAGATTGTTGCCATTCATGCTGCAATGGGCGGCGGTACAGGCCTCAATTACTTCCAAAAGCAGTTCCCTGATCGATGCTTTGATGTGGGGATTGCTGAGCAGCATGCCGTCACATTTGCTGCTGGTTTAGCCACTGAGGGTCTCAAGCCCTTCTGTGCTATATACTCATCGTTCCTGCAACGAGGATATGATCAGGTGAAGTATAAGTGGCTTATGGTCTATTTTCGTGCTTGTTAGACCTTTTGCTGCAAAACTTGGCACTGACATTGCATTGATGAATATGTAGGTGGTACATGATGTGGATCTTCAAAAGTTACCTGTTAGGTTTGCCATGGATCGAGCGGGTCTGGTTGGTGCTGATGGGCCAACACATTGTGGAGCATTTGACATAACATTCATGGCTTGCTTGCCCAACATGGTGGTCATGGCACCGTCTGATGAAGCCGAGCTGATGCACATGGTTGCCACAGCAGCGGCAATAGATGACAGACCCAGTTGCTTCAGGTTCCCAAGGGGCAATGGAATTGGAGCTGCCCTTCCTGCTGGTCACAAAGGAACTGCACTTGAGGTAATTAGCACAAGTTCAAAAAAAAGCCCCATTTGGGTCCCAAAAATTAGAGAAAAAGACAAGTAAATGAAATGTTCTCTACTCTGACTGTTGAACAGATTGGAAAGGGAAGGATTCTGATGGAAGGCAACAGGGTGGCTATTCTAGGATATGGTTCCATTGTTCAACAATGTGTGGAATCTGCAAACATGCTAAAATCCCGAGGCATTTACATCACAGTTGCTGATGCGAGATTCTGCAAGCCTTTGGATACAGATCTCATCAGGCAACTGGCTAGTGAACATGAAATCTTGATCACGGTGGAAGAAGGCTCGATAGGAGGTTTTGGTTCCCACGTGTCGCACTTCCTAGGCTTAAATGATCTTCTAGATGGACACCTCAAGGTAATCTAATATATCACACAACACAGAAATTTCAACATCTTGTTTGTGTACAAAAATGGTACTTTCTAGTACCATTGCCTACACTTGATTCTGGTTCTAATTATTGAATGCGGTTTATGCAGTTAAGAGCAATGGTACTTCCTGACAGGTACATAGACCATGGAGCACCCAAGGATCAGATGGCGGAAGCTGGATTATCTTCCAGGGATATTGCTGCAACAGTTTTATCCCTGTTGGGGAAGCAAAAAGAAGCTATTCAGTTCAAGTGAGTGAATGTGCAGAATCAAGATCTCGCCTTAACAGATACAAAGTTTGTTACTGAAGGGCTGTGTAAATTTTGAACTCTGAAAGCTCGTAGTGGGGAAGACCAATATAGTATATGCTTCAAAACCCTTGTCTAGAAATCCCCATAACTAGAAAGCATCATAAGTTAGAGAGATAAGCTACATTTTTAGATTCCATTGTACTCTTGTGAAAATTTAAATATTACCTGCCATCAAACAAATATCAAGCTTCTGTGGTCGCATTCTAGCTGTTCGACTTTTAGTTTAAAAGGAAATATGGAGCCATCATATAAATAAACTAATGCAGATGCTTCCAAGAAAGGTTCAAGAAGCAGATAAAGATTATAATTTTGCACTCTGCTTGTACCTTTCTCCAGTGCTGAGAAGGGAGAACTTGTCCATAGAGATGATTGTTGGCCTGCAGCTTTTGATGCAAAAGCTGATCAAGCATAACACAGAATAAAACAGTCAGTATGTGAATCCATTACTCACATGAAATGTAGATTTTACCATATCTGTACTTGTACTCATCGCGAACATCGTCGATAAGTCCATTACATCAAAATGAGATAGATAGGACCAGATTTTAACAAGCAGGCTTGAAACTGCCACAATGCTTTGATGCCTGTTGTGATTTTTTTCTATCTGATATTGTCAAATGCAAAGAGCCTACAGACTTCCATTTGGCATACCGAGTGTGCTGGTTCCTTTTTCAGTATATGCTCTATAGCGGCCTAACAGATTGGTTCAAATGAACCTAAGAAAATTGGCTAATTTGTCCCCAATTCCACAGAATTCTAGAGATGTCTCTATTTCCAGAAACTTGGCAATGTAAGTCACTCAAGATACTTACATGAGAGTAAATATTTTGTTTAAGATATTTCTTTAGAGTAATCTAGAGGATTAATCTTTGCCCTCCACTCTTATATGTAAAAATTAGTTTTAACCTTCAGCTTGAGTTTGAGTAGGAATCTACTATAAATAAGGTGGTGTCATTTGGCCAAACCTTCAAAATTATAAACATTTCCCCTTTGCTAATCAATTAAACAGTTATCAATCCAAGTCAGAAAAAACTTCACTTAAATATACTTCAATATTCTTTTGGTAGAGCGGATGCATAAGAATTCTATTTATTTTGCCTAACTCTTTTAGAGTCTATTTTCGTTAGATTTTAACATTTTTCACTAGTGAAATAACTAAAATACTTTTTGAGTTAAATTAGTTATTAGAATTAGATTTAAAAGCCATAAATACCGTTGCCTAACATTCTAATTTTCAAATGAATGTGATTGTCCCTTTCTCTCCTCCCTCCCCTCCTCTCTCTCCTCTTTCTTCTCTTCTCCTTCGTCTCTAATTTTCAATTAAACCCAACTTTCTCTTTAAGAATATAACACCCACAAATCAAAATTCAAATTAGTGATAATAACAATGGAATCAATGACAGACTTTAAAAGCTCAGATTCTAATGTCAAGCAACATGCAACACAAATAATGGCAATACAAAAACTTGAAAGTAATTAAAAAAAATTAAGAAGCAAAAGTCGTTTTATCTGACAGGAACCCAATGATTTAACAACAAATAAAACCCTCAAAACCCACACCAACCGATTCTCTTTCTCTCTGTCTTCGTGACCCAAATTGAAAATTTGTCAGAAACCTAGCAATTGGAGGAACCCAGAAATTTTCCATCCGAAATGGGTATGAGTTCTAATATGATCCTCGTCACCATCTTCTTCACATTTCAACCCTGTCAAACCCATCGAATTAGATCCCAGATGTGTACGACATCCTCAAGGCCTACAATCTTCCGATCAAGATCCTCCTGGAGTGGACGGCTACGATCTCGACACCTCCACTAATAGATTCGCCGCCCACTTCAACGGGACTTGCAGCTTCTCGATCAAGGGTTTGTATAAATTGAGGTTCATATCCACCATCGGAGGGCACATCTCAAAGATTGTGGTCTACAGGTTGTGTGAACGTGAAGTTCCTCCTCGTCTAGGTCGACATCGTTGAGGTCAGGCAGAGCGACGATGACCTCACAAATTTGTAAAAAGGCCAAGATGTGATGTTGTTGTTGGAGGGTTGAAGCTCAAACGAGGGTTTCTCATTTCTTCTTATACTTTCATTACGAAAAATGTACTTGATAGAAATAATGAGAGATATATTATTGATGTGTATATTGTGAATTACAAAAGACCTCTATTTATAGAATCTAATATAGAGAGAAAGGGAAAGAAAAGGAATATGTAATCCTAATACATATGTGAAAAGAAAACTAAAATATAATCTAACAGCCCCCCTCAAACTCAATGCAGTGAAATAAGAATTGAGTTTGAAACTTGATAATATTGAGTTGTGGCGAGGGTTGCGGCTGCCGAGGTGATGCGGCGAGGATTGAGGATGGAGGATGTGCGCCGCTCACGACCAATGGCGGATGCCTGATGCCCGTATGTGCTGAATGATGCATGATGCCTGATGATTCATGTTGATACCTGATGATGCCTGATGTTTGATGTCTTATGGCAGATGATGAGATAGCAGTTGTCCGATGATGCCAAATGCCTGATGGCTGATGGCGAGATAGCAGATGCCCAATGATTGTCGGATGCATGATGGCTCATAACGAGATAGCAAATGCCCAATGATTGCCAGATGCCTGATGGATGATGGCGAGATAGCATATGGCCAATGATTGCCATATGCCTAATGACTGACGGCGAGATAGCAGCTGCCTAATGATTGTCATATGCCAGATGCTCTCCTCTCACGTGCGGTGCCTGAATTACGAGATTTTTGACTTACAGGATTTCCGCGCGTGAGGAAGCGAGGGAGCGGCAGAGAGGATTATAAAAGTAGACAAAAGAGAACACTAAATATTGTTGGCACTTCAGGACAAAATCAAATTGAATGAGTACATATGCACGTTCATATAAGCACATTGGAAGACAAATAGTGATTGATAAAACAAAATAAGTGGCTAAAAAGAAGTAGGACAGAAGAAGACAGAATAGGAAGAGGCCAGAATGAGAGATACGCAAAATTAATAAGGTAAAGAGTAAAAGAAGAATAGATTGGTTTGAGAAAGAAAATAACAGAATAAGGGAAATGACAAAAAAGGAGTTGAGACGGTGTTTGAACTTGGTAGAGGAGATTTGCTGAAGTTAGTGACGGAGGCTTACGAGATTATCGAGTTGATTGTTTGCGGAAGCGAGAGGCTAGAGATTGAGATTTAAATTGTCTCGCTCACCCGTCAGAATCACGAATCATCGACGGGTGGGCAAAGCGATAAATTCGTAGAGATTTGACGAATGATCGATTATAGCTCTGATACCATGATAGAAATACTGAGAGATATATTATTGATGTGTATATTGTGAATTACAAGAGACCTCTATTTATAAAATCTAATATAGAGAGAAAGAGAAAGAAAGGGAATATGTAATCCTAATACATATGGGAAAAGTAAACTAGAATATAATCTAGAGATAATGACACTATATTACACCTAATTATAGCGAAATGACACTTTCATACCCTAACTATTTTTTTATCTTTTTTGGCACCTTGACATATTTTTTGTGACAACCTACGCTAAAATGACTAAAATACTCTTGGTTTAAGAAATTAGATTAAAATTGGTGCAATTTGATTTATCAAACCGGATTTGAAATGGTTCAAATTTAATTTTAGATTTGAGAGCATAATTGTAATTGCATCTTAAATATAAACCAAATTGAACAAAAGATAAACAAAATTTAATTAATTCAATTTTTGATTTCTTAAACCAATGGTAGTTTAGGTATTTTAGGCATTTTAGAGATAGGTTGTCACAAAAAAATTGTTAGGGTACTAAAAAGAGACTAAAATAGTTAAGGTATGAAAGTGTCATTTCGCTATAGTTAGGTGTAACTAAGTGTCATTATCCCTATAATCTAACAGTACTGTTGATAAAGTTTTGAATTGCTCATTTTATTCTTGTCCAATTAAGAATTGGATTTTTTTTGAATTACATTATATTTTAAAGAGATCATTCCAGGTGGCTACACTTAGATATATTTGTTTTCACCTGACTACATCTAGAATTTGTTCTAGAGGGAGGCATATGTTTGAAAATTAAATGAATAGTTAAAGGCATTTTAGTCATTTCACATGTAAAAAAAATGTTAAAAACCAACCGAATTGGACAGAAAGTTCAAAGTGAAAATTTTGCACATCATACTTCACTCTGATCACAATAAAGTTTGAAACTCAGACCTCCCCACTAATAGTGTGAGGCTCAAACCGTTGTGGTGTCCCCTCGGGCAATGCTATTAATTTGAAAATTAGAATATTAGTCAAGGGTATTTAATTCTTTTCAATTCAATTTTAATAAATCATTTAACTATAAAGAATATTTTAGTCATTTCACAAGTAAAAATGTTAAAACCTGGTGAAAAAAAATGCAATTCTTAGGAATCTGCTCAACCAAGAAAACATTTAAGTGTATTCACCTCTTCTATTAATATCCACCTGAAGATAGGCAATAATCTTTCTTTCGTACCATTTCTAAAAGAGTAAGTGTAAGAGTTGTTTTAAATTGATCTCTTGCTTCCACTTTCACATAATTCTCTTTCCCTTTACATTTTCTCTTGTATTCGAATTCAAAAAACACAACCAAGAATTGTGTAGGTACAAGTAAAACATATAGGAGAGAAAATAAACATATTTTGTTCTTTACAAAAGATTGAGGTACTGAAATGGCTATACTGGGGGTTGCGTTATGACCTCTAACATTGACGGAGGAAAGTTTGAAGCAAGCTCTGGAGTTCCAGATAAGATAACAGTCCCTACATTCTTTCCGGTAGGATCTGGATCACATAGCTCAACTGTTGCCCCAGAAATCTGATTCAGGAGTAAATAAATATCAGCAGATGTGATGCTCAAAGAGAATAGAATACTGGTTTACGCGTCTAAACAATCATCAGCTAAACAAATATCATAAAAGCTAGTATTATTTATTTGGCTAACTCAAGAGCATTATTTGCTTATTTCAACCCAACTCTTTACTCCAGCTTTCATGACCATTAAATTCCTCAAATCATTAGATTAACAGATGCAAAACTCAAAAAATAATGATGAGCCTTCTTCACAATGGATAGAAAGCCAATTACCTTTTTCATCAGTTCCAGATTGCTACCATCTGCACTAAAAACAGAGGTGAAGATACTTTCAGAAATTGTGATCTCTATAGTTGTCTTTTGCACAGTAGCATGCTTGTTATTACTGCATAAAAAACTGAGTGAAAAGAGGAGACATGCACGCAATAATGGGATCACCAACAAAATGCAAGAGCTAACACAGTTGACTGCAATCATTCAACGGAACCAAAGAAAATCTTCCTATTTGAGCTAACATATTTCAAGACGAACGATTTGTATACACAGGTTAGTTGAGGCAGAGCTGCCTTTAAGAACTGATCAATCCAATCCATTTAAGTTATTAGGGGTATATCATACAAATTGAGTCATTCATTGCCCTTCCTAAGACGCCTTGTTTCATAAAGCAATAGTGAAATCAAGATTCCAATTAACCTAAATTACAGGTCAAAGACTGGCACCCCATCTGCACAATAGTCACTTGGACTATGTGAAGGTAGATTTCTCAGCGGATTACATAAGAATGTAAATATAAAGTACTACATGAAAGGAAAAGGGACAACTTTTATTGTTTGTGTTACAGAACACAAACCTCCAAACTCCTAAACCCGCTCCAGGGAGTGTCAGCCCTCGTCCTCTACCATTACTTGCTACTATGTTTCTTCTGCTCCCAACCTGCAGTAAAACCAACCTCGTGGCTGAAACCCTTGGACTGATTAAACTAGTAAAGAAGCAGAGGAAAAGAAATAAGGCCTGTCAATCAAAAGGAGACGGATAATTTACCTGTGGAGGCTGTAACATTGATGAAGGGGCACTCAATCCGTGTGAGAATCCAAGACGACCCATTCTCTGCTCTAAAGTAGCTTGTTGATCAAAACCAAGAAAGGGAGTCTCCGCTCTTTTCCCTCTGGGACTTATGCCAGGGTCATAAAGAATTGGTAGCTTCTACTCCCGACCTCACTAAGCATCTCACTGGGCAAAGGAGCATCCCTCAGTTTGCCTGTAACTTGAAATAGCTCATTTTGTACACTTTTATACTCGCCACCAATCTGCAAGTCAAATATCAATATACAATGAGCTAGCAGGTTGCAGAAAAACTAAACAGCGACAGAGGTGAAAGGGATAATCTTAAATCTCCTAAGTCCTGAAAGTCACCAGCATTCAGTATTACTTACAGTTAAACATATAATCAAGTATGACTAAGAGTCCTTACATAAGAAGCATTTTCATATGCTAAAAATTATTGTCAATTAGGAAATGTCAAAAGTTCTTAGCTGTCATCACAATGCTGAAATCTCCAATAACCAGAGAGAGGAACTCAATATCAAGTTATTCTATCAACAAATAAATGAAATCTTTCAGAAACAGCAATCACCCACAAAACAGAAGCAACAGAAAATGAAAATATTACAAAACAATTGTACAATTTAGAATGTTAAATTAAATCTCTATGGCTACTGAGATAACACCGTAGGTCAGATTGTTTGCTAATTATTGTAATTTAATAAGGCGTGTACATAAAACTATCTGTTTCCCCTTGTTACATTATGAAAATAATCATTTAAGAAATAGAGTAAAAAGCTAAACCTGCACTATTACATCATTCTTTGAAGCAAACTTCAGGAACCCGTCCCCTTGCAAGACCTGCACAACAGCTTCAGTTTCATTGTTTGCTTCTGATACTACCCTTCCCTCGTTAAACACACGAAGAACAGCATTTTGTGCAGACGAGTACCCAGCTTCAAGATTCTACAAAAGATAAAGCTAACACCAGATCAGTTATATAACACCGTAATGGATTTGTGTGCATGCTCAAGTATCTACCTGTTCTTTTCCCAGGACCAATAGTATAAATCCACAAAATGCTAGTAGCATAAAAATAAATAGCAAAACTCCACATATAATGGTAGCATGACGAACTTCCAATGAAGAAATAGTGACAACACGCTCATCCCACCCAGTTATAGAAGGTGCAAATTCTATAAAAGCACCTGTTTCATTTTGTAGAGCCCTCACCCTGGCCCCTTTACAGCCAATTACACCACCTGCCTGATAATTGGAACAAAGAAGTCTGAATTCAACTTTTTGTTGCATCCATCCTGTCTCTGCATTGGGAGCTCTATCAGCATCCACTGGAAATGAATGATCATTTGAATCAAGCTGCAGAGGATTTATGGGCAAAGATGAAGCAAGGTGTGGGAAAAACTCAGCATGAGGATCAGAAGAGACTCCAAAGGCAACATTCTCAGCAAGAATGCTCGAAAGTGTTTGGGTGTTGTTGAATGAAGGACATGCTTGTAGACAGCAGGTAACTCTAAACAGTGCCTTCTTTACAGCCAAAATACCACCTGAAAGCTGCCACAGTATCAACAGACTCTCAAACGACAATAGAATAATTCTTCGATCTGGAGACATCTAATGCAATGCATTTGTGGTGTTAACCCCTCTCGGTCATCTAAACATGATTTTAGTTCTTATTTTAACTCCAAACAGAACGCAAAAGTAGGTTAAGGGAATATTATCACATCAATGAGAAACATTATTGATCATGATATAACTTAAGATAGATACTAATAGAAGAGCAAAGATAAAATAAAACCTCCCCGTTGCATATAGAGAAACAAAAGCTTTCTTAGTTCCATTTCAACCATATGGCAACTTTATAGCGAGAATTTAAGCTGGAAGGCAATCACATGAAGGGCAACAAGCATGCCTTTCTCCAACAAAGCCCGCCTGATTGCTGCCTAAAACGGGAAGCAGCTGATTGTGTTTTTCTATAATATTGAATTCACTATACTTTTCCCATTTCGGTCCACTAGAAATTCCACCTCAAAGTCAAACCATTAAAGAAAGTTGACTGGCTCCAATTCGAGGCCAACCCAATCCCAGAGTTAAATTAAATCTTTGTTCTAGTTCACTTATATGATATATCAAGATCTTGTACACACCTGAACTCTTGGCTAATGCTGTTGAGATGCAATTCAGCTGATTGACTACAAATAAACTTCAGTCCTCTGACTCAGTCATGGAAAATACCATAATGGATACTTCCATTACTATTTTTGAAATAAATGCTAGTCAACTGTATACCATTTTCTCACTACTTTCTGGAATAGTTAAACTGGATTCAAGAACAGTCTTATGTATCATTTCTTTTAAAATTTTCAACAGGAAGATATGATAACCAAGCTTGCAGATACAAAAACCAGAACAAGCTCAAGAGATGGCTGAAAAATACCTGAATCACCTGATCATCCATGGCTGCACAAAGAGGAGCTGGCAAAACCTCGATCTCGGCACCACTCTCCTTCTCCAACCTCTTTATGTTCCTTCCTCCTTTCCCTATATATCAGAAGCCCAACCTGAGGGGCCTCCGCGAGAAGCCTGCAGCACAACCCGCCCACGGTCGCCTCAATCCCCCAAATCGTCTCGTAAACCCTAAACAGAGCCTCCTGGGCGCTCGAGACCTCGAACCTCTCCTCGCAAACCTCGCCGTTGACGATGAGCATCCCCTTCTCCGCCGCCGCGGACCCGCCGATCGCCACCACCCGCTCGTCGCATCCGGAGGCGCGCTCCAGGCATTGGATTCTGGTGGCCGTCTCTCGCTGGAGCCGGACTCGCCGATGACGCCTCCGACCACGAAATCGCGGCACAGCAGGCGGAGCGAGACCTGGCCCGGCGACGCCGTGATGGGTGGCCTGTGGCCGCCGCTGGGGTGGCGGAACTGGCGGTGATGGCTTGGCTCGCCCATAGAAAAAACAAACTTTTTGGGATCGAGAATGTTCTTCAACCTCCCATAAACCCTCACTCACTCATATTTTGTCACGCTCATTTGTACGGATCGGCCAATAAAAACAGTCAGTACATATATATAAACAAGAAGAACGTGAAAAATCAAAACTGAGTATTTCGCGCCAGGTAGGGGTCGAACCTACGACCTTCTGCTTAGGAAACAGACGCTCTATCCACTGAGCTACAGGCGCATCTTCTTTTACCTTTACTTACTTTACTATTTTACTTAGGTCTTCCTAATTACTATACTGGGCTGGGAAGGAATAGATTATTAATGTAGAGGGTAAATCATCTATATATATAAAGCCACGTTCAAGTGAGAACCAAAAGTCGTGTGAGAACTACTCAAATGTAACGAAGGAGACATGTATTTTTTTATAACCTAGAAGGGAAAGTGTTATCCGTCGAATGAAGGGGTGTTATGATGGATTAAAAAGAAAAAAAGTGTTTTTATCATTTTTTGGTTTGTCATAATAATGTTATGGAAATACATGTTATAGTAATGGAAACATGTGTATGGAAATACACGACATAATAATGAAAATATATGACTTAATATGAAAATACATGACATAATAATGGAAACACGATTTTTACAAGTTCGCACAAGACCTCCTGATTCGCACCAGATCATGATCATATATACATATATATTTTCGAGAACGTGGATCATCTATCTTAAAGTATTATTTATTCTTAAATATAATCTGAAATAGTTTGAAACGAAAGTTATCACTTATAGTAATGAGTCATCCTTAAATTGGTCTTGTTTTTTAATAAAGTTTTAATCTCAATTTCGGTCAATCTTCAATAACATGCCATAAAATTGAGCTAGGGGTGGAATTGAGCGGGTTCAGGAATGATTTCATGATTCAATTCCTGGCCCGTTTTTGACACAACGAGTTCTTTCATTGTCGTCCAGCGGTTAGGACATATGGCTTTCACCCATGAGACTTGGATTCGATTCCCGACAATGGAAGATTGACCTTTTTTCTTCCATTTTGTAGTGGTAGATTTGTCTTGTTATGAAACTGGTTGGTCTTCCCTTCCCATTAATCTGTTTTAGCAAGATTAGCTCCATCTATTAAAAATGTTTGATAGTATGATAGTCATACAGATGCGTGAAATATAATATAAGTGCGTATGCTCCACATTTTATCATTGGAAAAGAATATAAAATTGATTCAGGTTGGACTCTTGTATTTGTTCTCAGCATTTTCATCAATATACATATACAACTAATTCGCGTACAGGTTGTCTTTGTGTATATTAATACTCACATCACATCATATATTTGGTAATGAATTTTAAAGATAAAATAATTTGAAACCACATGTACACTTCTACTTTTTTGTTTGATAAAATGTACAATCATGAGAATGCCGACAAACACAAGTTAGCCCCAACAACAAACGATAACGACGTACAAGTAAGTTATCAATGAGATTTGCATCCATGAAGAGTCGAAGATAGGCTGTGCGGCAAAAATGGGCGAAAGTGACGGTTTCAAGAGAAAATAGAGAGCAACGGTATAAATATAGACAAAAAAGAAACCAAGAATAGCCAATTCCATATACATACAACATTGTTAACCTCTCTTCTCCGCCATAACATCATTAACCATGCCTTGTAGACGACTCGTTTCTCCTCTCTCCTAAACTCGTTTTGCTTCTCGGCTGTTCGGAGATTGGAATTTCAATTTTATTTGTTTTCCCTTCTTCGGACAAGTTTCAATCATGGCTGCGGAAGGTAACAAACAACAACATCAACCCATTACTCTGTTTCTCTTTCAAATTCCATCTTTGTACATGCCCAAATCGACCGCTCTAATACCATGCAAAATTAGGTTTTATTCATCGAGCCGAACTTTACAACTAAAAAACAAACTTTATGAGTTGGGTTTGCTCCAACCCTTGTACGTATTGGTATTTTACTTGACCATGTTAGATTGTAATTTTGGGATGTTTTGTTGTTTTTGAAGAGTTGGCGGAGGGCCAAGAAACCCCGGGAAGAAGAGAAGCAGAGCAGGTGGTGGCCGAGAATGGGGACGTGAGCGAAGCCGAGGACATGTCGCCGTCGTTGCCGTCGCCGAGAGGCGTGATCGACATGGTGGCCTGTGTTTCTGTTCCCAAGAATGAATCAGAAGGCAGTGACAGTTGCGGTTGCGGTAGCAGCAGCACGTGCACGGACATAGAGAAACCTGCGGCGGCGGCGGCGACGCACCTGCTGAAAGACACGTACGGTTACGGGCTTCAATGGAAGGGGTCGATCGAGACGATGATGAAGAAATCTGTGAAGAGGATCTCCACCATGGCCACCGACAGCTCCCGGAGGAGCGCCAAGAGGAAGCTTACCAGCGCCGTCGATTGTAAGGACATTAGGGCCATGAAACCTTCCTGGAGGTGCTTCGGCTTCAAGGAGCTCGCCAATGCTACTGATGGATTCAACGGGGGTAGGAGAATCCTGTTTTCTACTAAACGATAAAAATAGCGTAGAGAATAATATTGTTGTTTCTCAGCAGAAAACTTGCTGGGGAAGGGGGGGCACGCGGAAGTTTACAAAGGAAGGCTACCCGATGGTGAGATCGTAGCAGTGAAGAGGATAATGACAAATGATAAACAAGAGGAAGAAGAAAGGGTCCGCGATTTCCTCTCAGAGCTTGGGATAATCACACACATAAACCACCCAAATTCAGCTCAGTTGCTTGGTTTCGGGATTGATGGTGGCTTGTACCTTGTTCTCCAATTCTCTCCTCATGGCAGCCTTGAGTCCATCCTTCACGGTGACCTATTTATCTTAATGTTCATTTCATCTCTCAATGATGCATTGCTAATAATTACTAGTCAGCTCTGTTGCTGCTCATTTGATAAGGAGACAGTTCAGCATTTCAGGTTCAGAAGAGAGTCCGTCGTGGAGCATAAGGTTTAAGGTGGCTTTAGGGGTAGCACAAGGCTTGAAGTATCTTCATCATGACTGCCAAAGGCGCATTATTCACAGAGACATCAAAGCCTCTAACATTTTGTTAACCGAAGATTACGAAGCTCTGGTACTTATTCACTTGCCTTGAATTTGATCCCCTCGCGCTTTTTTGCATATATATGAAAAATTCTTCTATTTGATCTCCAATATGCAGCTTTCTGACTTTGGACTAGCAAAGTGGCTTCCAGAGAAGTGGATGAACCATGTTGTGCAAGATTTAGAAGGCACATTTGGGTTTGTCATCACTGGTCACTCACTCATCTCTATGTTATCATTCTGGTCTATCTTGTAATGCAAGTTTATATGTATGGATCGATTTCAGTTATCTTGCTCCAGAGTATTTTATGCACGGGCTCGTGAACGAGAAGACTGATGTATTTGCATATGGGGTTCTATTGTTGGAGATCATAACAGGTCGTCGCGCAGTTGACATATCTCGCCAGAGCCTTATGTTGTGGGTAAGAATTAAGATAACCATTTGGCTGTTGTTTTTAAGCAACAAGTCCTGAGAATGGTTTGTTTTTGGTGTGTGATAGGCCAAACCACTACTTGACAGTAACAACTATCAAGAGCTGGTGGATCCTCGTTTAGGAGACGACTATGATGTTACAGAGGTCAAGCGCGCCATGTTTGTAGCTTCAGTGTGCGTTAACCATTTATCAGCTATGCGACCGCACATGAATCTGGTATCTATCTATCCAACTTGTTCTCGCTTACAAATGAAGATTGATCCAATACTAACTTTTTTGATTGGTTTCAGGTTGTGCAGCTGTTAAAGGGTGAGGTTGGGATTGTTGAGTTGGATCAAAAACCGGCACATGAATCAGGAAGAGTGAGCCTTCCGGATGGGTGGGACATGGAAGATCATACATGTTCAGCCTATCAACAAGAACTCAGCCGTCACAAGGAGCTCGCCTTGGAATAGATCGATCTCATGCTCATGCTTCTTTTTTTTGTAATGCTGCTTCTGTACGGTACAGTACTTGAGTGTGCTAGAGACCCTTAATTTCTTTTGTGTTTGTCAACAATCACCTCTACATTTGCTCTTTCACCAAAGGGTTGGTTGAGTCAAATGTATAAATACACACACACATATATATATATATATATATATATATATATATATATATATATATATATATATATATATATATATATATATATATATATATATATATATATATATAAATATCCTTTAGAATTGCCACTGCCCTCTCCACTTTCATTTTCACAAGCACTGAGTTTGAGAAAAACAAAAAAAATAACCCATTGATTTCTTCTTCTACTGTAATTCTTCAATTGCAGTGCAGTACATTTTTGTTAATACTTTCTTGAATCAGGCAATAATATAGAATTGTGACCAAAAGATGACAGAAGTTGGGAGAAATTTAAACTTTCTTTGCCATAAAGATCAATGTTGCCACCATCCAACTTACATCCTCTCAATCTCATACAACCATTAGAGATAAGTTAGCTACAAAACTCAGCTTCCTAGTAATTATTCTAGTCCATCTTACAAAAACCCCACCTGCCTTGCTACTTACCTTCAAGCACTGCTAAGGTTGTCTGAGGGGCAGGATCAAGGTGAAGGACGGAGGGTCAGATGTCAGGTCAGCCGCTACAGACAAGGATATTTCTGATTGCCACAGCTACTTAAGTATATGAGTCATTAGTTATATGATTGGTGTGGAGGCCACAGAAAGAAGTCTTGTTGGGGCATCATGGTCATTTGACCTGCTGAGGAGGGGATGGAGGACTCATGAGAAGTAGAGGTTGTGCCCATGTTGTTTGGTGGTTGGAGGTGGTGGAAGAGGTTTTGATGATAAAGATGAGAAACTGTCGTAGCATCAAAGGGAATTCCACAAGGGACGGCTGAACCCGGCTGGAGAGATGCAAAGCTGATGTTGCTGCTGCTGTTGTTTTGGAGCTGCTGACCGTTGTTCATAGATGCCTTCTGCTCTGATTCGAGCGAGAGCTTCAAACGCTTGGCTGCCCCACCTATTGGGAGAGCGCTGTTGGAGATGGCTTCAACGTCGTATCGTTTCATCTCAAAGTTGGTCACTGCATTGATACCCCTAAACTTGATAGCTGCTATATCATATGCCTCGGCTGCCTCCTCTTCAGTTGCTGTAAACATGTAAAGGTTCAAATCATTAGTACTACTTAGTGAAGTACTAGCAACTAATTAGTCTCTCCTGTGAATGAAATCATTGTGTTTACCGAATGTCCCCAAGTAGAGGTCTTTGTTTCCAGCAACACGACCTATCCTTGCCTGCCATCGACCCTGTTGGTGGTGCCTGCAAGATTAACATGCAAACATTAGCTACACAGCCCCAACACATCTACAATCAAACTGAACAAGCTAAAGTTGTAATATCTTCACACCTTGTTACACCACGGTATATAGAAGCTCCCCTTGAAAAGCCACTACTTTTCCTGCAATTTTAACGGAATACATGATTTCAGCTTTTTAAGATCATAAAATGGAAGGAAGTGTATTCACAAACATGTATGTGAAACTGCTTTGGCAAACCTTCTCAAAGATGCAATGAACTCTTGCTTGGTGGCATTTTTCATCTCCTCCAACTCTTTGCTATAATTTGAAATCTGAAAAAGCAAAATCCATATATGAGACAGTGTTTGGCACAATCCATGCAGAAACAAGGCAATGAATTCATTATTCAATAACATGATAGTTTACAATAATCGGAAGTTTGCGCAGATTACCGGAAAGTTAGTGGTGGCAGTAGCACCCCAGTATTTAAGAGCAGCCAAATCATATGCCCTAGCAGCCTTATCTTCCTTATCATATCCACCTAAAATTTGCACAATACCATTAGTGCGACATAGTTATGCAATTTGGTTCCTGAAGTCACAAAAACAAACAAAAAATCGAGAAGAAAACAAAGAAATTAGCTTACCCAAGTACACTGTAAGATTTAAAATGATTGAATGACATCCAGGTAATCCAAGTCCAGCATTACATGCCAAAAGTAAAGGATTTCAAATTCAGCTACCATAGAGATATTAGAGTATGCATCTCCAAAAGAAAAGCAAATCAATGATATATAAAAGTAGTCCATATTTGTCACAAGTTATTGCTTTGCTTTACTTTACAGAGCCAGTTGGAATTCAAGGGTCAGCAATCAATAACCTCCCTGGAGAGTTCTATTCTGTTCTTGTTGAGTTAACACAATAAGGATTGAAGTAACAAATAAAAAATAACTGTACTGTTCTCTATTTCACATCCCCATGGAGATGGAGATATGGTGTGAGTTAATGAGAAGTAGACTTTCTACCCCACACAAGCAGATGGGCAGAGGAGGCATGATTGAGTGGACCCTTGTGTCTTGTTTATTTTTGTAAAAGAAGAAATGGGTGGCTTGGTCAAACCCCAAACCCAGATCCAGACCCAGACCTCTCTGTGATGAAGAAAAGATAAAGTGAAAGAGTGCAGAGTAATCTGAAGAGAGTGTGTGTGGGTCATGTCACCACCACCATTGCAACAAGACAATGGCTGACTCTTCTCCAGGCATGTTAGACATCAATACCCACAAAACAATGCCAATACATACAACAAATCCAGTTCCCCCAAGAACAAAATGGCGGCACCTCTGATCAAATCAATCCAAATTTCTACAAAAACATCACACTCACACACCCCATATCAATCCATCAATCAGAGAAATAAATACACTTGTGACTGTCATCAAGTGAGAGAAGGAGGAGAAGCAAAGCAAAGCAAAAGAAAAGAAAAACTCTTTTGCTTCTCTCTCTCCCCCCATTAATGATTTGCTTTTGAAATGCATGCATGCTTCTTTTCAGTCCTCTCTCTATACACACACCAATGTGCTCATCTAGATCCTCTCATAAATTTAACATCATATCAAGTCACCAAAAAAAAAATATATATATATATAAAAAAGTTAGACAACAGAGAGAGAGAGAGAGAGAGAGAGAGAGAGAGAGAGAGAGAGAGAGAGAGGACCTTGACGGCCTTTTCTGGCCTGACCCTCTCTTCTACAGCTGTTGTCCCAGAGATGAGCTTCATATCTCCCCGTCCACCTGTGCCTGTCAATAACACACAACACGCTACAGTCACTCAATGTGTCCTTTCAATTTCAATCAATTTTTGAATGAGTAACTAAAAATTAAATTTGAGACATACCCATGTTCAGAAATGTTGTAAATTTAATTTCTTGCATGAAACAGAAACATACCTAGTGACGCCTCTGTAAATTGAGGTTCTTTGACCAAAAGTATCGGCGATCTTCTTGGTGCTATTGTCTGATTCGGATACAGCAGCAGGAACTGAAGCAATGGCCTTATTGCTGTTATTGTTATAATCAGAACTCTGAGTAGTGTGATTGTTGTGGGTCACACCGAGTGACAGAGAGCCTGTGGGGAAGTTACAGAACCCCAACTCGTTCCTTGACGACTCGATCGCGAACTCGGCGAGCTGATGATTCCTGGAGATGGACGCTGAGTCCTCAACCTCCGACCCAGAATTCGTCGAGAACGCCTGAAACCCATCAATCGCCTTCAGATCCTGCTGCTCGTATAAATTAGTCAGGGACGAGTCTTGTGTCTCTGTTTGGCTATCGGAGTATCGAACCATCGCTGCCGACGACTCGCCGCCGAAGAAGTCTTCTAGCTTCGGCGCCGATTGGTTGTGGGATTGTGAATCGAGAAAGCTCGTCAAAATGGGTGAATCGGGAATGGCCTGCTGATTGATTTCGCTTTGATCAGAGTAGAAAAGTTGAGCCTTCGAGTTCGAGTTCGCGTTCCAACCTGCGAAAAAAAAACCCAGAACCGACTCATTGTCATCGTTCTTGTTTGGCCACTCAGAAAATGGACCCAAAAATAATACTTAACCCAAATCACCAATCCCTAAATATCTCATTTTTCTTCCCACTGGGTTTTCTTAGATTCGAACAGAGGCTGAAGAAAATCAAATCTCTGGGCTTCATTGAGTCGGTTAAAAAGGGAATGTGCAGACAGAGCAGTATCCATAGAAAATAGTGGAATCACATTGCACATGTCATCATTATCATTTAACAGACCCAAACCCACGAAATTTTCTCGGTACCCAAACAGAAACAGAAACATTTCCCCAAGAAAACAGAAATATGTGTACATACCGTTTGCATAGAAGTTGTCAAGGAGGTAGTGATGAGGAGAGATAGTTGCAGAGGAGCTCTCAAACGGCATGAACTGAGATTGGTCAGTCGAGCTCAGCATTTCCATCGGAGACAACGAGAACGATAACCAATTCGTTGCCGGACCCATTGCTAAATCAGCAACTTCAAATTTCTTTCTTCTCTTTCTTCGCCTTTTAAAGAAGAATCTGAAGAAAAAAAATCAACATCACATAAAAACCGAAACTTTCTCAAGAAACAAACAAACCCAACTCAGAAATCAGAGGAACCAATATCAACAACCCAAACCCACCTCAGAAATCAGACACTCGACACGAAAATCACGAAGTTGATTTGTGAAAGGATTAACGAACTGGAATGCATGGGGGCCGATTCGTCAATGAAGTAGCAGAGCTATAAATGGCCAACCGGCGTGAAATTACAGGGTCTCTGGGTGGAGAACAGTACTGTATAAAAGATCTGAGGGGATGAGGGTGGTTTTATAATAAATAAAAACGTTTTGGACTGGAGTGGCAAATTAAATAATAGGCGAGGGGTGGGTTGTAAATACAGAGAGGTGAGGGGTTGCTTTTTTTATTATTTAGAAATTGTTTAGCAGCGGCAATGCGGCTGGGAAGAAAATTTGTCTGGAACAAGGTCGCGAAAGATGCGGGCTGGTGGAAATTAAATTGGAGAATTTGTTTGTTAGGGTTCCATTTTTTTGTTTTTACGGAAATGTCCCTTTCCGATTCTTGCTCAGCTTCTCTTCTCAGACCGACTAATTTAGTTGTATATTATAAAGTGAATAAAACATACACTTGGCGCGCATGCAGATGTGTTCCATATTTGGACTGTATCTGGTCCCAATTCAAATCCTCTCTACTATGTTTTAATCTAAATTTAATTTTGAAAACTTTACATCTAAATATTAGATTTTTACTCAAAAATGACATGTAGGCAGTGTTATAGACATCTCCGCGACCGGTCGATATGCTGGCAATATATCGATTTTTGCAAGCTTTCCACAACAAAACGGGTGATATCGATGAAAACACCGGTCAAACCGGTTGATCCAAAAAAATTCAAATTGATTCTGGTTTAATCTGGTCCAAATTAATTAATTCTGGTCTACTCCAATTTAAATCAATTAATTTCAGTCTTGTCCGATCTAATCCGATCTTATTCGGTCCACCTGATCAATTTCAGTTTGAAATCTGGGTTAATAAACAACAAATAAAAAGTTAAACCGTCATTCATTCATCTCTTTCAATTTCACGTTTGAACTTCGAGTTTATTGACAAGTTTGAAATTAAAAATAATTAAATATCATTCATTTTGTTTTTAATAAATAATATATATGTTTAATTATTTATTTATTACAAAACGCGTTTTTCCGCAATTTTTTCGTGATCTCCCCAAATTTGACAGATCTCCCTTTTTGTCGAATGGTCAATATATCTCGCGATCCGATATCTATAATCTTGCATGTAGGTAAGACAATTATTTGTATTTAATTTTAGCTAGCTACGCTCAAATTTTTCATTAAGACACAATCGAGACTTACATACATCGTAAAACACTATAATATATTAATTGAAATCGCCTCCGAAAATAAAATGAATAAATCAAACACCCGTTATTTATCACTACTGTAAAGAAAAACTAATTTATGAAATAATTTGATTTGATGATACAAAAAATTTAAAAGACAACTCTTTTTCTGTGTTATAAATACTTTTTTATGATTGTTATTTTTATTAATTAACGTACGAGTTTAGTGTGGAGATTTGAAGTCAACTTACAAAATGCTGTCATAACGTTCAAAAACTTTTTAACTAGTGAGAAACACATTATTCACTGCTCCCTTGTAATAAACTCACGAGAAAAATTCACTTCATCTTTGTATGGATTATTATAGAAATAGTAACAAACAATAGTAACCGATTATTTAGGTTGTGGAAACTGAAATAACCTATTTGACTATTGATCCCCACCGCCCAAAATTAATTAATTGATTAATTATGAGTTAAAATGTAAATATTTGTTTCATAAAATCCAACTCATTTGGATCTGATTATGAAACTTAATATAATTAAGCACTATTTATTGTTAAAGAGTTATATCTTATAAGTAATACAATTTAATTATGTTTTGTATAATGGGGAATCGAATTATTTATGACTGATCGATTAATGTCGTTTAAAATCCTAATCATTATAACTACATAAGCTCCGGTATAAAATAGAGATTCGTGATTTGTGTTATCATGATATCTACTTTTATACCTATTAACAGAGGACAAATCAAATACAAATACGTGTAAAATTACAAACCGGTAAAAGTAAGTAAACCTGATAAAGAGTGTTAACTGGTAGAAACATATGTACTGGTTGAATTACGAAAATGACCGTAGTAAAATTAACTATGCTGCCACGTGTCGCGCACTAACACACATGTCACCAGATTTTAAGTGATTTAACGGCGGATAAAAATTCATATACTCTATTATATTTGTATTAAAATGTATCCCTTAAAAATGTGAGATACAAAAGAAATCGTAAAAATAAAGTAAATTAACACAAAGGTTGTAAATAGTTTTAGTGATAACTTTAAAATGTTTGTGAAAACGCAGCCTGATTTAATCAGTATCCACTCATGAAAGCAATGATGTTCATAGTACAGTACTTATTTTGATTCCACACCAATCCACTTTCTTTATGGATTGATAGCAGAAAATTTTGAAAATTTGGGTACTGCACGCCATTGCTGTTCTATATAAACTTTAAAGCTACCATGATTTTCCTTCTTTTATGAATATAACTTTTGACCAGCCTAAACTCCCCCTTAAACTTAACCCCCTCCATCTCCTTTAAAATTTTGTCCTTTCTCACATCAAATTAAAACGTACCAAGTCTAAAGTCTAAACAGTGATTAATTATAATATAAGTGCCAGTTACATTACTCTAATCAATTTATAACTTATTCAAATTAAACCTTACAAACTCATCCAATAATTCGATTCATTTTATTTAGGAAAAGTCGCAAAAACATGTCGTACACGATCACACTTTTGGAAGAAATTGTGTTGAGTGCGTTGTTAACGACAAAAAATAATCTGAACTTTGAGTTTTTGTACAAATAATAAAATTAACCTAAACATTAATAAATATTTTTTAAATAAAAATAAAATTTATATTAAAAAATTCTGAAAATATTTTTTTGGTAAAATTTGTATAGAAAATTGTAATTTAAGTTTTCAGTTAAATTATTCAAATATATATATATATATATATTGGCCGTTTTGTATAAATACACACACTTTACACAAAAATTTCAAAGTTACACATTTTTGTCATTAGCAAAATATAGAGCATCATATTCTAAATGTGAGTATAAAGCATGTCTTTTTATCATTTTCTCTTTCATCTAAAATCGTCCTGAGTTTTAGTCTTGTAGTATTGTTACGACAAATTTGGACAAATGTGACTCTAAAAATAGTCCTCGAGACCAAGAGTGCACCGGTCCTCTCTATGAATATCTAATCGTTTACTTTTAGGAATTGCTTTGTGTTACCAAAACGTACAAAGAGAGATTTACCTTTCTACATAAATATTAATAATTGATTTGCATTAATTAGGATTGACGAAAAATTCTGAATTTGAGAGAATCATTATTCTTAATTTGACGGGGTAAAAGGAGATGATTATTAAATTCGACAAAAATTCTCCCACTAACATTCTTTAGAAAGAAAATATTTTAAATCGATGAAAACTTGATACAATTGACCGGTCGGTGGGGAGAAAAAAGAAAATCAATACACCATTTTCGAATCTGCTCCATTACCATCATTAAGTGAAATTGAAATAAAAAATAAAAAATGTAAGAATGAGAAATTTGTCTTTATAAATAAATATTATAAATTTAAGTTAAACTATAGATAATAAATAAAAAGTAAGGAGTTTTCATAATAAGCATATATTTTTATTGACAGGCAAAAAACCGAAAGGTTAAGGTGATTGACAACCAATAGGAAAAAGAACTTTATTAATTAGCAAATTTGTCACTAATTTGAAAAGGTAATGGTGGTCAAAGATACAGTGAAAATTTTAAAATGATGTATGAGACCAACAACCGGGAAACCCGGAAACACTGAGCCCGGTTATTTCCTTGAAACAAAATCCAGTTTTTAAGGTACTGTAATTCATATGATTATTTATTTATTTTTACCAATAACATATTATTATATGCTTTTGTACCTTATATACAGATGTCACTGTAATTTGTAAATATCTAAATACCAACACCTACGTAACCCGATTGTATAGCAATGTTTAAAAAATATATATTTGTACAAAATAACAATTTATCATGAAAATTGTGATGTTTGGGAAATATTATCTTCATATAGACCAACGAGAGCACGGCACGTGGAAATCTTACCACACATGGTTCCCAGTTATAGAAACATATATATAATAAATCTCTAAACAAATTTAATGTTTATGAAATTCATTTTATCATTCGGATTTAATTTGTTTAATATGATTTGAATAAGTCATAACATATTTTAAGTTGAATTTTAGCTTAAATTTTCAGATAAGTTTGAGTTTAATATTTATATATTTTATATATATTCATATATTATTCAATCAGATATATATTAATTATTCAATGAAATGAATTTAACACATATATAAAGTAATGACTTCAAAACCACATACGTAAGATAATTATGGATAGTAATTATTTCAATTAAATTAAGTTTAATTATTTACTTTTTGTTGAGGTCAAATTAAAATTATATAAATTGTTTCAAATCGAGCCCGACTAAATTTAAGTTTGATAGGCTTACGTCACTATCATATTTATATTTGATTACATATTAAATTTCAATCTATACATAAATTAACAGGTGAAGATATTAAAATATTCATGTAACAATGATAAAGTATGGGCGTATATATCTTTGTTATGTGATAATTCTTCTCTCTTCCTTATGATGTATAATATACGTGGATGGTTGTTTTGGAGGGGAAAAGATGATTGGTTTGGAAGGATCAAAAGATACGAAACTGAGATGTTTACAAAATTAAGCACACTTAGAGTTGGGTCATTTGCTGAGGTTTCGGTGCTTGTCATGTAGTTTCGACCCTTTCTTTTTGTTTCTTCTCTGATTCCACCGAAATTCATGGGTCCCTCCTCGTTTCGCTCTCTATCTACTATTCTACTTGTGTGGCGTCTTCTTCATCTCTTTCGTATCATTTTTGATAGGGAGTGACACGCCGTGTTTGGCTTTGACATTTCTTGTCCCAATAACCGTTTATAAATTACAAACCTATCACTGTATCTTAAACAATTTAGTAGAACGTTTCATCACTTCAGTAGAACGATCAACATATCAGTTGAATACGCTCAAATAATCAAAACAAACAGTCCATTTCTTATTAAAACATATCATAAATATGAACCTTAGAGAATTTGCATTTTTATTAGAACAATTTACTGAAAATGCAAATGTTCTACTGAAAACGCAATGGTTCCGCTGAAAAGTGCAAAAATTCTACTGTTGGTGCAAAACTTCTATTGCGAGTGAGCGTGCAAAATTACGGAACTGCCCCTTACTTGAGTGGAGACACACGGGCTGCCACGTGCCGCGTGCTGTTTTAATCTTGCTAGATAAGCGGCTCACTGTACATTCGGACGGTTGGGGTGGTTTGTACCTGAATGTGATCTTATATATAGCCACAATCACAAACACACCTTCGCCTTCCCCATTCGCATCGCACCGCGACCACCAGCCCTCCACCAGACGCAATGACGGTGGTGCTAAAACGCCTTCCACCAGACGCAACGACGGTGGCTCTAAAACGCCCTCCACCATACTCGACTGCGAACGACGGCATCTTCGTCCAGACGCGACGGCAATTCATGACCAACATTATTAGTCGGATATAACAGCACATATATACCCGACTAACTAAGCGTCGGTCGAGTATGAATATTTCCAACCAACTTCTAATCTTACCGACCGACTATACCTGACCAACATGTTGGTCAAATATTTATACACGATCGAGTTTAGTATTATACCCGACCAACAATGTTGGTCGAGTATTCCCTATCTTCCAGTAGTGCTTAACGGATACTAAAATTGATTTCTTCAATAAGCCGCGTGTTACGTACTCACTTGAGTTAACATGTTACATTGGCGTGTGTTACGAGAGCTCGGAGCTGTGCCAATATGTATCACTTCATTTGGCAATCAAAAACGTTGAAACATGTTTAACATATTTTAGAAAGCGGATTTTCGTGCATTAAATATATATATATATATATATATATATATATATATATATATATATATATATATATATATATATTATACTTTGGGCTACTTGCCAAGTTGCATGTATGATTAACTCACAATCACGTAATAATAATTAATAATGTAAATAATCAATTAGTTGTACCTATCTTTTCGTGACTTTGTTTCTGCATCCTCATAAAACGGCACGTGATGATATTGATATCACACGTGCTGTTCCCATACAAAAGGAATTAATGTGAAATCATATTTGATTATTCATGAAAACCTCACACCGTCACTACACACACGTCTCTTCTCTTCCTTTCCTCTGTAATTTTCTCATTTATTTCAAAATATTCTTGGACTGTAAAAAGTAACATGCATCCATGATTTGGCTCTTGGATTCGTACAGAGGTCTACTAATTATTACCATCATACACTAACAAGACAATGTTTAATTATTGTTAACAACGTAATTATTATCAACTCTAGTCGGCCAAAATCAAGACTATTGCTCGTGTGCTATGTATATAATAATGTTATTTAAATAGTGCTAGCTAGCTTTTGACCGTTGACTGGGGAGAGAGGCACGTGCACAGCTTCTCTTAAAATCAAACAAACACCTCGATAATTTCGGTGATGCACGTGCACTCCCGACAGTATTAGCGTATATAATCATGCCTTAAATCTTACTCCCCCCTTTATTGTTTTAATAAAGATCTGTAAAATTATATATGTTGATTTTCATACGTGTCTTTTTTATTATTATTGCACGTTAAATTATAAAATTATAATCAAATAATGAGATGATAAAATCTACATTTTGTATATTTAGCACATTATGAAATTTTATATTCATTGTAATACATATATAGAAGTTAAAAAATTTAGGCATTGGTATGTTCAATCGTATATTTATAAATGTGTAGATTGTCCACCCAATATATTTATTGAAATAAAAAGATGAGTTTATTTCGTATAAAAAAATATAGAATAGCTTAGCTATTTAAGCACTTATTTAATCCTTGACATTTGATTGTAAATTAAGAAATGCAATTAAGCAATAGAAAGATTATTCTATCTACTATATAACCTAGTTACTTCCTAGGACCTTTAACTTCTCTAATTGTCACATCCGTTGCTAGGGGTGTTCACGGTTCGGTTTTTGAACCGAACCGACCAAAACCGAACCGAACTGACCGGTTCAGTTCTTGCAGAATTCAAACTGAAACCGAACCAAAAAAATTCTGTCGGTTTTCGGTTTGAACCGAATTGAACCAAAAATCAACCAAAAAACAAAAAAAAAATCATAAATCAAGCAAAAAATGATTAGATTTCGATCGGTTTTTAGAGGAATTATGTATAATAATTTTACAAGAACTAAAATACAACATTAATAAAGCCCAAAATAGAAAAATCCAATTGAAAAACACCCTAAATTGAAGCATAAACCAGAGAATTCATTATAATTTGGACCGGTTCGATCGGTTCGGTTTTTGATCGATTTTGGTTGATTGAACCGAAACCGAACCGACCAAGACACAAAACCGATCAAAACCGAACCGACCAAAACCGATCAAAACCGAACCGACCAAAACCGACCATTTTTCGGTTCGGTTTTTTTTGAACACCCCTATCCGTTGCCCTTTTTTGTGTCCTATAGAAATATGTTGTATTTTGAATACTCAACGAATTAAATATTTATATTTTATGGTTAATTTTTGACCTAATTCTAATATTATTCACTCAATATTCAAATATAAATACTATTGGACATACAAATTACGTGCTCAGATGATGATTTCTACAATATAAAATATAAAGTTAATAGTATAAAATTATACTAATGTAAAAAGAGAGATTGGTGTAATTAAGCCAAAAACGTGGACGGCAGGATTCGAACCTGCGCGGGCAGAGCCCACATGATTTCTAGTCATGCCCGATAACCACTCCGGCACGTCCACAACTTTGCTTAGTGCGTACAAATATATAATAATGTATTGATTTTGAAATACCAGATTCGGATGGGCCTAAAAGAGAAATAAACCAAAAATGTTTTGGAGGTGCGGGGAATCGAACCCCGTGCCTCTCGCATGCGAAGCGAGCGCTCTACCATATGAGCTACACCCCCTTGTTGACAGCAAAACCATGTAGACTTAAATAATGCAACATTAATTAAGTTCTTAGGATTAAGAATCCTGATAATGATCTCAAGTCAATTAGTAATCATAAGGCAAGATTATCATTGGGTTAAGAATTGGTCAATTCTTGTTTAGTCAGCTAATGCAGCATATACTCTTCAAGCAACCGAACATTCTTTTCTTAATCTCTCCGTCCCATGAAATACCTAGTCATATGTTTTGGCTGCTAAGGTAAAACTCAAAACTTGCACATCAAATATAAAAAATCAGTGCCAAGAAACAAAAGGTCCAATTATTTAAGAAAAAAACATCACTGGAAGGCAACATTATCACCAAACTGACCATCTCCTTCTCTTTTCGAACCCTCTAAGCAAACAAACTCAAAGTCAACACCAAATTAATGGCCTTTTTCACTTGACTGATGAGTTGATTGTATCCGATCATGGACGGTGAAGAGGAGAAGGTGTATGTAGCTGTCGGGAGCGATCTGCAGGATGGATTCAAGACCTTGGAGTGGACACTCAGGAAATGGAGCTCTCATCCGATTTCGATAGTGATTCTTCATGTCACTTGTCACAACTCAAAGGGTTTGGTCTCTGGCCCATGTAAGTCACTTCTTCAATCTAGATCATAAACAGATTCGACTCGGGAGATTTTATTTTATTTTCTTGAATTATTGTTAATTTGTTCAGATGGGAAGGTTCCTGCAAGTTCTGTGAGTGAGGAGATATTACAAGTTATAAGGAAGCATGAACAAGAAAAAGTTGATAAACTACTTGCAAACTACATAGCTTTCTGTGGCAGAGTATGTTATTTTTTGTCCTTGCTAAAACAACAATATGTTTTTGTATCTTTTCTAGTACTAATTGCTTTGAGAATCATGTCATAGGTTAAAACTCAGATACTAAAGGTCGAGAAGTACGATGAACCTGTTTGCAAGCTCATAATCGATTTGATCTCGGGGCTTCAAATAACCAAATTTGTGATGGGGCTCAGTTTCATGAAGTCCTCGTCAGGGTAAGTAAAAAGTAAAAACTCTTGTGCTACTTACATTTTTGTTGTTGTGCTTTATTTTGGTTTCTTGATTTGTGTACAGGAGATCGAAGGGAGCGATAAGTGGAGCTTTTTACGTGCACCAGAACAAGCCGGAGCTGTGCGATTTATTCATCATATGTGGAGGGAAATTGGTGTTCTTGAGAGGAGAAAATGAGGAAGGAAGCATGACCGTGGTCGCCAAGACGAGAGAAAAAGGGAGTTTCAAAGGGTGGGTGGAGAAAATGTTGAGTACAAATTCCCTTGAAAGAAGCTTATCTCAGATCAGTTTGGATTCTCCCAATTCAAGAAACCAAATGGATCATCGCAATGAAGAGCTTGAAAAATATTTCCAGCAACTAGTGGAGGAAGAAGAGGCCATCATAGAAGAGACTGATGTATTTGAGACAAGTCCAATGGAACCACTTGGAGCTAATATGGTAATTCTCCCACTATTACTTTTATCAGATGTATAAAGATTTGGGCTTAAAGATCTTATAAAGAAGGGAGCTCAATTTTTGACGGTTACTTTCAGACTTTGGCCATTAGATTTCAGTTTGACCCATTTTTTATTAACAACTTAAGACGATTATATTAAAGAACAGAGACACATCATTTTTTATGAAGTAAAACTCATAAATTTGCAAAGTTCCCATAATCTTTTAACATTTGCAACGAGATCAGAGTGGATTGGACTGCTTGAAATCGCTTGGGGGAATAAGGGTCCGGAGGTCTAGGAGGTGACTCAGACCGATGCTTCTTTCGATGCACGGAACATGGAGGACGGAGCTTACGTGACAATTTGTACAGTGTTGTTGTCTACTCAGTGTTGTAACAAACATTAGGCGCTAGTTGGGCGGGAAGACTCTTCTAGGAATTAGTCTGGAGATTAATAAAAAGTTATTCAAATTAACAGATGATTAGTTTTGGACTAACAGGAGATTAATCAAACAAGCAGGTTATTTTTAGACCTCTACTGCTCAATACCAATATTTGTCACAATTTATGCAGAATGGTGCACAGTGTCTGAGAAGCAAAATGGAAGAAGCAAGGAAGACAATTCAGAAGAATAGAGAGCAATACAAGGCCAATCTTGAGAGGCACACAAAAGCAGAATGGGCCATTGGGTTATGCAACCAAAGGGTAAGAACAAGTCAAACACACTCTCTTTGAGCTCATGCTTTTTTTCATGGATAGTTAATATAGTTAATGCAAAGGTTTCAGGTTCAAGAAATCGAAGCAAGAACGAGAGAAGAGGTTGCGAGGAGAGTGGAGAGTAAGACAGATTTGGACACAGCTAAAGAACAGTTCCAACAAGTGAGCAGTGAGCTCCAAGAAAGGAAGAAGAGTATATATTCAATCCTTGAGCTCCAATCTCATCTGTCCAGCAAGCTCCGAACGTCTCGTTTGGCAAAATCAGAAGCAGAGAGGCAGGTGGAGAGGGACGTGGCCGTGAGGGCTGAGATGGTCAGAGAGATAGAGAAGCTGAGGCGGCAGAGACAAATTGTGCAGAGGAGGATTGAGTTCTGCAACAAGATTGAGAAAGAGGTAATGGGTAGTGAAGTGAGCTTGAGTTACAGGAACTATACAGCAAAAGAGATGAGATTGGCTACGAATGAATTTTCAGAGAGGATGAGAATCAAATGTGGAGGAAAGTGCACCAATGTGTATAGAGGAAGGATTGATCATCTCAATGTTGCAATCAAAGTGCTCGATTGGGCTCATCAACTTCCTCAACAAGTTCTTCAACACAAGGTATTGAATGTGGCATTTTTCAAGGAAAAAGTTTTGAAATAACATGGAATTCTATAAAAGTACTCATGTCACTAACTTAAAAGTATCATACCACAAGACCTCTGATTTTGTTACACTCCATATGTTTTTGAATATATCATTATACAAAAAGACACTATGTTGAAGTTGATGACTCTTCAAGAGAATTTCATGTCATCACTATAAAGATATTTTTGCCATTTTATAAAGCATTAATCCGACCATATCGCCATACCAGGAGTGACATAATTTAAGGTAGCGATGAGGTATGGTTAGGCTAAAATGGTTGTTATTGGTGTAGGTGAGACTATTAAGCCACATCCGACACCCACACATAGTGGGTATGATAGGGTTTTGCTCAGAGCTGAATTGTATTGTGTTGGAGTTCATGCACAAAGGTAGCTTGGAGAAAATGAGGACTCTAAAATGGTTCCAATGCATTCGGATAGCAGCTGAGGTGGCTACGGGCCTGGCCTTCCTCCACACGGCCCAGCCCAGGCCCATTGTCCACGGTGACCTCAGCCTATCCAACATTCTTCTGGATCGCAATCTCGTGGGCAAAATAGCTGGGCTTGGCCTCGCTCACTCTCACGAGGAAGAGCACGGTGTTGGGTCCGACGTTCGGGCCTTCGGGGTTCTAATGATGGAGCTGCTGGCTGGGCCGAATTGGGCCGGGCTCGTCGAAGAGGCGATCTCGACGGGCCAGGAAATTCTAGGCCGGGTTTTGGAACCGGCCTCGGAGAAGTGGCCGTTGGGGATGGCTGAGGATTTCGCTAGGATTGCCTTGAAATGTGGGTCCAATATTCAAATGGGAAGCGTAGCGGAAGAGCTCGGTGCCTTGAGGAACAAGGCAATCGATCTGATTGACGAAGTCGGGATTGGTGAAGACGACGACTCTAATGAGGATGTGCCTGATATTTTCCTCTGTCCCATACTGATGGTGAGCCAAATATTGCATTTCGAGTTTTCACGGATTATTTACGAGTTTGCCACTCATTCGATTACTTGTGCAGGAAGTTATGGAGGATCCACAAGTGGCGGCTGATGGGTTTTCGTATGAGGAAGGAGCCATAAGACGATGGCTGGAGACGGGGAATGAGAGATCTCCCATGACAAACGGAAGGCTCGATCACACGTCCCTCACCCCGAATTTCATTCTTCGCTCCCTCATTCAAGACTGGCATTACCAAAGATCGAATTTGATCCGAAATCGATAACCATATTATACAGTTCACTGAAAGAATGTTTCAAACATATTGATATTGATATGATACGAGTATTCTGTTTTTCTTTTGGCTACAAACAACCATATTCACAATTAGTATTGTTCATGAAGTCTTGAATTTCAAAATCAATATGACGGCAAACTGAAAATAAGTTCAAAGTAAATTCAACCAAAAATCGGTAACTCAAACAATAAATATAAATTATGGTAATTTCATGAGATTTTTCATAACAAACTGAACTAAACCGAATCAACTCAAAATTTAACCGTGAATAACCCTACTTAGAAGGCTCCCAATCTCAATAACAATAGCGGAGTCAATTCATTTAATTATTTAGCTTTTCTTTAAACAAAAAATTGCAATGGAAATGCTCAAATATAATATGGAGAAACGACTTATTATTAACTGTTTGTTTAAATATGCTCGTGGATTGTGATAGGAACAGTGCCGGATCCCATTGGGAATCTCCAGTCCAATAACAATAAAACATTATTTGGCACCAATAGGATCTTAGTTTCAACCCAACAAATGCTTTGACGTGTATAAACATAAAATATTTATTGAACCTTTGGTCATATGTGTGGCAATTTTGACTAGCGAGAGCGAACGATCCAAAAGACCGCTCAATTTTGTACCAATATAATAATATGGTCTGGTCTCGGAAACCATAACCAACCCTTTAACCTTCTCTCGCAGCAAAGGAGGAGAAATAGAAGAAGATGGTTTCGCCATTGAAGACCGTTGATCTGTTTTCGGAGGAGCTTCCTGTTCTACAAGAATCGCTTGTTTTGTCCGGAGATGTCAACACCGGCCTCGTCATCGTCGACGTCGTCAATGGCTTCTGTACTGTCGGAGCCGGAAATCTGGTCACTTCAATATTTACACCTCATAACCATCACTGCTATGTTTTTATGTTATTACCCATTTGTTGTTGTTTTGATTTTCACCACTTCAGAGGTTTGCCTGAGATTTTGGGTATTGGGTTTTGGTGGTTTGTGTTTTGGATCTTCACATTCTTGTTTTGTTAATTTATTGCCTCTCTCCTTGTTGGGTTTACTCAAGTTTGTGCCTTTTTTGGGTATGCTCATAAATCAGCATGATTCTTGTTTTTAGTATAAAAATCTGATTGTTCTAGTGGGTGTTGGTTTCATCTGGAATCGATCAACTTCAATCCAGATCCCAAATTTTCTGCATTTCTGGTGGGCTTGAAATGCTTATGTAAAGGAACTGTTTTATGTTTGTGCAGGCGCCAAGAAACCATGACAAGCAAATTTCTAGAATGGTTGATGAGTCTGTGAGGCTTGCTAGGGCGTTCTGTGAAAAGAATTGGCCCGTCTTTGCCTTCATTGATTCCCATCATCCTGATTTTCCCGAGCATCCTTATCCCCCTCATTGTATAGCAGGAACCGATGAGGCTAAACTAGTTCCTGGTAATTCATTATTTACTAACTTTTGCACTAGTGATGTTGCTGGTTACACAATTTTGATTCAATGGGAATGTACTTTTTTGATGTGTAGCCCTTGAGTGGATAGAGAATGAACCGAATGTTACAATCAGGTACAAGGATTGCATCGATGGCTTCCTGGGCTCAGTTGAGAAAGATGGCTCTAATGTGTTTTCAGATTGGGTTAAAACTAATCAGATCAAAGTTGTAAGCGTTTCCTATATTCCACCAAGGGGCATTGTCTTTTGAAGTAATTGTGTTTGTGGAAGAACTAACTAGTTTGAATATGGTACAAATGATTATGGTCTGACATGTTCTGTTTTTTTGTTTGAAGATATTGGTAGTGGGGATTTGCACAGACATATGTGTGCTGGACTTTGTAGGTTCCGCAATATCTGTAAGAAATCGTGGTTTACTTGCTCCTCTCGAGGAAGTGATTGTATATTCTCGTGGTTGTGCTACTTTTGACCTCCCAGTTCTTGTCGCTAGAACTATGAAAGATGCTATACCTCATCCACAGGTACTCTAATGTAACTTCATGTCTGGTCTCACTTCTCATTTTAAATGGACAAGTATTTTGCTCCCAGTCATCATGACATAATCTTCAAAATTATTTGTTTTGGTTAGTTTGAACCATGCTGTGTTATGTGACAATACAAAAAAGACATGAAGCTTATAGCACCTACAAATCAACTAGGACTTCACTTTTCATATTTATCTCCTTTCTCATGTCAAATTATACGATCCTGACTGCAGCAGTCCAACTCCAAAGGCCTAATACTAGAAACTGTTCCACTAGCGTATTCATTGATATGAAAATGTTTTGGTTCTAAATATCCTATCTAATCCTCGTTTCTGCAATTATCTTTTAATGTCGCAGGACCTCATGCACCACTTGGGTCTATACATGGCCAAAGGAAGAGGAGCAAAAATAGTATCTGAGGTATCATTCGGTGTATAAAAGAGCATTTTAGAATTATCTGAAATAGCAAGATTCTGGGGGTTTCGTGTATATAGGATAGCATCTCTGATCAATGTCTGTTCATGTGGGTTAGGATGCTCCCTGTTGGGTGTAAAGAATATCAAATCAGTTCTATTGCCAATAAAAACCCATGCAAAACGTTCAAGTCTTTCCACATCTCTCCAGTTCATTGTGTTATTGCTACAACTCACTTTCCAATTCTTGAAATGATGGCTTGTTAATATTGGTAGGCATTCTTGTCATTTAATCAAAGATGAAAACTCAATTCGCAAACTAAAATTCTGATTATTGGTAACAAACACAGTCTCATTGATACGTGTAATTGCTTTATACTTTTATATAGCTGGTTATAAGCGTTCTACTGAAAATTCGAACAAGAATGGGCAGAACCTATTTCAGTATTTCTCATTGCTATGTGTAATGCAGAACTGGAAGAACTGAAAGAAGATGGATAAATGAAGAAGATAAGGCCTGAAAGACTTTGTGTTGTGCTAACTACAAACTAGAACGACTATAATACAGAAATACACACAGCCAACAATCAACACACAAAGAAGAAGCAAATCTTACAAAATACAGGTGACCGAATGAAACAATAATCTACATTTGAACTCCTTATTTGATAATGTACTTCTTATTAAGTTCATGGGTCACAACTGAGAAGAAAGATTGCTTTTGCTTCTTTGGCTTCACACCAAAGAGGAAGGAACTCAAAGGAATTTGGTTCTTGCTGTTAGAACGCTGTAGTTGTGCGTTTTCCTTGACATCTGTGAGCTCAAATTCATCATTCAGCCCTGCAAGGCACTGCTCTACTTGAAGTTGGACACCCTTCACATTTTCCAAACCCGCCTGTAGTTCATCTACAACCTTGTGGTTCTCTTGTTTCATGTTCAAGAGCTCTCCCTCAAACTTTGCAGCTTGAAACTTTGTAAACTTGAACTCTCCGTCTTCAGCGCTGTCCTGCAAGGCCTTCGTTATCTCTTCTTGAATGTTGCACAAGGATGAGAATCTTCTCTGCAATTCTTCTTTCAGCAATGCACTTTCTTCCACCCAACCATTCAGCTCAGTCTCTATCTCCCTCAGGTGTTTGTATATCGATCTCGCTTCTGTTTTCAAAGCACACTTCCTTGCATTATTTATGTCACTCTTCTTTTCTGCCTCGAGCTTCGATACATCATCTTTCAAATCTTTGAATTCAGTCTCAAATTTCCGTATTTGGTGAAACGAAGTGCTGAATCTCAACCAGAAATCCAAGTTCCCCTCCTGCAGCGCGTCAATTTCACTCCTGAACTTTTCTTCAATAGGTGAAACCTCCAAATCAAATTTCATGTCTTCATTTTCCTCCATCATTTTCCCTAATGATTTGGGGCTGTGTGTATCACTTTCTGACTCTCCTCCATCCTTTTTCGTATTAAACATTTCTTGAAGATGTTTTAGCTTCTGTCGTAATGATCTAATCTCTTCATCCTTCGTGGCATTTGCAGCCTTGAGTGTTTCCAAGAGGCCATCCTGAGATTTCTTCTCCACTTCATCGTGCTGCTTCTTGAGTTCCTTGTAATCGCGAAGAACAGTTGTGTACTCTTCCAATAAATTCCTTTCTCTGTCTCCCATCCCCTTCATATACAACACCCTCCAGTTTGGTTCACCATTCTGTTCAGCTTCAACAGAAGCGCCCTCCTCATCCGCGCTGTCTTCAAGGCTGTCATGAAACTTGACCTCCTCCTCGCTCTCCATTTTATCGACACTACTTGAATCCTGCTTTGCCTTGGACTCTTTCTTTGATTTGTTGGACTTGTTTCCGTCTACTTTTATAATCTCGGGCACTTCATCTGGCTTCATGATGCTAAGTTTCTCAGAAAGATGGTCAAGGTCGCAACGAGCTTCGGTAAAATGCGTCTCTAAATTGTTGCTTTGATCCTGAACACTCTGGTCTAGATCCTGAATCTCTTCCAGCTTCTCCTCCATTTCATTGAGCTTGTTGGTCAAATCCTTGGAGCCACTTGCCTTGTCGCCTTCTACGGTTTGAATTTGAGCTTGAAGCCCATCTGTTTCCATTCTCAGTTTCTGTATAAGAGCAGCCTGACTAGAAACTGCAGATTCAAGACTAATCACTTTATTCACAAGCTCGTCAATTTTCTCTGCCATTTCCGTGACAGTGAGAGACGAACCTTCTCCATCCTCAAAATGTTCCTTAATCTTGGCTCTTAACATCTCCAGTTCCTTTTCGTGCTCTTCTGCAATACGTTCCACCTTTTGTTCTTTGCTCTTTAGCCTTTTTCTTGCTTCCCCGGGTTTCTTGTCTCCGGATTTTGATTTTGACGTCTTCATCAGAGCGTCCAACTTTTTTCGAATAGCTTTGATCCTCTTGTGCTCGACTTTGGCCTCTTTGGTCATCTTCTGTTTCTCCTGCAGTTTGGCCAGAGCCTCCTCGCAAGACTTTAGAGCTGCCGAAGACATCAGGCTCCGAGCTTCTTCATCTTCAATGAACATCCCGTCGCCAAACTCATCTTGCAAGCTGGAAACCTGCTCCTGCATCTCGTTGATCTCCTTGTCTATCGCGTTGTACTTGGCAACCCCGTGCTCGTAAGAGCTCTTGAAGAACTCTTTCTCGGTTTGGCGAACGAGGATCTCCTTTTGGAGCTTGTCAATCTTTGCCAGCGCGTCCTCTTTGCTCAAACCCGACTTGTGAGCCTTGGTGGCATTGGAATGTGATTTCTTGTTGGGTTTTTCCTTGTTTTGGAACTTGACAGCGTTGGAGAACATGCTCCTGAGCTGCTTGACAGGGCCCGTTGGTGGAGCTTTGGGGACGTTTTGTTGGAGAGCCTGAGTGACCTTCATGGCCTCCTTGAGCTTGTTGTACTCTTGCTCTTCCTCCATAGAAAACTGGACTTGTTCCGGGAAGACGGACGCGAGGGCGGTGTTGGCCTTTTGCAGCTCGGTGGATATGTGGTCGTATCGTTCGGCTAAGGCTCTGTAGGATCGGTACGATTCTTGGACAAAGGCGATGAGCTCTGGCCTGCTCTTGTAGTACATTTCCGCCCTCTTGGCGAACGAGTCTCCTTCCTCTTCGATCAGTTTCAGCGTGCTCTGCACCTTCTCCTCCATATCTGCATTTCCAACCTCATTTTCTTCAAAATGCACGTCATCTCAAACAATCACACACCAATTTGGATGCATGAAACATCAAGTTAGTTAATAAATATTTGGGTGTATCAGAATTATAAACGTCTTTCTTCTGAGTGTATCAATCTGTCATTTCCTCGGTAATTAAAATAAGTACCTGCGAGGTTTTGTTCGAGCCATTTGGATTGTTTTGTTCTGACGTGGCTGGCCCACCACCAAGAATACGCATTGCTTGCGGCTCTCTGTAACATTTTTTCTCTTAACCTCGTATCTGTGTCTGAGTGTCGTCTGTCTCGTGGAGAATGAGAGAAGACATTGGAGAGCTTGTGCTTGACGATGGATCAACAGCAACAACGAAAACAGAAAAAAATATATATTTGAAAAATAAAAATGAAAGTTGAAAGACACTTGCCATTACCAACAATGGAGGGGAGCGAACTTCGCCGAGAACGACTCTTTGGACCCTTCATTTCAGGATACGTGGCCAACCGGGTACTCTCCACGTGGCGCTACATGGACATGCCAAGGTGGATCTGGACCCACCCACGGCCCGGCCCCTACAAGAGCCCGCCACTGGGCCCAACAACGGCTGCGTCCCGCTCCCGTCAACCAACTTTGTGTCCCACTTTCAAATTTTACAAGAAAAAATAAGAAATTTTGTGGAATTTACAGAAACCTCTCTGAACCTTTATCATCCGATTTTTTCTCAGAGATTCAAATTGTTCATGTTCATGTTCATGGTCATGACTTGAATTCATCAAAACCCATAGGTACTGATCTTCCTCTTCTGATGATGCATACACCTTTGTCCTATTATTTACAATTGTGCATTTTTTGGGTTTCTAGGGATTTCAATTTTTGGGTTTGTGAATATATTGAGAAAAAAACAAGGATCTTTGAGTAATCAAATCACCAGACATTTAATATTCTCACACACCAAAGTTGGTACATACGATTTAAAATTGTTTCTTCTAGTTAAGTTTTTTCATCTAATAATCACGTCTCGTCGCCCTGGAACTTGTGTCCGTGGAAGGTCACAATCTAATGGAATTCATAATGTAGAAGCCTATATATCAATGATAATGCTTGTAATTGTTTATTTCCTGAATGAATTGCATTAGGGAACATAATATTTGGCCAAGAAGTTAATTGATATTGTGAATTTTCCATAGTCTAGAGTTATGTTCCATTTTAATGAAAAACATCACCTTTTTGACGATGAGCTACACCAGTAATCGTTTGTTGCTGTGATGAGATTATTTAGAACGATGGTTGATAAATTCATTCCATTTTCGCCATCTTTCCAGGGAAAGGGTTTGATGCTTCCAGTTCAAGCAAGAATGCACTACTGTTGCGGAGCACGAAACTGAAAATGTCTTCTCGAGCTTAGCTTATCTCAACATTTATGGTTTCATCTTTCTATTAAATCACGGTATTTCAAGCTTTTTATGCTATAACTTTCCCCTCCATTGGTGCTGTATTTTTTATGATTGCATCTGACGCATATAAACATGGATTCTCTGGGAATTTGTGTCCAGGGAAGGAAGAGAAATGGACACAGTTCAAAATCTTGATGAAGCAAAAGCCGTGATTGAGCAGCTCAAGTCAGAAAAGAGAAAGAAAGAGGAGTTATTCGAGACCTTGAAGAAATACAAGAAGAAGCTCAAGTCAGAGAACAGAAAGAAGGAAGAATTGTGCGAGAGTTTGAAGAAATCCCAGAACGAACAGCTCGTTAAGATACAAGAAGCGGTTTCCAAAATCGAACAGCACGCTCAAGAACTGATACTAAAGGAGGATATCCCCACAAAGCACGAGAGTGAAGATGCCGATCCGGAAACTGCAAGCGATGAAGCAGACGAGAAGATTGAATATCGAGAGCGCAAGTTTAACTTATTCCAAGAAGAGATTCTAGGACTCAAAGGGCTTCTATCAATTACAGAGGAGAACTACTCAGATGAAAATAAAAAAACAAAGGCGAGCAAGGAACTTAGCATCGGGGACCGTACACTGCAAGAGCTAGAGGTGAACAACAAGAAGAGCAAAGAGCAGCTAAAACCGAAAAAGGAAGAGGTCAAGCATTTGGAACAGGCAAATGAAAAACTCGGGGAACAATCCAAAACCAGCGATGAAGAACGGGGGAGGGAGAATGCTGCAATGCTTGATGTGATAGCCACGATGCAAGAACGGGTAGACCTTCGTAAAGAAATTGATTCTGCAAGTACGTCAGGCACAAAAGGAATGGAAGATCAAGAAAATCAGGGAGCCTCTAAAACATCTGTCACAAAGCTTAGATTAAAGCTCAAAGCAGTGGCAAACAAGTACCGGAATATTTCCAAGACTCTTAAAGCTAAGGAAGCTGAGTGGAGCTCGCAACGGGAAAAACTGACAGCTGACTTGAATGAATGCGTGTTTGAGTTGGAGACTAAAGATAAAGCCATAGCTGAACTGATGACGGAATTGGAAAAATCCTGTTCTCTTATGATGGAGCTGCAGCAGAGAATTAAGGAGTCGGCTGGAGGGAGCTCACAACCGAAGGACTCAAGTAACCGTAGGTATGAGTTAGAGGACAAAGATACAATCATAGAGGAATTGATGTCGGAGTTAGAAGGCTTCCATTCTGTAATGACAGATTTGAAGTTGCAGAACGAGGACTGTAGCTCTCAACTGCAAATAATGAAGAGGAAGCTAAACGATAGAGATAAAGCCATAGAGGAGCTGGTGGTGGAGTTGGGAAGCTGTCATTCTGCAATGAAGCAGTTAAAGTCGCAGGTTCAAGAGTCTGAAATGACACCAAAACTAGAGAAAATAAGAAAGAGCTTCAACGAGTGTAGGTCTAAGACGGAGAGTAAAGACAGAACCATAGAAAAGCTGATGAGAGAGTTGGAAGATTCCCGTACTCAGGTTATGCAGTTGAAGCTGCAGAATGAAGAGGCTGAGTGGAGCTCTCAGTGGGAAAAGATGATGAGGGAATTCAGTGACTATAATCCCGAGATCGAGGATAAAGATAGAACAAAAGAAGAGCTGTTGAAGGAGTTAGAAGATTGTCATCGTCAGATTATGGACTTGATGTTGCAGAACGAGGGGACATCTCTGATGCTGATGGTACTGAAAGCAGGAATTTCTGAGGCTCAATGGAAGCTCATTAGTAAAGAGGAGACTGACAAAGAGAGGGACGAGAAGGCGGAAAGGTATAAAATTATGCTCACAGAATCATCCTGTGCCTTACAAGGAGCAGTTTCCGAGCTGGAAGATAAAACCTGTGAAGGGCATGAACTCGAATTTGAATTGCAGATATGGAAGTCTTTTGCTGACCGTTTGAGAGCGAACCTACAAGAAAATATTGAATTGCGTAAGGAACTAGAAGCTTCTCTTCTTGAAGAAGTTCTGTTTGAAGAAACCTTTAAGCAAAACAGTGAGAAATGAAAGTACTCAACTGTGAAATGGATTATAAGATGAGAAGATCAGATGCATAGTTGAGGATACCATGAAGTTGTCCTCAGATAGGGATCGCATTCTTGGGGAATCGAAGGAAGGCGTCGAACATTTTAGAAAAGAGAATATTAGCTCTCATTCTTCTGAAGATTGCCACTTAGAGAGGTAAACAGCTAGTTGTTGCTTGGATAAGAAGTAATAGAATACTGCCATTGCCATGGAATATGAAACCTGGCTTGTAAATTGTAATTGACACACACACACACACATTGATTGTATTGTGTTTGATGTTGGCTTGTAGGCCTGTAACACCACACATTTGTAGAAGAAAGGACAATGACAAGTCTATGTAACAGCAAAATACAGAAATGTACAAGAAAGGATCTTTATAATCTGTGTCTTGAAGTGTACACATACCAAGAAAAATGCAAAATTGTGAATATCAACGTTAGTGAGAATAGTCATCACAGCTTATGAAGGCAACCACTTAAATATCTTTTGGAGCACAATTGCATAGCCTTGAGGATTGCTCCTCACCTGTCTAGTATGTAGCCAAAGTTCATTGCCCAGTATAGAGCTGATCTAGTTAATCAATACAAGCACGATCTCTAATGAAATTCACTGTTCGAATACTACTGAATCATGAGATTGAGAACAAGTGAGGATTATGCTAGGCGTTAAACCTTTGGTTCACTACCCATATATACTATGATTAGGTTAGTAATTACTGTTTTCTGCCCGATTAGGGCCATTGATCTTGCCGGTAGAAAACAACTTCTGTCATAGTTCTTCTGATTAAATAATGTGTGTGTATGTTGTGAACATTTTAGGTTAGTTACTGATACAATCATGCTCGGGTTTTGCAGACTAATACGCCAGAATGCATGCCTACTCTAAAACCAACCATTTTCAAAATTCAATCAAATAACAAGTTAACTATGCTTCAAGTATTAGCTAGTGACTGCATCAATCATATTTGTAGATTCTACATACAGAGAGACTGATTATTTGGTTAAGACTTACCCCAGCTTTAGAGAAGTATCTGAGCTATCATCGTAATTAGTGACAGACTCTGATGATTGGCCTTCCTCATTGAACAAGTTCTCTGAACCACCAGGTATGTGCTTTCGACCATTATATATCTCTATCACCTTAACAAACATAGGCTACTTATATTAGTACAATTAAGTAGATAGAGAGAGCAAAAGATTTACACATGTGAGTATAGGTCTTGAATTGAAAGACTGAGGTATAATGAGAGTTTATATACATATTATGTCCAAGACTCACTCGACTAGCTTTTTGGGTCAGAAGCGAGCTCTAATGTGTGCGGGCTTCATTCTGATGTGCTCCTCCTTGTTAAAGGCAGGTTCTCCCCAATAAGTGGTATCAAAGCTTGGTTTGCACAGATCTCATCGGACCACTGGATCATGTTTGGATCGAGCCAGTTGGGTCAACAGGTGAGAAAGCCAATGTGATTCGGGCTTGGGAGTGCGAGTAACCCGATGTGACGAGGCTTAATTTGAAGGAGGAAATTGTAAGGAATTCCACATGTGATCATGTCTCACATCGGAAGAGTGAGGTATAACGAGAGTTCGTATACATATTAGACACAAGACCCACTAAACTAGTATGTTGGATCAAATGTGGGTTTTATTGTGTGCATGAGCCTCTTTGTGGTGACTCCTCTTTGATAAGGCCCGGTTTTCCCCAACACAAGATTCTAAAACTTGGAATTGAGGAGAACTCGGTGGGACAAAAAAATATGGAGTTTTGAAAACTCCCAAATAATTAGCAAAACTCGTTTTAAAATATGAATTAAAATTTGACCAACTTTGATCAAGTAAAAACTCGGTATAATTTAATTACCGAAAAAAGGTTTAAAACTCAGTCAAAAACTTAACCATGTCGACTTTACCGAGTTTTTTCTGGGAGAAATCGGATGTTTCATAACACTGAAAAAAGAGATAAAGAGAGAGTGGCATTACATACTTGATGTTTTAACAGCTCATTTTCTTCCATCCAATATTGCACCCCCCTGCATGTTTCAGTAATTCACACAAGCCATATATATATATGGAAATGTATAAACATTCACCTACTATAAATTCATATAATTAAGCCCATATATAATGCATACCTATATAAATCCTACATAACTATTACACAAAACAGGTAATTTGTTCCTTATAATAGAAACCTATACCGACCGACATGTATCCTTTCACTGACATTTCATCATGTTAGGTTTCTGACCTTTGTCTGAAGATTATCATTGATCCCTTTCATAATCTTCTCACCCTGAAATGAACAAAGATCGATTTCTAGTAAAGGAAACTTTGAATCATAAAGAAACTCATGAGTACACGGAATCAATAACTTTGGTAAGCGAAAATGAAATAGACCTTCGTTTCCATCACACGGCCGAGTCCAGTTTCAAGGGACTTCTCTAGCTGCAGCAGTTCTTGTATATATGTTCACTCTCTGGAGCTCCTCTCCTTTCATCTGCCTCAGTTGGTCACTTTTCTCCGCAATTTCCTTGCTCGACCTCGAATTGGTGCTATTCTCTACCAAAAGTATGTGAAAGTAATTACCAACCTGCAACTCAAGAGATGGTTGTTGCAGTATCTCAAGGTTCTTGGAGATACAGTGTTGTTTTTGCTCTTTTTGTTATAGTCTGGTTCTGTAGTTTTTGTTCACCCTGTGAATCAGGAAATCTCTGAGAAATTTTGCTTTTACCCACTCGTCAATAATTTGTGATTCTGACGAATGGGCAAAACAATTCAATTGTTTCCCCTATTCATATCAATCAACCAGCGTCGAAAAATTTATTGCAAATCGCCAGAATTCCTTGCTATCATGTTGTTTTTTGCTTTGAGTTTTTTTTTAATCCGTGCATCCAACATCCTTTATCCGTGCCGTCATCCACCATCTACAAAATCTCATTTTGTCTGTCTCGGTGTTCTTCTTGTCTTGTACCTCAACTTGTTCTTTTGTTGGACTATTTTTAAATTATTGTTTCTTGTCTTGGTCTATTTTACTCCTCTATGCCATATGTTTTGGCTTGGGGCCGTGGTCCACTTGTGCATCCCTGTAATGCGAAAAAGTTATCTCGTTATTCAGAAACCGGCACGTGAGGAGGAGTGTAGCGGTCAACAAACTATAAATTTTATCAGTTGTTTATAATTTATTGTAATCGAGTCATTGTTTATGTACTAATCTGTTGTATAACAAATATGTCCACTAAATTTCACACGATCAGATAGTGGATGTGACGGGAGCTACTCAAATTTCCAAGATAGTTGTGTAGGCGACGATGTTCATAAAATGACAGTAAGAATCTGATCGGCTCGCTCAAAGTAATGAAGTATTTGTTTCTTCTTTTGATATATCAGTTTGATGTTTGAATTTGTGGGAATTGATATTGGCTGTGAATGAATGGGTCATAACATTAACGAATCAGTTGGGCTTAGTCTAAGCTCAGTGGTCATAACCTTTTATGGGACAAGAAAAGACAAGCAAGACAAGACAGTTTCGTTACGTAGATAATTTTGCTTAATTAGTCACCCAAGTTGGAAAAGGCCAATGATGAAGAAGATGGTTGTAGAAGTAGAATTGTTTAGGCGCAACAGAACAGACAATACAGTCGCGGGGATTGTTTAATTAGAACCGATGATGAAGAAATGCGTCACAATGATAGTTAATTTAATCTCCAGACCAATATTGATTTCTAAATTCAATACAAAAATAATTTTATCATAATCATCTTATGTCTTCTAATTAAAATGATTAAAACGTTATTACTAATGTATATAACTAACTTGGGTAGTACAAAATTCTAAATGTTGCAATGGATTTGTGTTTTAAAACGTGATAATCACAACACATACCGTGATAACCACCAACATCTCCTAATTGTCAACCATCTAGAAATTAATTTATGTAGTATAAAATTCTAAATGTTGCAATGAATTTGTGTTTTAATTAAAACGTGATTATTACCATACTTATGGTGATAACCTCCCACATCTCCTAATTCTCAATCATCTAGGGAACTAATTTATGAAGTATGAAATTATAAATGATACGGTGAATTTGTGTGTTTTGTTTCACGTGCAAAAGATATTCTTTTCATCTTTGATTCTGCATCGTTCTTAATCACGTTTATATCCAGCAAAACATCTTATTAACCTAAAATATACCTTAGTATGTATGAAAATACTACACCTAATATGGATTCACGCAATATAAATGAATAGTACGTGAAAACATTTAGTGAACTTTTTTTTAAATATATACGTCTCATTGTCGTTTGTCATTAAAAATGTGCAAAAGTAAGGCTTAATTTTAACAAAAATGAAGTTTTATAAACGAGTGTCAATATGTTTTGATTTGTGATCAGATCATATGAGTAATTATAAGTTTTTGAATTTAGACCAATTATAACACTCTAATCTACACCACCAGTGTAACTCATGAACTCTCATCTGAGTCGTGGACTCTTCTCTCTCTTCCAGTTTAAGAACACATTTACGATTATACATTCTTACAACCTTAGACAATCGATGTTCAATTAAGAACTTTTGATTGCCTCCGCGATCACTCATTGATCTCGTCGCACTCCCAAGTACAATAATAACTTCGGTTGCCTGACGAACCCGACAAAATCATAGTCTATTCAAGGCTTCGTGGCAGCCTTGGCTTCACTAGCACTCCAAATCGCGCCTGAAGACCGGCTCTGGCCAAACCGACTAGACCGTCGCCGTCACCCGCCACTGCCGTAGTTCGATTGCGGCCGCCTCCCAAGCCCACACAAGGCCGATTGCGTTCCGACCAACTCAACCGAGGAGAAGATCCAACCAGCCACGAGCCGAACCGACCTATCAACGCTAGTCCGCTAAGCTGAACCACTCACATCCTGCTCCACGCTCCAACCTACCAACGCCATCCCAATTCTGTGCCAAAGCCCGCCTCTCGATGAAGCCCAATCTGCATAGTTATATCCTTAGTGGCTAAGATATGTCACTCATCAGATTCGACCTCCAAATGATTACTTAACCAAAAGCAGGGGTACTAAGATGGAATAGAGAAATGATTTATCCGAATTTGTTCTTTCCTCTCCATTCATCCCTCGACTTATCTATAATCGAGTTCCTATCTCAGACGGTCTAGCTGTAAACTTGCCACCCCGTCTCGCAAGACTTACTTTGGACGTTCAAGACTAAGCAAGTCCCGCCTAAAGTGCCGCACGGACCCGCCTATTGGATACAACCCTCTCAGACCGTGGCAATTGGTATCAAAGTTAAAGTATAGTTAAAAGTCGACTTAATCGATATCACAATCCGAATCGAATCTACCCAGAACTCGCGTTCTTTAAATCACTTCTGCGACCCTCCTAAAGTGAGGGCTTTATGCAGGCTGGGCGGCGCTACTGCAACGAGCCCCACCAGTCGACACCTCTTTAGGCGAAGGCACCTCAGGTCTCCCTAATAACCTCGAAATCCTGATAGACGAAATCCAAGTCGACTATCGTGGTTAACCTCAAACTCGTGATACGACCGCTAGACAGGAAACCACAAAACGATGAAGGCCACTATCCGATCACATTATGATCCTCGAGGGCCACCATAATCAAGCGGGAGAGAAAATTGTTAACCTCAAGATGCGTGATCAACTCAACGAGGCCCTTGAAGTGATTCGCGATCAAGAAGAGCTACTTGATGTTTCCCTTGATCGCATCACCCAATTAGAGGCAGATTGAGCTCCTCCCCTCCTGATCTTTCGGCTTTAATCACTAAGGTCCTTCTCGCTGACTTCCAAAACTACAAAAGCACTCTCATTAACGCGGTTAAAGGTTGGCCAGATGACGCCCAATATTGGCGACTTACCGTCCTTGATGTTGAGTTGCAAACCTTCAATCCGACTTGACGCTTTTCAAAACGGCCCTCGCGACCCGACCTGAGGCGGCGCTGCCTCGTTCGAACTCTCTCTCTCCCTCTCCCCTCTTTGTTCATCCCTCGGCTAATCTACATCGGTGTGCACGAACTTCTTTCAATTATAGTTTATCAATAACTATAATAAAACCACTATCTTAGACGGTCTAGCCGCAAACCCGACACCCCGTCTCGTAAGGTTTATTTTGGACGACATAGACTAAGGAAGTTCCGTCTATTGGAGAATCCTTCCGGATCGTGACACAATGCCAAATATATACCAAAGAGATACACTTTTAAAGTTTCATTATACTTCGACACATAAATGTATACAACTAGTTGCTTAGAAAAATCATGGAACTACCCATATTGAAACCACACACACTGTTTCTTTTTATTTTCCACAATAACAAACATTTAAGACGAACAATTAAAGATCTAAGACGAACGTGTGTGACTGCAAAGATACTCAACAAACTTATCAACATATTGCAGATGAAGATCTTTATCACCGACCATTTTGCTCAATTTACTGGCTTCTTCTTTCAGAACCTCTCTCTCTTCACTCACCATAACTCGCTTCATCGCCTTAGCTATCGATTCCCTCGTAAACACGCCATCTTCCTCATTTCTTGCTATCTCAATCCCAACCTTCATGTCTTCCAAAACCTTAGAGTTCAATCCCTGGTCTCCCACGAATGGCAGCATCACCAGTGGGTGACCATAATAAAACGCCTCTATGATGGAGCTCCAACCGCAGTGAGTCAAGAACCCTCCCACCGAGTCGTGACTCAGTATCTTCTTCTGAGGCGCCCAGCTCGTCCAAACCACCCCTCTGTCTCTCGTCCTCTCCTCGAACCCCTCCGGCAGCTCCACCGACCCGCCTCCAGCCGACCCGTTTCGCTTCCTCAGCGCCCAGAAGAAGGGCAACCCGGAGAGCTCTAACCCGAGCGCCAGCTCGGTGAACTCGTCTTGACTCGGCGTCACCTCGCTCCCCAGTGCCACGTACACCACCGACCCTCTCCCCTTCCCGTCCAGCCACTCCACCACGTCCCGACTCGCCTCTTCGTCCTCACCGGAGTTGATCTCCGGGGGCAAGAGCCCGACGGGGACAACGGGTTTTTGGTGCATCTCCCTCAGTAGATCAAGCCACTTGCCTTCCAGCTCCACACAGCTCCTTATGGCCATGACGTCACATCCCGAAAACGATTTCATCATGCGATACGTGTCCGCAACGCCCGAATCGTTTTCGTTCACGATGTCCATGAACGACTTGACCTCGTAACGCCGGAAGGCCACTTTGGAAGGGAACGGGACCCACTCGGGAGGGGCAGTGAAGTGCTCCACCTCCGTACGAGGTTTGTAACGGTCCTTGACCTCCGGAGCCGACGGCTCGATGATGGACCACGTCCACGCGTTGAAGATGCTGAAGAAGGCCCGCGCGATCCCGAGCCGGGAGGCGATTGGCTCGAGCCAGTAGGGCGTGAAGTCGTGGACGATCCAGTCCGGAGTAGAAGTTTCCAGAAACCGAGCAAGGGAAGCTTCTAGACCGTCGTAGGCCTTTTTAAGGTAAGGGACCTTGTCGTAGGGGACGTCCATGGTAGCCTCCGCGTTTTCCGGGAGGTTGTCTTGGGGAGGCAACGTGAGACTCACAAACTCAATGTTAGAAGCCAGTTTCGGAGGGATTTTAGGAATGCGCTGGATGTTTCTAGAAGTGGAGATGAAGGAAATTTTGTGACCCTTAAGAGCGATGAGCTTGGAGAGCTCAAGAAATGGAATCATGTGGCCAAAAGCTAGCCATGGAAACATGGCCACATGAAGCTTTTTCGCTTGCGCAGCAACCATTGTTATGTACCTATATGCTTATAGCGTGTGTGTATATATCTCCATTTATATAGACACACACAAGAAGTAGCCAATTTGGATGGCTAATCTCGATCGACACAATTTGCCAAACGTGTCTGTTTCGCAAGAGAAATATATGTTTCTTGATGTAACCAAATACGTTAATTTCGTCCTTGATTTAGTATAGCTGGTGATAATTTTTTTATATTTCAGAAAATTGATACCTTCCTACTAGTTGGTTAAAATTGTCTTTCAATTGATATTTCTTCAGTATACAATTTTTGTCTTCATCGTGCTTTCTCTTTTCTCTCCTTATGACTGACCTTATTATAATGTTCAAGCTACGATGATGAGTTTGAAAAATCCGTTCTCTAGATATAAAAGTCTAGGTCTAGTGGCCGATTTTTTATTTGCTGTCAATTAATACGGAATGTATAATTTGTTTGACTGTTTGGTATTTATGGTGGAAAGGTGTTAATGTTAGAGAGGAGAAAAGTCGAGTGTGATTGAGGACCAGAGTAGTGGACGAATTAAAGTGGTACGCTAAATGATACTCAAACGAACAGAGTTGTGCACGAATTGAATTGGTACGCTAATTAATATTCTAATGAATACAAAAGAGTTGGTGACATCTGAGGTGACGAAATTTGCTATATCAGGTTAAAATACGATCCAGGTGTTTTGGCAAGTCTTGGACACAAGTTGGGTTGGATAATTTTACAAAGTACAATATTTAACATGTACACTGAGATATATTTTATTTTTTTTTAGATTACTTCTTTTATTTTATCTCACTTAGCTCTGCAATGTTAAGTTTTAATATAAAAACTAAATTATTCAGTGAGTTAAGTGACACAAAATAAAAGTTAAGGAATTTCGAAAGAACAAAATATATACTTCAGTGTACTTGTTTGAAATTATATTGTAGTGCAGTGTAATTTTGTAAGATTATCCCTTTATTTTCTTTACAAGCCATTATTTTTTTCTACAACTATGTCAGAACATTAGACATTTGTGATGCACATGTTTTAAGAATTGACGATGATACTAAAAAGGGCCATTTCTTCTTGCTTGCGTACTTTCTGGCCCATTCAAGCTTTTTAACTACCTGAATTTTGTGGTCTTTCATGTAAGGATGATCAAAGGCTGCCTACTGACAATCTATGGTATCTCCATATATCCAACCTCTGCTTTATCATAAGAACAAAATTAAGAGTTTCATTAACAAGATTTTAAACACCACACCACAGAGACTAGGAAGATTCACATACAAGTAAGTCAAACTTGTCAATATACATTATTTATTTGTTCAAGTCTCTTTCAACTAGGGGTGTTTATTGGGTAGGGTGTTGGCCCGTTAAGTCATTGTTGGGCCCGTGACCTGCCTATTTAGCTTCTGTCTAGGCTGCGAGTCAAAGCCCAACTGGGTCGGTAGATTATCGGATTATTTCGAAACCTGTTGAGTCTTGATCAAAGCCCAATAATTTTGAAAAATATGAGTCCATTAAATTAAAGACCGACAAAAAAATATTTCATATCAACTGAAGTGCTTCGGTGGTTAAGAGAGTAACCTGAGCGTTGCGCAGTTTATCATAATAAGCAACTAAATATAATAAATTAATAATAGTTTCTCTGAGTACCAACCGAAACTCGAACATTGATCCAGATATCAAAAAGCGAGTAAGCCTTTAACCAATGCTCTCTCGTGTCATATTAGAAGTTAAGGATCGGTGGAGTTAGTCGTCCACATTCGTAAGGTGTTCCAATTTCTAATACTCATGTATGCAGTAACTAATTCATACAAGCATATGGTAGCCCATGTATAATTTGCTTTCTTGATAGTTAATTGTCACTAACTGGTTTTCTTCTCTTTTATATATGTTCATTTTATAGGCACTAAATATTAGTAGTAGTACGTTGACATATATTTTTAGCCTGATCTAGGGAGATTAGGCTTGAGATGGTTTATGAGAGATGATTTATGAGTATTCTGAGTGTGTTTCTGTGCTTAAAAGAATAGGTTAGAAAAATAACCTACCTAATTGTTTGGTTAAATCAATGTTTAAATGGTGGTACTTTGTGTACTGAGATATATTTAGGGTTAATTACAAGTTAGTATAATTAGTTGGAAACCTTTTACAAGTAACTATACATATTTTAAAAACTTTTATTTTCGCTCACTTACTTACCAAAAAATTTTACGTTACTATTTTTGCATCCAAATTAACTTGATTTACCGTTCATTTTTTATAAATACTTAAAATACCCCTTCCCTTCCCTTTCCTAAAATACCTATTCCTTTACTCAACACCTTTTAAAAAAAATAAGTTTTTGATTATATATATCATTAAAATTTAATTATATAATTTTTTTAATAATTTGATCCGGATGACATTAATAACTATACATTCCAAATAATAAGTAATATAAATGATTAATTAAAATAATATTAATAACATACTGAAACTTTTGAATGTCATAACTTTCTTATACGAGATCCGTTCCGAACTCATAGTATATCAAATCGAAGAAAATCATTTTGATAACTAATTTTGAAGAGAGAAGTTCTGTCGATATATTATTAATAATTATTAACACTTGAAAGTTGTTAATCTTCCGATTCTCTTCGATTTGATATACTATGAGCCAAAAACAGAGGTTGTATTAGAGAATTATGTCATTCGAAAGTTTCAGTATATTATTTTAATTAATCATTAATATTATTATATTATTTTTTTATTTCAAATGCATAGTTATTAATGTCATCGGGATCTAATTATTAAAAAAAATTATATAATTAATTATTAATAATATATAGACGAGAATTTTTTTAAAATTTTTTGTTGATCTTCCGATTCTCTTCGATTTAATGTACTATGAGTCCGAAACGGAGTTCTTATGAGAGAGTTATGACATCATGGAATATTTTGAATATTTGATGAATAGTCAAGGATATTTTAGACATTTCATGTTTTTAAAAAAATTTCCAAAATTGAACGGTGTGAGGGGAAATTGTAAAATAAATGTAAATAAGTGAGTGAAAATGAAAGTTTTAAAATAGATATAGTCACTTGTAAAAAACATTTAATTAAGTATACTAACTTGTAATTAATCCATATATTTATGTATAGTATTAGAGAGGAAATGACGAACAAGCTCATGTGTTGAAAAATTAAAATAAATAAAAATTATTTTAAACTTATTTTTTATACAAATAAAGAATAAAAATTATTTTATTTTTAATATTTTTTAAATAACTTTTACAAAAATTAAAAAATCATTTTTTGAAAATTTGTTTAATATTAACATTTTTTTAAGAAGTTCAAAATAAATTTTAGGGATAATTACAATTTAACCGTACTATAGTGGTCGGTTTTACACTTTACTACATATTTAATAAATTTTTTAGTTTAAGATAGTTTAATTGCATTTCTTACACTTTACTCTAGCACCGTTAGAATTTGGACGAAAAACCTAATTTTTTTCAAAAAAATATAAAAATACCTCTTAATTGATTTGAAATCAATTCAATTTGTTTGACGGGCCGATAATAAATCGAAATTGAGATCTGGTATGTGCAATTGGACTGATTCAAACATGTCCCATCTTGTTTTTCTCCAAGGTGTCATTTTCTTCGTCCATGAGCTCCACCCTAATCCGTCGTTTACTTGCACCAGACTCGCCGACAAGCTCCCTCAGCGCCCCCCTCTAACAAATGAGAGGATTCTCTTTATAGTCGAGAATGACCATAACAGTCATTTTATTTACCAAGACCTTGACTTCCACCAAACAGTCAAATTAAACAATCCATACAAATTGTCCTCGTATAAAAAATGTGTTACTATATATATACCCTTCCTAAAGTGTGTCAGGACTGAGGACCGAAATAATTATAGCGGCACACCCCACCAATTCCAATAATAGGAGAGAAGGAAAAGGAAAGCAGACTCGAGGAATTAAATTGTAGTATCCAAATATATAATTTGAATCAATAGAATTTTAGAGGGTAAAAAATGAATATAAATTTCAACAATATATTAAAGAAATATGCATGTAGAAACTCGAACAGAATATATAAATTTACTGACCCATCAAAAGTCATGCATCTTTATTTATGGTAAGAATCAGTAAGATCAAGTTAATCAATCAATTGAGACACCATTTTAACCGAATCATAGAGAAGTATCAATTTTGGGAAATAAGTTACTATGAGAAAAAAAATACGGGCCGATGTATAAGCTATATATCCATTTTTACAAATTTTTCGAGACCAAATGACTGATATCAGTAAAAATATCAGTTAATCCAGTAAAATTCAAATTAATTTCTATCTAATTTGTTCCAAATCAATTAAGAATTGCAAATAGGTCCATACTCATTAGCGAATGTACCCGCTGCAATATGATGAGAAGCTATTCCTCCTGAAACAAAATGATCAAACTCGCCCACACCCCAAGCTGGATTTACGAATTGTACTTTTTCGGTTAATCCGTAAGGATTGGACACCTAGACTCCAGGACCATACAATTGTTACATGAAATATACCAAAACCAAAACAAGCCACTCCTAAGAGAAATAAATGAATTCTGAAAATGTTAGGCAAATCCAAAGAGGGTTTTCCTGTACATTCATCAGAAAATATTTCTAGATCCCAATACACCCAATGCCAGATAGCTGCCAAAAAACATAAGCCAGAAAACACAATATGTGCACCTGCCATGTCTTCGTAATTCCAAATACCCGGGTTTGTGATAGTCCCTCATGTGATACTCCAACCACCCCACAATTAGTTATCCCTAAACGAGTCATGAAAGGTATAACGAACATACCTTGCCTCCACATTGGATCAAGAACAGGGTCAGATGTGTCAAAAACTGCCAATTCATATAAAGCCATCGAACCGGCCCAACCAGCAACCAGAGCCGTATGCAGTATATGGACAGAAAGCAAACGGTCGGGATCATTCAATACAACCGTATGAACACGATACCAAGGCAAACTCATGAAAATACCCCTTATATCAATAGAAAATAGGCACTATAGTATATGAACTTTATTGCATTGAAAAAATGGACATCATCTTTTTTATCGTGAATTTTTTAGGAGAAAAATTACTGTTTGTTCCATTCTTCTATTTTAGTAATAATAGAACAGTTTGATTCGTAGAAACAAAGAGAAGCATGTCTATTCTATACCCAATAAGTATTAATATGCAATGGGGATTGCTCCCATTTTCTATTTCTACGAGGGAGTGCTTTCCTATTTGCTCATTATTTCAAACAAAAAAGCAAAAGACCCCTTATTTTCGTGATAATTTTTCTTTATTCATTTTGTTATGCCTTCATAAGGTAAGCATTGTCATAATATGAAAAATCCGGCCAAAATAAGAAAAATGATAAGATTAAAATATTTTAAGAAAAAAACCGATCTATGAATCAGATATGAGAAGGACTGGCATTCTCGGAATATATTCATAAAAGGAATATGATAATAATAGAATAAAAACATGACATGGTTACGCTTTCACATCTAAAGTAAATGGAATAAACCGAAAAATGAAAGATGTACCCCTTTGATCTCCAATATACATGCTACAAAAATACAGTCCTAGAATATTCTTTAGTCGCATTAAAGACCATGTCACTTAAGAATCAATATCCATTTTGGTCAGAAAAATGTTGGTCTTTTTAATAGAAAATTTATCAGCTATTGTATGGGTACTGACGTAGGTCAAATACTATGCTATTTTGTGTTTTTGGGTTTCTACTCTATAATGCTCATACCCATTTCTCTCTCGATATTCAATTTTATAGAAAATCTTTTTAAATAGACTATCTAGAAATATGTATTATATATTTTTTATTTTCTAGATTTGAAACAAGGCTCTTTCCACTTGGCATTTTCTAATTGACTAAAAAGAAATAAAAAGAAAGCATGAAATCCCCAAAAAAAAGGAAACAGATCTAATATTTATCAAGAAATACAATGGATCCATTTATTCAAATTAGAAATACAATAGATATTTTTTTTCTCAAATTCTCCACGGCCCCCTTCTATCAATAAATACAATAAATAGTCTATTTCTATTCTTTGTGCATTTAATTCCTACCCCTTCAAAAGTCTGTCTACCACTACCAATAATTCGATTTGAATTTGGAGTTTGGAATGGAAGAATTACAAGGATATTTCGAATGTGCAACGTTTAATTTATCGAATGTATGACCCTTTGGTCATTTGTTCTAATTATTCGACCCAAAATCTATTTTTATTTTCGGGTCACAATCTATTCAATGTATGAATTGAAGTTCTTGCTTTTGGACACCTTTAATAATAATAATAAATATTATATGAAGATGAAAAGTACAGTCAAAACTAACATTCTTATTGAGACTAGAATATAACTCAAATGAAGGAAAATTTATATATGGGTAGTCTATGATTTAGAGAAAAAAAGGGTACGGATAGAGAAAAAAAATCAATATCAATTGAAAGTCGAATCAGGATCAACTAGAACAGAAATCAAGTATAGGGTCGAACGCTTATTTGGTGTCAAAGTATTAGGTATGAATAGTCATCGACTCCTCCGGGAGAGTAGAAGAATGGGACCTAATATGGGCCACATAATGCATTACAGACGGTTGATCATTACGCTTCAACCGAGTTATTCCATTCCACCTCATAGAAAAGAAATAGAAAAAAACAAATTGGAAAGGGAGGATTCAACACAATGCCCCCGGCGGGGTTGCGCAGACCACATCACGAAAGTTATAACTATTAAGTGAACGTGGGTCAATACTGCGATTTTTTTCTGGGTACGGTTGGCGAATCGGGTTTTCTATCTGACACGAGTATCTCAGCTAATTCTAGTCTACTCTAATTTAAATCAGTGAATTCCGATCTAGTTTCATCTAATTTGATCCATTTAATTAGTTCTGATTTGAAATTTAGGTTAATAAACAACAACAAAAAGTCAAATCCACATTCACTCATCTTTTTCAGTTTCATGTTTGAACTTTCAGATTATTGACAAGTTTGATATTAAAAATAATTAAATATTGTCGCAACCGTCTGATTTTTGCACGTTCTTCCTGATTGTGACACGTGGCACGGAAGGGATATGGGTCGAATTAACGATGTCACACGAAAATTGGGGGGTATTTTTGTCTTCTCGTGTAGCAGTAATATTTGCGTTTTCGTTGGTTTTTATTTCCAGATCATCGCGTGTTTAGTTTGGCTTCTCAGAACAACGCGATCAGAACGATTTTGACTTCGTCTCAGAGACGGCGAGAAGAGTGATTTGTTGTTGTCAATCTGGTTGAGAATTATCGGTAAATAGCGCGATTTGATGATAGATCTGCAGTCGATTGTGTTTTGTGATTTCCGATTTGCCATTTTTTTTATTTTAGCCGGTTTTGATCCGATCTAGGATTTTTCTTTCATCTACAACAAATTTGAGGTGCATAAGACGATGACGACGAGAATGACAACGACTGACCACCGTCGCTAAATGTTTTTTTTACTCATTTTCTGTATTTATAATACTTTTGTAAACGATTCTCCTTTGAGACAAAATTTATATTTATCAAGTTTACATATGTCTTTATGTTTATGTATAACATGTCGAGGTACTCTGTATAACATGTCAGATTGTACTGTATAACATGTTGGTTTGTACAGTATCACTTATGTTAAAGCTGATTCATATTATTGAGATCATAATCGTCTATTAGCTTGGTTGACTTTTAATTAATGTCTCACTTAAATATCTGCAGTAAATGCTCATTTAATTTAGAAATAAATCATCAGTTAATCATCAATAATTTTGGTAACGAATAGGTTATTGTTGACTTGTAATTTATGTTGTGCTTAAATATCTGCAGTAACTTTTCATTGAATTTGAAAATAAATATTCAATTAATCATCAATAACTTTTGGTGACAAATAGTTGATGATGGTGTACAAAGTATAACACGATGTTATATATTGTATAACCAATGTAGTTAGATGATGTTAAGCAGCACATAAAACAATTACCACTTTCAGAGGTTTGTGTATGACTATTTTACTATTGATGTATAACATGTTGATATAACATGTATAACATGTTGTTATATATTGTATCGATGAACAATCGCTCTATGGATCTAGCCTATTTTTAGCGTGAATCGCTAAATGATTGCGGTTTAAATGGACGATCCCGCTTTAAATGAGCGATCCTGCTTGAAATGCGCCTATTTTTAGTGTGAATCGTTGAATGATCACACTTTAAATGCACCATCAGCACACACAATATGATGTTATACAATCCAACACAAAAGGTTATGCATCAAATCTGATATTGGAATGACGAGCGTGCCCTCAGCTCTCCGCCTGTTTGTGACTAACGAGTTTGTGAATTGCTCCGCCAAGTGTCACTTGATCGTCGCTCGCGAAAAAATGGATGGGCAGATGAGGGTTTGGACGTTTTGGTGGAGTTTGTAGTGGAGTGCATCCCTATGTATATATACAAACTAGGGGAAAATGTCCAAACGTCCAAACTGTATAACATGCAGTGCAATGTTGTATAACATTGGTTTGGACGTTTGGACATTTTGGGTGAGTTTGTATTGAAGTGCATCCCTATATGTATATGTATATGTATATGTATATATTACGCTTTTATATGGGATGAAATCAAGTAAAAATCATATCTTAAAGAAGAAAATAAGAACATTTAAATCCATAGGATGAATGTGATTAACGGTTACTATAATTAAGCCAAATTATAATAAAATTACATAAATTTAATAGGAAAATGGTATAATTGACAAAACCAATTGTTTCAAGTTTCAAAACCCCATAGGAACATTAATTGCTAATCGTAGTAAAATATACTCCAGCTCATTTCATCTCTACCATTTTACAAAATTCATCGCTCCCATTTCATGAAACCATATCCGTTCACAATGTCCCGATTCAAATTTTTGACGTTGGACTCTGTCGCAACGTCGACTCCGGTGATGCCAATGCCAATTTTTCTTGGTTTCATCAATTTGTGTGTAATTGAATGACGTTTTAAGAAATTATTTTCATGAAATTCCTTTTTGTGCATGATTCAAATTTTGTATGATTTTGATTCTGGACATCGCCATGAAAATAAGGATCCAATGGTTAACATCAAAGTACATGTAAATGGAGTAAGTAGTGATTTGAAACCATTGAGTCGTTATTTTCATGGCGATGCCAGTGCCAATTTTTCTTGGTTAACATCAAAGTACATGCAAATGGAGTAAGTAGTGATTTCAAACCATTGGGTCCTTATTTTCACGGCGATGCCAGTGCCAATTTTTCTTGGTTTCATCAATTTGTGTGTAATTGAATGATGTTTCGAGAAATTATTTTCATGAAATTCATTTTTGTGCATGATTCAAATTTTGTTTGTATGATTTTGATTATGGACATTCCCATTAAAATTAGGACCCAACGGTTAACATCAAAGTACATGCAAATGGAGTAAGTAGTGATGAAAATGAAAACATAACCGTGTGAGTGAAATTGAAAGACAACTCAAAATTGACCATGACCAGTCTCATTCACTCACAATTTGATTCTTACTAGGCTAGGAAATGGACACCAATAATCAAAAGAAGTTGAAAATCTAATTACGGCTGATATTAAAAATGAAGATGGAACTTAGGGATGAAATGAAAATTATGGCTGAGATTTAATGAAATGAACATATGAGTGTATTAAATTGATGATTAAGGATCGAATGAAAATGAAAAACAATATTGGACTAGGATTTCATGAAAATGAAAGTAAGTGTAGTAAATTGAGAATCAAGGGTCGAATGAAAATGAAAATTATAAATGCTACGAATGAAATTCATTTTCATGAAAATAAAAACTATATTAAATATTGCGTCGATCAATTGATATAATGTTATAAATATTGTGAATAAATTAATGGTTTTGTAGTCAACACATTAATATTTGGCAAGAATAGTGTTAATAAAAAGAAAAAAAAATCAGGTTATAGTAGGGCCGAAACGTGTCGTTCAGAACGTCACGTTTCGGATAAGGGGTCCCTCGCGCAAGCGTACGCGATCACAAGTAATATATTTCTAAACCGGTAAGTAACCGGGTCGATCCACATGGACTAATGAAGGTTTCGGTCGATTGTGTGATTGTGTTAACTAGTTCTAAGCTACGACTAATATTTTTGGTCTTTTTCTAATAAACGAACTAAACAAGAAATTATACGATGATCAACAAGTAAAGGAACGCCTAGGGTGCTAGACATGCAATTCATATTTTACGACAACGACTCACGATTGCTTCGGTGATGTAGATGTGACTGTTGTGGGGTCAAAAGGTCTCGTTTCGAGACCATTTAACCTCACAATTTGGTGCAATTGCGTCCGTTAGTGGCCGAGTAAGGCCCGGGAGTGCATATTTTATGCTTTTTGGTGTTTTGAGGTGCGTACGCAGGTTCGGGAGGAAAAAGGGCCAAAAACGAGGCACCGAGCAAAAAGTCAAAGGGCGTTGACCAAACAGCCGGGCAGAGAGCTTAAGTCACGATCGTGCCTCCATTACGCACGATCGTGGCTCATTAGGCACGATCGTGGCCCCCCCTCCCCCCCCCCCCCCCCTTAGATTAAATGGCCGAATTATATTCAACTTACCGTGGGCTCCCCCGATCTCAGTCACGGGGGAGTCACGATCGTGCTTCAGGGAGGCACGATCGCCCCTCGAAGACCCACGATCGTGGCTTTACACGGGTACAGGTTCGAGGAGATTCAAAATATCTTACCTACCCCGAGCCACGATCGTGCCTGAAGGAGTCACGATCGCCACCATGACAAAGTCACGATCGTTCCGCGACCAAGCCACGATCGTGACCCAGACAGAGGCACGATCGTGCCCTTCTACCCACGATCGTGCCTTCCCTCAGAATCAGAAAAGTATAAAAGGGGTAGAGACACTTTTTGAAGGGGAGGAAGAAACATAGAGAGAGAAAACGTACCAAGGAGCTTTTTAGCCATATCTTCAAGTGTTCTTGAGCGTTCTTCATCTTCCTCGACACCAAAGGCATCGTTAGTTCCACCATTCTTCATCGCGCATTGAAGACACACCTTGCTCAGGATTCCAAGAGCATTTCTTATCCTTTTATCTTATGTTCTTCATGTTCTTCATGTGTATTAGTGTAACCACCATGTTGATGCTAAGCTTGAGCACCATGGTTATGGGCTAAACCCCTTAGCCATGGGTGCTAGACAATATATAATGTGAATGTAACGTTTAATGAGATTAGCGATTTATTGATGAACAAATGTGTTGTGTGGATTGTTGTTTGAATGCATGTGTTGTTTAAGTGACGTTTTACAATATATGATTGAGGTGTTCTATCCGATACCGAAAGGGAAGGATTAGAACCCGGACTTAGCAACCACCGAGGGTTGAAGGCTCAAGACCGTGTCTTGGCACCTTCTATTAACCCTTAGCTGTTTATTGTCGATTGTATGCGATCTCGAGTTTTCTCAATACCGAAAGGGCACGGGAACACTCGGGATTAGGCCAACCTCATTACCGAAAGGCGAGGTCGGTATCTAAGACATAGGCTCGACCAACCGTGTAATCAATAGCTTGCTTATCTCTTGAACTTATTCACTTGATGATTGTTTAGCACCCTAAGCGTTTGAATCATACGTTATCATTACCACGCGCTAGTATCATTGTCATAATTGCAAACACTTTTATTAACTCGTCGTAAACCCCATATTAATCCCTGTGGACCGACTCGGTATCTTACCGGATCATATAAATATTATTACTTGCGACCCGTGTGCACTTGCACGTGGAAACCATTGTGCGACGTTATCACGTCACATTTTGGCCCAACAAGTTTTTGGCGCCGTTGCCGGGGATTAATCGGTCTACGATTGGTAAATGCTTGTGTATGTGTTGTTGTGATATTGATATTGTTTAGTTTAATTGAAGGTACTTACTTGGTACATGACCCGAAGCTCGGGAGTGCCAGAGTTTAATTGCAACCCAGAAATCGAAGCTTTGTGCCGGAGAAACAACGCTTTGAGGAAGCGTATTAGTGGAAGTATGGCTCAATCAAGAAGTATGGATGAGACTCCCGCTAGGGTGGAACAAAGACCTCCCATTCTGGGGAGAGATCGAGAAGAAGTTCCCGTGGAGGTAAATAATAATGAAAGGTCGTACTTTGGATCCGAGGATCACGAAAACTATGATGCCGAGGATGACGACATGCCTCAATTATCTCCGCTTCCCCCTAGAGGACCGCGATGGAGGCAAGGGAGAGGAACTCCGAGGCTTCGTCAACCAAGACATAGAAGACGAGTCGACAACTACCACCAACCTCCGGACTTCGAGCTCACATCAGTAATGCTGAGTCTACTGAGGACAAATCCGCAGTTTATGGGCAACAACACCGATGCCCACAACCACCTCAAGCTTCTAGAAGATGTCGTGGAAACCACGGCCAGTGGTTACCCGGAAGATCTAGTCAAGACCAAGCTATTCCCCATCTCGTTGGGAGGAGCGGCTAAAGCATGGTACATGACACTTCCACTTCGTGAGAAGCGAGATTGGGTGAGTCTCGAGAAAGCATTCTTGTCGAAATATGTGCCACCTCGAAAGGAGGGTTTGCTTCGGAAGGACATCAACAACTACACCCAACTCCGGGGGGAAACTCTTGGAGAGACGTGGGAGAGATTTAAGCAGTTGCTGAGGAAGTGTCCGGACCACCAAATCTGTGATGAGGTCTTGAACAAGACATTCTACTGGGGTCTGAATCAAGCGTCTCAAATGGCGGTGAATGCAGGTTCGGGAGGGTCACTTCTCTCAATAGCCCCGGGCGCAGTGTTTGATGTGGTGGAGCAAGTTGCGCTCCAAAGTTATGAGTACAATGAAGCCGAAGTGGGCCAGGATAACCAAGGATCATCCGTCGCACGAAAAGGAGAAGAACAAGAGACAATGAAGAGTCTCTCAGACAAGATGAACAGGCTTCTTAACATGGCGCAAGGAGATCAAGGAAGGAATTTGCGGCCTCAAGCGGGAGTAAACCGCATGGAATACAACAACAACAACAACAACAACAACAAGGGCAACTTCGGGGGACCGGGAAATGCACGGGGATACCAAGATCGTCCTGTGCAGAACCACCCCCAAGGATATGGAAACAACTACCAAGCGAAACCACAGGCCAATGCTAGTAGCTACGGCAGAGTGTATCCGGATCGTCCCCAAGGTGGCAACAATGGCCAAAATAACCGTCTGTCAACCTACGACAAGGGTCAACACTCCAACTCCAAGGGCGATGAGTCGCTCAGAGATATGTTAGAGGCCTTCATAAAAAGCCAAACGGCGGTGACCGACGAGCTAAGAAGAAACCAGAGGGACAGTGAGGCACGATGGGAGCAACGTAATGCTCAAAGACCAGCGGGAACTCTTCCAAGTAACACCGAGTGTCTGCAGGACAATGGGAAGAGGCATGTCAATGCCATCTATGTTGGTACAGAGGTGAGCTCCTTGTCTAAGTCCCAACCTCAGAAGATGAAGGACCCCGGAAGATTTGTAGTGCCTGTCGGGATAGGCTCGTCTCAACTGATGGCACATTGCGATGTAGGTGCCCGAGTTAGTATGATGCCTCTTACCTTGTATAAGAAGCTCGGGTTGTCAAGTATGGAGGAGACGAAGGTGGTGTTACAACTCGCCGATCATTCGGTGGTTACCCCAGTGGAAGTTGTTCAGAACCTATTAGTGAAGATAGGCAAGCATCAGGTGCCTACAGACTTCGTTGTTCATGACTACAAAGCAAGCCAGGATGTGGACCTCATTTTGGGAAGACCGTTTCTAGCAACCACAGAAACTTGCATCAAAGTCAGAAGCGGAGTGCTAACAATGTCCATTGGAGGTGAATCAATTACCTTCAAGAACCCGACATCTGATGAAAGGTCAAGCCCCAGAAAGAAGGAAAAAGGGGCGGTTGTGGTTCCCAAGAAGGTAGTGAAAGGGCCAAAAGCTTCCAAAGTAGAAGTAGACCCGAGACAAGAAGGACGAGAAGTTAGGCCAAGCTCCATGAGTTACGAAGTAAAGGCCATATATGTGGTTGAGGAACTCGAAGAAGTTGAGTTCGAGAAGTTTTTGTTTGATTAACTCGAGGGTGAGAATGAGGCCGAAAGAGAAGCAAAGGTCGTACAAGAAACAACCGTGCTAGAGACGCACGAAAAATTGGGAGCTACTGCTCCAGGAAAGAAGCAGTCTCCTCGGAACCGGAAGAAGAGGAGCAAGAAAAGGAGGAAAGGCGTTGTGACGCCAACAGCAATGAAGACGGTGTGGCTACCGAAGAGTTGGGTAGACCAGCTGTATGTGGAAAGCACCAAAGTGACGGTGCGGAGGGCAAAAGACCTACAGTGGAACTAGTGGAAGCCACCGGATTGCACAGAGCCCGAGATTGGAAGAGCGGTGTAGAACCCGCCGTTTCGTCGGGCTAACGACGTTAAACAAATGCGCTATTAGGAGGCAACCCAAGTTTCTAACCCCATCTGTTTAAATTCCCGCAATTTAGTTTATTTGGGTAATAGCAATGCACTAATGTTTGTTTGTTTTTCGCATGAAGGAACCGGTGCAATCACGACGCCTATGGCGTACACCTCTCCTTCGCAAAACGAACAAGTCAACACCCGGGACAAACCATCACGCCAAGTCAACCATTTTATTTCGAGAAAGGTAGTATGTACTTTCTCCTATGATTATTAAGTTGAGTTGATCTTGCTTAAGGCTTGTGATCGCCTTGGAACCTTGAATGGTTTGCCCCTCTATGTGGGTTGTTGTGCTTTGATTAGTAGTATTGTCGGGTTTATTTTATATAAGGGTGTCGCCGTGAAAGTTAGGCGCAGTTGAGTCTTAAGTGTGGTGTGTACGGGGTACACACCACTGTCGGGTTTAGTTAAAGTCGGGTATAGTAATATCCTAAGTGTGGTGTGTGTCCCACACACCACTATTGAGTCTAGGATTTGTAGAGTTTGTGTGTGTTACTTATTGTGCAGGTGATTGGATGTGCCTTCATTATGAAAAAGATGTACAAAGCAAGACTTGAGAGGAGAGTCACGGGAGAGTCTTGGGGGAAAAAGCAAGGGTCCCACCCATCACCCTTTGGTCAATAAAGGACCCCTTTCTCTTTCTCTTTCTCTTTCTCTCATTATCATTGTTTTAGAATTCTTGCAAGTTAAAGAATCCTCCGAGAACCAACTTCATATTTCTCTAAGCCAACATGAATCAGTGGGAACTTGGCCTCAATGCCTCATCCTCATCGGATGACGATGAGGGAAACTCGCCGGCGCCAAGGTGGCCGGTGAACTCGCCGGTATCCGAAGATAGTCCCACCCCGCCGGAGGATCCTATGATCCATATTGAGAGCCGGTTTGAGGAGATCATCGTGGACATCATGACGGTGAGAGAAGATATCAAGGAATTTAAGTAGGACGTGCAACAACAGTTGGCCAACATCATGGAAATGATTAGCAACTTGGCTGCGACATTGCACAGAAGAACTATGAGGCCGCCAGCGGCCAGGTAAGAAGGGAGAAGGTAACACCAATTGTTTGTACATATGTGTGTAGGTTCGGTTTTTTGAGTCATTTAATGTGTTTGTTTTAAGTATCTTAGTAGGTGCATTGATACTCACAAGAAGGTAGGAGACTTGGGTGATAAATAGACAAAAAGAAGAAGAAAAGAAAAAGGGTGAGACAAAGACTCACGGGAGTTTTATTGTGGGGAACCCAATCATAGAGGGGAATCATGTACTTTTCCACCAACCCCTCTATATCATCATCCCATTTCCATCCCCACACTCACAAGAGAAACTCCCTCCTCGAAACCACTCAACGACCAAGTTTTCTTGCACCCAAGAGAATGAGCCGTAGAAGAAATCCGGTGGAAGTTTCCTCATCGTCCGACGATGATGAGGTGAACTCACCACCGCCAAGATGGCCGGCCCCTTCACCCGCCCGGACTATTAGCTCGTACTTGCCGCCGGACCCAATGGAGCTCCTAGAAGCAAGGATATCGGATGTCACGATGGACATCATGCAATTCCGAGAAGAGTTCAAGGAGTTTCGCTCCGAGACCTCTGGCAAATTGGAAGAGATCATGGAGCTACTCATGAACTTGACCGTGCTAGGGAGAGACCTCGAAGAGGGCCTCCAAACCGTTGAATTGTGGGTAAGACGCACCTACTTGTAGAAATGTATATAGTGGGTTTTTGAGTTTTTGTGTGTGTTTGAGTCTTTTGTGTGTTGTAACCCCGTGTTCGGAGTTAAGTGTGGTGTGTGTCTCACACACCACAATCGAGTCATTTAACAAGTTTCAAAACAAGTCCAAGTGCAGGTATGAGTTCGAGTGTTCTAAGAATGAAGAAGAAGAAGAAAAGAATGAAAAAAGGCAAGAAAATGGGTCTAGTCACGATCGTCCCCATGGAGGCACGATCGTGGGTTGGGAAAACGCGCTAAGGCACGATCGTGCCCCTTCCAGGGACGATCGTGACCTGGGAAAGAAGTCGAGTCACGATCGTGCCCTCCCTAGGGACGATCGTGCCTGGAAATATTCGAATTAATTCCAACTTACCGTGGGCTCCCCCGATCTCAGTCACGGGGGAGTCACGATCGTGACCCAAGTATTTTTGGCGAGTCACGATCGTGTCTCTGTGCGTACAAAAGGATTTCAGACCCTTTTCTTCTTCACTTTTCGCGAAACCTAGACTTTCAGCACGCCGCCGCCGTTTTTCGTCGGAAAATCGCCAGAACTCGCCGTTTCTTGCTTCCAATCACCGGAAAAAGGTATTCCCCTCACTCCCCACTCCTTTCCTAGCCTCGATTTGTGATTTTCTCGCATTTTGTCCACAAAACCACTCCAAAACCGCCCCCACCATAGATTCCGGCCACTTCTCGCCGGAATTTGTGGATTAGACCGACCACATTCACTCTCACACGCCTCACCCTACATATCACCCACACCTCCACATAAAGCTTACCTTGTTCTTGTCCGGTGACATTTTTCGGCGACATTTTCCGGCGACTTTGGCCGGTAACCTTAGTTGTTCACTTGCACACTCACGCTCACGAGTCACTCACTCCAATGGGACCTAAGAAGCCTAATGAGAATGCCCGGGTTCAATTAATGAGCAAAAAGGCTCGAACCACCGGAGCTGGCACCTCGGGGTCATGAGCACCCCCGGCCCCACAAGGGACCCGTATCCCGGCCGAGACGCCCAATATGGCGTGCCTTCGGTTTGCAAGCCCGAGCCCGTATAAGCGACGTTACGAGGCTTTTCAAGACCGGGTGGTGATGACCGGCCGGTTCTTCAATGAATTCCTATGTCGGAGCTTAGGCATTTGGGAAGAACTTCATGAGAAGGCCATATGGCTAGGATGGCCCGGGATGATGACTTGGAGACCCCCGGTCTTCGAGGATTTGACCCGGGAGTTCTTTGCCACCGTCGAGCCGGTGAACAAAGAGAAGACCGAGATTAGCTTTCGGGTTTGTGGGAGGAAGTGTAAGATCACGAGGGGTGACCTCACGGCTATGTTTGGCTTCTCGGAGGGAGAAGCGCCTGAGTTTGGAATGTCCAACAGTGAGATGTGGCATCACATCACACTGAACCCTTATTGGGAAAAGACCAATAAGGCGAAGGACATCCCCGAGGACCAACCAGGGATGCTCATGCTACAGCGGTTCCTCGCGGGAACCATATTTTGTAGAGAGAACGGTCAGTATGACGTTACTCTCAAGGAATTATGGATTCTGAACGCCTATCGCACTGACACGAGGGCGCCGTGGGAGCGGACTATCTGGGACCAGCTGCTCGAGATGCCTTCGAGACAGCCGGGGGGCATAGGAGCGGGCTGTTTAGTCACTACGATTGTCTGGGGGCTTGTTAGTGGGGTGAACTACCCCGCGGGTCCTCCGATCTTCGAGGGGGACGCAGTGAGGGGCCAGGAGATCAGGGGGTCAACCTTCGAGGAGATCGTGAAGGAGACTTACCCTCGCTTAGAGCGGATCCGGGTGAAGATCCAGAACAAGCAACCATTGCTGACGAGGACGGCACCGGAGGACAGAGCGAGAGCCCGAGCAGCTGCAGCACGAGCAGATAGGGCCCAGGCAGGAGGAGCAGGAGCGGGAGCAGAGCAGGAGCCACAGCCTGAGCCGGAGCACGAGAGGATGCCGGGACACGATGAGGATGTGCTCGACATGATGAGGGCGATGCGCATCCAGCAGCAGGAGGACTCCGAGCGGTCCAGGTACGAGTGGGCGAGGATGCATGCCTTCCAGGGGCATGTGGACCAGACATTGTACCAGCAGCACCATGATGTGTGGGGCCTCGCTAGCTTCTACCAGTCCCGATTCCAGGAGCATCCAGCCTTCCAGGGAGCTGTGTTCCCGGCCCCCGCCGACCCGTACGTGCACTTCCAGTATCCAGACCCGAGCGGAGCGGACCCAGGAGGAGTAGGCCCGAGCGGTGCACATGACCAGGCAGATGGAGGAGCAGGTGATTTCCTCTTCGACGACCCGACATATTGAGAGGTATCATCTGCTGTTGTCGGTTTTTAGACCTTGTTTACTGTTGAAACTTGTTGAGACTTGTTGACATTTGAGATTTTTGTTGGATTTGTGTATTTTGGGTCGGTTTGGATGACCCTTTTATTTTGGTGATGTATGAACTGTTGCATGTTGATTATATCTTGGTATTTGACATGTTAGTTTACTTTGCTAAAAATTGATGGTTGTTTGACTTCGAGTATGTGGGGCATTTGCCCAAGTTGAGATTGTTGTGAGCATGATGAAGTGATGGCATGATAGTGTAATTGTCGAATTTGGGATAAGTGTGGAAAAGGCCATTGTGGGCCAAAGGGTATGAACACATTATAACACGTTGTGTGTGAATGCCATGCTTTCTGTTTACACTATATGCATCCTCATCAATGCTTCGTGATTATTGTTAATGGATTGACCATGTGGCCTCGGCCAAAAAGATCATAGACCAAGGGAAAAGATTCGTAGGCATTACCCGCCATCCATAGTACCCTCTCTTGCCAAATTGCCTTGTTTATGAACCTCACATGTTGAAACCTAAATTCATTTGCCTAACTGTGACACGAACCCGAGTCTCTCATTGCTTTGTTGCTTCAATGAGTGGGGGGGGGGGGGGGGGGGGGGGGAGGGGTAGTCAATTGTATAGGGATGAAGACGGTGACATGGGGTTTTGGGGAAATGAAAAGATAGAAGGGCCATTGGGAGAGACAAATTACTGCTAGGAAGACACCAAATGTGACACTTCGATAACTGCTGCATTTCGGGTTTGAGGACAACAAAAGAAAATGGAATAGTGTAATTGAATTACTTGGCATGCCGGAAGATCCTAAGAAGGAGAGCAAAAATGCCGAAGGAAAGAAAAGCACTAGGAAAGGAAAAACCAACAAACCGAACCCGGACGAAAGCCCAAATGCAAATCGCCAAAGTGGTTGAAATTTAGCATTGTGGAGCAAACCAAAAGCAGAAGAAAGTGTCGGTGATCAAAGCAGAAAAGATGGGAAAGCATGATTAGGGGTAAAAAGGGGTAACAAGTGATTGAAAACGAGTCTTGGGGAGAGATTGAAGTGTAATAGGGTTTGTGAGGTTGAGGCAACTTAGGAATGGAGTACCATTAATCTTCCTGAATTATCCCTCTAAAACACCCACCCGAGTCTAACCTACACTACAAGCCAAATAAGCCCTACCGTATGAATTCACTTTTGGCTATGGTCTAGAAATCATCGGGATCGGTTCGAACAATTAAGGTATGATCACCAAAGTATTGAGGAAAAGGGATTTATGTGATGCATGTTGTGTAAGGGCAAGTGTAGCTTAACATGTATGCAGAGTGAAAATGATACCCTTCGTGCACGGTGTCCTTTGCATGAGTATTTCGAGTTCACATGAAAACTTGATTGTCATTATGAATTGTGGTTATGGAGTCTCAATGTGTGTGTTAGGAATAGTGTTGTCTTGAGTCTAGTAGTGTCGTGTTTTGTCGTTGTAGGATAGTGGTAAGTTGTCCCGTTTGTTTTACTTGTTTCGGTTCGGGGGTGTTTGCCTAAAACCCCTAGGAGATGCCGAGCTCCTCCTATTGAGTTGACTCAGGGTTCTTAACTCGGTGAATTTTGCAGTACACTTGTTGACTTATCGGGACGATAAGTGTTTAAGTGGGGTGTGTTTGTTGTGGGGTCAAAAGGTCTCGTTTCGAGACCATTTAACCTCACAATTTGGTGCAATTGCGTCCGTTAGTGGCCGAGTAAGGCCCGGGAGTGCATATTTTATGCTTTTTGGTGTTTTGAGGTGCGTACGCAGGTTCGGGAGGAAAAAGGGCCAAAAACGAGGCACCGAGCAAAAAGTCAAAGGGCATTGACCAAACAGCCGGGCAGAGAGCTTAAGTAGGCACGATCGTGGCTCATTAGGCACGATCGTCCCTCAGCCAGGCACGATCGTGGCCCCCCCTTTAGATTAAATGGTCGAATTATATTCAACTTACCGTGGGCTCCCCCGATCTCAGTCACGGGGGAGTCACGATCGTGCCTCAGGGAGGCACGATCGCCCCTCGAAGACCCACGATCGTGGCTTTACACGGGTACAGGATCGAGGAGATTCAAAATATCTTACCTACCCCGAGCCACGATCGTGCCTGAAGGAGTCACGATCGCCACCATGACAAAGTCACGATCGTTCCGCGACCAAGCCACGATCGTGACCCAGACAGAGGCACGATCGTGCCCTTCTACCCACGATCGTGCCTTCCCTCAGAATCAGAAAAGTATAAAAGGGGTAGAGACACTTTTTGAAGGGGAGGAAGAAACATAGAGAGAGAAAACATACCAAGGAGCTTTTTAGCCATATCTTCAAGTGTTCTTGAGCGTTCTTCATCTTCCTCGACACCAAAGGCATCGTTAGTTCCACCGTTCTTCATCGCGCATTGAAGACACACCTTGCTCGGGATTCCAAGAGCATTTCTTATCCTTTTATCTTATGTTCTTCATGTTCTTCATGTGTATTAGTGTAACCACCATGTTGATGCTAAGCTTGAGCACCATGGTTATGGGCTAAACCCCTTAGCCATGGGTGCTAGACAATATATAATGTGAATGTAACGTTTAATGAGATTAGCGATTTATTGATGAACAAATGTGTTGTGTGGATTGTTGTTTGAATGCATGTGTTGTTTAAGTGACGTTTTACAATATATGATTGAGGTGTTCTATCCGATACCGAAAGGGAATGATTAGAACCCGGACTTAGCAACCACCGAGGGTTGAAGGCTCAAGACCGTGTCTTGGCACCTTCTATTAACCCTTAGCTGTTTATTGTCGATTGTATGCGATCTCGAGTTTTCTCAATACCGAAAGGGCACGGGAACACTCGGGATTAGGCCAACCTCATTACCGAAAGGCGAGGTCGGTATCTAAGACATAGGCTCGACCAACCGTGTAATCAATAGCTTGCTTATCTCTTGAACTTATTCACTTGATGATTGTTTAGCACCCTAGGCGTTTGAATCATACGTTATCATTACCACGCGCTAGTATAATTGTCATAATTGCAAACACTTTTATTAACTCGTCGTAAACCCCATATTAATCCCTGTGTACCGACTCGGTATCTTACCGGATCATATAAATATTATTACTTGCGACTCGTGTGCACTTGCACGTGGAAACCATTGTGCGACGTTATCACGTCACATTTTGGCCCAACAGTGACCTATGTCTTAATTCGACAACTCCGCCTCTCGGCATTGGAGTTGTCCTAGTCTCAAGTCACTCCTCACCCTCTCGGGTTTGTAGTCACTCGAGACCGCATTTGTCCGACATTGATTGGTCGAGTATTAATCCGGGGAGTGTCCGCTCGGCGTCGATCCCCTAACACCTTGTGATGTCTAGGTCCGGGACTATCCGTCTCTCTCGGGAACGGTCTAGCCCCTAAACATGCCTACTATGTCGGCTAAGTGTTCCGTCGGGGTCGCGGAACACGGTTCTGAGCCCCTACACTTGGTGTCAATTAGGATTAAAACCCTAGCATACTATCCAACAAGCCTCTCTAGCAACATGGATGAAAAAAATATAAAACATCACAAACATCTAAAATCATCCTAACAATCGTTCATCACATATCATAATTTCATGAATCACATTGTCTAGCACCTATGGCTAAGGGGTTTAGCCCTCAACCATGGTGCTCATGTCTAAAATCATCATACAAAGTACAAAACTCATACTAAACATGTAATAAGCAAATAATGAAGTAGAGTTAGAGTTGCTCTTTGGTGGGTGGTGGATGACACAATCCTTCCCCAAATGAGTTCTTCTTGGTAGGTTGATGGTGCTGAAAAAGCTCACCCCAAAGGTAAGCTTGCTTCTAGTGGTTGACCTCTAATGGAGATTCTCCCTCCTTCTTCTTCCCTTTGATGACTCTCCCAAGAAGAAGACCAAGAATGTCCACCTTGTATGAAGTGATTGCTCAGGAGATTGTCTCTGAAGGAGGCACAAAGGTTGGTAGGTAGAAAGTGTCACCAATCCCTAGGGCAAAAGCATCTTATACTTGTCTGAAAATTGCCCAGTCACGATCGTGACTAAGGGGGGAACGATCGTGACTCAGAGAGGGTCACGGTCGCCCCTATGGTAGTCATGATCGTGCCTTTCGTGGGGGGGGGGGGGGGGGGGGGGGGCATTTCCTCCGAGTCAACGCCATGGTCTTCGTTCGGGGAGGCACGATCGTGCTCGATTTGAATTGAGTCACGATCGTGACTGTGGAGTCACGATCGTGCCTCTCTCTTGGTGGCGGTCGTGCCTCCCCCGTGACTGAGATCGGGGGAGCGTTCTGTAAGTTGAGGGAAATATTCAGGAAAAATATTCAACGAGGCACGATCGTGCCTGGGGTGGTCACGATCATGCCTTGCGCTAGTCACGATCGTGCCTAGTGTATTTTTGGCCCTTCCTCTTTGCTTTCTTGTCCTCCAAGTCACGTCATCTCGAGTCCCTCACCGTAATGCCATATCTTGCACATATACTTCGAAACACCTCCAAGAGCATCAAATTCCCCTAATTGGCCCTCTACGGCCACTACGAGACAAATCCACGTCGAAATGAGGGGTTATCGAGGTCAAAAATTGAGATCGATTGACCTCTCAACAGTTATATCAAAATTTGAGATTTGTGAAACTCATTCCATTTTAGACTCATCATTAATGCACGAAACAATTACTATATTACCCTGTAGTGGTGGATGATGAAATTAAATTTACAAAGTACGAAAAGTACGTTAAATTGCCACCGACGTTAATAAATTAATTTGATCCATAGATATTACGATCCGACGGTTAGTATGAATTTTTATTTTCTCATATAAGGAGGGGGTTCTCACTTGATTATGCTATATATATACAATAAACTTGTTAGATTTTCTTTTTTGTTGGATGATCGATATATAACTTTAAAGTATCACCCCCTAATTAATTATTACCCTTGACCTTATAATATCTTTCTTTCTTGTGTCTATATAAAGAGATGTTACACACACTATACTATATACATATACATATACATAACAATGGCGGGCGAAGCAGCAAAAAAGCTTCATGTGGCCGTGTTTCCATGGCTAGCTTTTGGCCACATGATTCCATTTCTTGAGCTCTCCAAGCTCATCGCTCTTAAGGGTCACAAAATTTCCTTCATCTCCACATCTAGGAACATCCAGCGCCTTCCTAAAATCCCTCCGAAACTGGCTTCTAACATTGAGTTTGTGAGTCTCACGTTGCCTCCCCAAGACAACCTCCCGGAAAACGCGGAGGCTACCATGGACGTCCCTTACGACAAGATCCCTTACCTTAAAAAGGCCTCCGACGGTCTAGAAGCTTCCCTGGCTCAGTTTCTGGAAACTTCTACTCCGGACTGGATCGTCCACGACTTCACGCCCTACTGGCTCGAGCCAATCGCCTCTCGGCTCGGGATCGCGCGGGCCTTCTTCAGCATCTTCAACGCGTGGACGTGGTCTATCATCGGGCCGTCGGCTCCGGAGATCAAGGACCGTTACAAACCTCGTACGGAGGTGGAGCACTTCACTGCCCCTCCCGAGTGGGTCCTGTTCCCTTCCAAAGTGGCCTTCCGGCGTTACGAGGTCAAGTCGTTCATGGACATCGTGAACGAAAACGATTCGGGCGTTGCGGACACGTATCGCATGATGAAATCATTTTCGGAATGTGACGTCATAGCCATACGAACCTGTCCGGAGCTGGAAGGCAAGTGGCTTGACCTGCTGAGCGAGATGCACCAAAAACCGTTGTCCCCGTCGGGCTCTTGCCCCCGGAGATCAACTCCGGTGAGGACGAAGAGGCGAGCTGTTCCGTGGTGGAGTGGCTGGACGGGAAGGGGAAAGGGTCGGTGGTGTACGTGGCGCTGGGGAGCGAGGTGACGCCGAGTCAAGACGAGTTCACCGAGCTGGCGCTCGGGTTAGAGCTCTCCGGGTTGCCCTTCTTCTGGGCACTGAGGAAGCGAGGCGGGTCGGTGGAGCTTCCGGAGGGGTTCGAGGAGAGGACGAGAGACAGAGGGGTGGTTTGGACGAGCTGGGCGCCTCAAAAGAAGATACTGAGTCACGACTCGGTGGGAGGGTTCTTGACTCACTGCGGTTGGAGCTCCATCATAGAGGCGCTTTATTATGGTCACCCAATGGCGATGCTGCCATTCGTGACAGACCAAGGACTGAACTCAAGAGTTTTAGAAGACATGAAGGTTGGAGTTGAGATTGCAAGAAATGAGGAAGATGGTGTATTTACGAGGGAATCGGTAGCTGAGGCAGTGAAGCGAGTTATGGTGAGTGAAGAGAGAGAGGTTCTGAAGGAGAAAACCAATAAAATAAGCAAAATGGTCGGTGACAAAGATCTGCATCAACAATATGTTGATAAGTTTGTTGAGTACCTTTGCACCCACACAGGTATTCGTCTTAGATCGATCTAATAATTATATCCCCTATGTCGGTATTGGTCGTCTTAATTAGTGATCTGTAACGCTTCCTTCGTGATTTGCTTGTATTTGAATATGTATGTCGACCTTACACTCATATATATAATTCTCTTGGAAGTGATATATCATTGATTTTTTTCTTGGCATCTTGCATGGCTATAACATATATTGTTTCTGTGTCTACCATTAATGGTGTTGAGCCAACCAATTTTCAGCTTTGGAGCTCGATCGGAAGCAATTCCATTAATGCAGTATATAAGTATATATCTTAGAAACAAGTCAAGTTCATTTTTAGGACTTGTAGTTGAGTCATCAAATGGTGCTGAAAGTTAGGAATCAAATAATTTGAATGTTAATTGGGACTCAGAAGAGTCATCAAGACATTAGAATGTGACAGTGAGATCCTGGACCACGTACGCAGTGAAGATGCTGAGGAAGGCCCGTGAGATCCCGAGCCGAGAAGCGATTGGCTCGAGCCAGTAGGGCGGGAGGTCGTGGACGATCCGGAGTAGATGTTTCCAGAAACTGAGCCACGGAAGGTTCTAGATCACCATCGTAAGCCTTTTTAAGGTAATGGATATTGTCGTAAGGGGCGTCCATGGTAGCCTCCGCGTTTTCCGGGAGATTGTCTTGGGGAGGCAACCTGAGACCCACAAACTCAATGTTAGAAGCCAGATTCAGAGGGAGTTTAGGAAGGCGCTGGATGTTTTTACAAGTGAAGATGAAGGAAATTCTATGACCCTTAAGAGCCATAAACTTGGAGAGCTCCAAAAATGGAATCATGTGGCCAAAAAGCTACCAATGTTGAAAGCATGGCCAGATGAAGCTTTTTTGCTGATTCACCCGCCATTGCTATTTATATATAGTATAGTACAAAGTGTGTATCTATCTATCTATATATATAGAGAGACACAAGAAAGAAAGATACAAGGTCAGAGGTAGTAATTGGGGGGACACTTAAATAGATAAATTTCACCAAAATGCATGTTCCTAACAAAAATCAAATATGCGAGGCTCGGCTTTATTTAGTTATATCTAGGGGTGTCAAAAAATCCAAACCAATAAAAATCGATCGAACCAAATTGAATCGATCAGTTTAGTGAGCTAGTTGGTTCAATTTTGAGAAAAATCGACCGAATCAAATTGAATTGATCAGTCTAGTTAACTAGCTGGTTCAAATCTGATCAATTCAATTTTGAGAAAAACTTAATGAAGGTTGGTGTGGTTTCAATTCAATTAGTTTAAACCAATCAAAAACTGAACCGACTAGGGGTGTTCACGGTTCGGTTTTTGAACCGAACCGACCAAAACATAACCGAACCGACCGGTTCGGTTCTTGAAGAATTCAAACCGAAAAAATTCGGTCGGTTTGTCAAACCGAACCGACCGGCTCGGTCGGTTTTCGGTTTGAACCGAATTGAACCGAAAATCAACCAAAAAACCAAAAAAAATCATAAATCAAGCAAAAAATGATTAGATTTCGATCGATTTTTAGAGGAATTATGTATAATAATTTTACACGAACTAAAATAAAACATTAATAAAGCCCAAAATAGAAAAATCCAATTGAAAAACACCCTAAATTGAAGCATAAACCGGAGAATTCATTATAATTTGGACCGGTTCGGTCGGTTCGGTTTTTGATCGGTTTTGGTTGATTGAACCGAAACCGAACCGACCAAGACACAAAACCGACCAAAACCGACCATTTTTCGGTTCGGTTCGGTCGGTTTTGGTCGGTTCGATTTTTTTTTAACACCCCTAGAACCGACTGTTCATTAATACCTTCTCCTAGTCTCCTCTCAAGTCTCGATAGTTGTGTGACTTTTGTCGTTCAAACCTTAAGGCTTAACGTGTTTCACTCTTTCATTCAGTGTCACTACCTCACTCCAATCACACACTCACCGACAAAACAGAGAACAATTGAAGAGGCGAAGTGGAGAGAGAGACCCAAAGATTCGAGGGTCGATTCTTCCTTCCCTTCGAGTCTTGTCAATGACGCCTAGTTCGTGGACGAGCAATCCGTCTACAATTCCACAAGATCAAGAACCTGTGTGTCGTTGCGTGCGGCCACAGCTACTACGCTGATTGTTAGACCGGCTATGTCGGATCCACCGTCGGCGACGGTCCTCGCTGCCTGACGCTCTGGTGCCCGGAGCCTTCCTGCTCTGCCGCCGCAGACGGGGACGTGATCCGACCGATCAGTTGATTCGATCATGAAAAAAACCGACGAGTTGATATATTCTATTTCAGTTCATCTTTTGGAGGTTCGATTCCTGAACCGTTAACACCTCTACTTAATTATGCCACTAAAAATTTCTCTTATAGTAACTTATTTCCCAAAATTGGCTAAAATGGTCTTTGAATTGATTGATTAAGTTGTTCTTACCATGAATATATAACATGCATGACTTTTAACGGGTAAGTCAAATTATATATTCCGTTTAAATTTCTATATGTATATGTTTCTTTAAAATTCTATTGAAATTTAATTCATTTTTCACCCTCTGAATATCTATTGATTCCAATTATATAGTTAGGTACTGCAATTTATTTCCCCAACTGTGCTTTCCTTTTCTTCTCTCTCATTGCTGGAATTGTCTGCTGCTATAAATCCTGACACAGCAGGTTCATATGTGGTCGATTAGTACGGGTGAGATAAAGATTGTCGGATAGCTTATACTAACTACGTAAGGTTTGGGCCTCCACTTATTTAATAAAGGCCTAACAGATATTTCGCCGTTGGATCAAAAACCAGTTCTGTTACCACTTGTCAAAGTTTGGGAGTATCTACTCCCAATGAATGGTCATTCTTAGTCAAAACAAACTTTATATTTCGAGAATTAGATAAACGAGACGAACGAGACGAGAGATTGTATAGAGTACTACTACATCAGTGAGCGTGAGCGTAAAAAAGCAAACTATAATCAAAGCGATAAAGAGCAGGAGATTTGGTTTAAGGCACAAGGGGCCGAGCCTCCCAATAAATGGAGGCAATTTTCACAGCGTCGAAAATATTTTGGCGTGCCGAAGAGATAAGCTACAGAAGCGGCGAGATGAGAGAAGCCGGCAAAGCGGGCGATAAGGGGGAGCCCACGAGACGCCGATTCGGAGGAACTGATAGAGGTGCGAGCCGATGAGGCGGCGAGATGCATGGTGAAGCCGAGGTGGCGTTCGAAATGGCGTCAAAGTTGAAATTGGAGAGTCTATGCTTTGGTTCCGACATCAAAGATGGTGTAGGGGAGAGACACGCAGTCTCTTCCTATGCGTGAGGACGATGACGTCGGATGGACGTCATGTCCCTAAGATTCGAGTGAGTTATAATAATGTAGAGATGGTCTATTTATATTTTGTTCCTATACATAAAATCTAGTTGAACTAGGAAGCTATCTCTTAGAAACGGTAATCATTAACAAAACATTTAACATAGTCAAGTATAATGAATTGAAAATTTCACTAAAAATATCGTGTGTTTAAAGTTTTTTTAGGCTCGTTCAAATATTGATGTTCATTGTAGTTGTACCGATGAAAGCTAGATTCAGTGAATATGTTAAACATACGCAACATCAGGATCCACAATTGGTATGCAAGATGGGCTCGAGAATGCAAATTTGGAGACGGTTTTAAATACAAAACGAAGACATGTGTGTGTGTGACCCACCTCCTTTGACCTTTTTTGTTGTTGCTTAAAAGTCCAATCTGGTGCAAACAAAATACAGGTGAAAATTGAAATGCAAGTCAATTAAGTGCTTCTCAATGGTTTCCTTTTACACATTATTGATTCATGTCAATATTGTTCCTATTTTCACATTATAATAAGTCGTACGTCTCTTCCATTTCAGCAAAAGCCAATTCAGTCATGAATTTAGTTACCATTCACAAATTCCAATTTCTTTACCACCAAAATACTTATTATATATGGAAACTGATCTCAATCAAATGTCTTCTTCTCATTGACCGCTCTCTCGCTAATTTGTGATGCCTTCAATGATGAAATGAACAAAAGTCCTTGATGAATTTAATATAAACCGGTGTTTAATCATGATAGTCAATGCATGAATATATACACTATTTGAATCAACGTCAGTTAGTTTTTAATACAAATCAATGCAAGTCTAAATCTACAATTTGATCATCAAGTTTAGATCATAGTAGTAATCTAAATTAGTGGAAATCAGGAAAATATATTTATACTATGACATTTGTTTCAAGAGTGTGCGTTGCATATGTTAATGATGAAAAAAATGCTATAAATCTCATTTTTTTTCGTACATGACTAAAAAATATATGTATTTTTTACAAAATAATGAAAGTCTTTAAAATTAATAATTATTTAAAAATAAAAAAAATTTAAATTTTGCTTATTTTTATGTTCTAAATTAAATTTTTACATGCCATACAATTGTAGAATCAAGCAAATGTTTATCAATATTTCTATATATTATTACTATTGAATCCAAGTTATAGTATTATGAGTGGGTGGTAACAGGAAGTTAGGGTAATTTTTCTTTAGTGATAGTGTGGTCGGTCTTGTCCGACATACGTTCTCAATTTTTCAAGTTAGTGTGTGGGTGAACGGTCATTGGTGATCCAGCAATTGATGTTTTCAGAAATATAGAGTATTGTTTAGGCTGTTTTATTTGATTTTGTTGTAAACTGTACGCGCTTATGCTCGATTTTTGAATATATATTTTGTCCCTCGGGTATTAATATTGAATGAAAGAAATGTTGGTTTCAAGGAAAAAAAATAAGGTCCAAGTCCAAGAAAGCTGGGTCAGATTTGAGGCTTTTGTTGTGGTCGGGTCAAGCACTAACGCGTTGAAATTATAAAATAAAAATGAAAACTGGAGCTTCTCACTTTCCTCGCGTAACGCGACTTTCCGTCCCCTTTCCCTCTCCGGCCCCTATTTATTCTCCACAACACACTCCCAATTCAATTCAATTCAATTCAATTCCTCTTCATTTCATTTCTTTTACATTTGTTATAATTTGTGGAGATGGGCGTGAAGGGTTTTGTTGAAGGAGGCATAGCCTCAATCATCGCCGGTTGCTCCACCCACCCCCTCGACCTCATCAAGGTCCGAATGCAGCTCCAGGGCGAGTCCACTCCCGCCCTCCGCCCCGCCCTCGCCGGCGCTCCCTCCATCTCCGTCCCCCCGCGCGTCGGCCCTGTCGCCGTCGGCGTCAGGATCTTCCAGCAGGAGGGCGCCGCCGCCCTCTTCTCCGGCGTCTCCGCCACCGTGCTCCGGCAGACCCTCTACTCCACCACCCGCATGGGCCTCTACGACGTCCTCAAGACCAGGTGGACCGACCCCTCCACCGGCAACATGCCCCTGGGGAGGAAGATCGGGGCGGGGCTGATCGCCGGCGGCATCGGCGCCGCCGTCGGGAACCCCGCCGACGTGGCCATGGTCAGGATGCAGGCCGACGGGAGGCTCCCGGCGGCGCAGAGGAGGAACTACACCAGCGTGGTGGACGCGATCACCAGGATGGCCAGGCAGGAGGGCGTCACGAGCCTCTGGCGCGGGTCGTCGCTCACCGTCAACAGGGCGATGCTGGTGACGGCGTCGCAGCTGGCCTCGTACGACCAGTTCAAGGAGACGATACTGGAGAAGGGGATCATGAGGGACGGGCTGGGGACGCACGTCACGGCCAGCTTCGCGGCGGGGTTCGTGGCGTCGGTGGTGACCAACCCGGTGGACGTGATCAAGACCAGGGTGATGAACATGAGGGTGGAGCCGGGGCAGGCCCCGCCCTACGCGGGGGCGCTGGACTGCGCCCTCAAGACCGTCAGGGCCGAGGGCCCCATGGCCCTCTACAAGGGGTTCATACCCACCATCTCCAGGCAGGGGCCGTTCACCGTCGTATTGTTTGTAACTTTGGAGCAGGTCAGGAAGCTCCTCAAAGATTTCTGATCAATATTTCTGATGATGACGACGATAAAAACAATAAAGAAGAGTAATAATTAACTAGAGGCGTATAGATAATTGGTTGTTAATTTCTGCTAGATTGTTTGTAACGCCCATACACATTCAATCATTCAACTTAAAGGCTTGTTTGTATTGGCAAATATAAACCAGAGGATTTTTCAATTTGACACTTTAATTGTTTCTGAAAATCTCAAAGTCCTTGTTGTGATTGAATCTAATTCCTTCATCGAGCTGGTTGGCTTTTGTTTGAGTAACCAATTGATAGCATGTAGTTTCATTTCACTTCCACAAGGCAAAATATGTACTCTCCTTCTGAAATTCCATTTTTGATCGGGACCAACCATCACTGGAGAACAGATCCTAGCCAGCGAGATTTTGGAATGACTCGCTGATAGTAATTACACAATCTTAGCGAGTTTTTTCTAATTTTTCAGCGAGACCAATATCTCGCTAGAAATTCGATTGTCATTTCCAGTGAACGTGCCAAAAGCCTCTCGCACCTCCTTCATCATTTATATCAACCAACAATATGGAATATTGACCACCAGATCAAGAATCCGAGCCTTTTGTAAAGCAGCCACAACCACATACATAGATTCCTAATTGGAATAATCTCACATGCTATGTTTAATTAATTAAGCGTTGTGTTATTTGTTAAAAAGTTAAATCTAGTATTACATGGGATTATCAGTTCTTAATCTATTCATGTTAATTTCTAGAGCAACTCCATCTAACCCTTTCATTAAAAATAAAATTTAAAAATCATGTCAAATATATAATAGTGAACTGTAATTGCTATATTATACATTTGTGAGATTAATTAAGTTAATAACTCCCTACAGCATTACAGCTCATCAACCATTTTCAAGCCCATCCCATTCTGTATCTTATATCATCATCTTCCAGATAAATAATCATAAATTAAAGCATCACATCCACTTACATTGGAACACAGAATCTTCCAATCATTCCTAAGCAACCAAACATAATGTTATATATATTAAAACCAGTCCACCATTGATGACCCATATGAAACTACACCCATGTGTCATTATATTATATTACAATCAGCATCCATCCATATTCAGCCAACCAAACATGTCTCACAGCAACTAAAATAATGACAATAGTAATTAACCAACTAATCTGCAATCTGCTTAATTAAAGCTACTTGTTTAATATTTCGTTAGAGAACATCCAAACCTGCCAAAGCTCCATTTCATCTTGGAAATTTCATGGAAGGTGGGTGCTTCATCATATTACTCCCATGTGTCAAAAACTGAATTCACCTAAAACCTCAAGCTGATAGGTAGAGGACATTCAAACTGTTATTTGTGCAAGTCGGGCTGAAGCGTGGAAACAGATAATCATTGGTACTCTAACAACATGTAAATGACAACAGTTCACCACATATGAAAGTAAAAATTATGGATAAAACAATACATTTTATGTAATAAGTATAATTTCGTTAGTTCTAATCTTCACACGGATAATATTGCTCTGATTGAATTTGGTGCTGATAAGAAAACCATATGAATTTACAATGACCACAGCAATCCATTTCCAGGTCTGTTGTCTTTTACATTATTGGTATAAACACATCATATGTTACTTGCAGTACACATAAAAGAAGTATATGCATGTGAAGACATTTCGAACCATATTCATTCTACCTTGTTGATTAAAAAAACACAACATATGTTACCTGCTCTGCATAGAAAAGTAAAATATGCATATGGAGACATTTTGAACCGTCTGATGATCTCGACTAATTGCGCCTACATTAGTGCGATGAAGCTGGCGACGCAGGTGAGGATCACATGTTTTCTGAACTCGGGTTGCTTTGTTTTCTATTTTTGAGGGTACATGCGATGCTCTGCGTTATAGAAATGCTATTGGGTTTAATTTTCACATATCTGAGACTAAATGGAAATTCAAAACTATTGCAAGGCACGCTCCTTTTGAGATCAAAGCTAAGAATAAACAAGAGAAAGCTCCTAACTTTATCGAACATGTCAAAATTCGCAACTTCTTTGGTAATTTCTACATCTATTTACTTTTCCTTTCCAAGTATGCCAACTGAATCCACATTATAATTACAATGATATTTGGAAGAAACAAAAATTATATATATATGGTTATTACCAATTTCTTTGCAAGGAAAGCCCACATCAAGTGATGATATATCTGGTTCTTGAACTGGTAACAAAATATTATTGCAATTTTGAATAGAAAAATATAAATATTATTTGTGAATATAGAAATGTATTACTAGTTTACTACTAATTATGAACATGAAGAAAAAAGCAGAGTTAACTGCCACATAGAGAGGTAGCAAAAACTATAAAACCCAGAAACTTAGAGATGAAAAAATCTTAGAGCTTGACTGAGAGTGAGAAGGGACATATCAGATTGCTAATCAGGGGAACCACTCAAATTATTGGCATAGTCATCAACATTTGGCCACAAGTAATGACGCGGTGAGTTCGCCTGAATAAACGTGGTTGAAAATCACTACACAAGATTCAATCCAGAAATTTAGCACAAACCCAAAAATTTGATAGAAAAGTAGTTTACTATGATAAAATTTGTTGTTCCTACAATAATGACCAAATATTTCTTAAATAGTATTATCTTAACCTAAACCTAAATTAAAAAGAAAAATCTTAGATAGCCAAAACCTACTCCAAAAAAAAGAATAATATCAAAACCTAAGTCCAAAAAGAAGATTAGCACAAAAGTCTAATTAACTCCAAAACCTAATTAAAATAGAAAATACTAAAATATACATAAAATTCGTAATTAATTAAAGACTTGTTTGGGCCCTTAAAAGTTGTTTTCACGGTCCCAAACTCATCATATTTGAAATAGCTTCGTCTTGGTCTTTTGCGGGCATGATTCCAAGCCTATATGCAAAAGTTATGGCTCTTTGAAGTTGGGCTGCTCATTTGGACTTCTTTATTCGATTTCTCAGTTTCATACTTCTCTTTATTCGTCTCTGACCGGCCCATAATATCCTCAAATACTCGCCCCTCATCAAGTTACCTTTCAAAATGCATAATCAAAGCAACCATTTTCCACCAGAGCAAGATAAGCATTCTACTGGTGAGCGGTGAAAAAACCCCTTAAAATCAACATTTTAATGTAATCTTCCAACATAACCTTCTACACTATATAACCAACTATGTATTGTTGTGACCTAAAGCAAACATTTCTAATAGTTTAAAATGATTCCATACATTGAAATTATCCAAATACTCAAATCAATCCCTTGTGATTGAGATGTCTTCTTTTCATCTTCAACAAAATGGTCTCACACTTGTTCCCAAATAGACCCATAAATACAAAGTACAACAAACAGTTCAAGAACCAAAACACTTCAATGGAACTGAAATGAAACTAAGGCACATGAAACCTGTTGGAGGTGAAAAACCTCTTCAATTTACATTCAAGAGCCCAATAAGGCCCAACTATATTGGGCCGTCAGAACGTACTCCTCTGTAACCTCATTGACTTAAACAGTAGTTAACAAAGGGTCAATCTTAATACTAATTAATTATTTTGATAGTGGCCATTGTTGTCGTAAGGTTGAGCAGTAACCAAATATGATAAGGAGTGAGGAGGACCCACGTTCAATGGATCATTCATGTGAAACCCTTGGAAATTCCAAATGTACTCAATAACCTCCTAATGTTACATTTCAATTTCTATAAACAAACCTGAATGTGTCATGTTTTGGGTTTCGAAAGCTCGAATCTCGAACACTAAAGATAGAGATAGTTAAAAGAGTGCATGTCCTTTGGACCGCAACAAGCAATAGCGCACGCAGGAGACGGAAGAACTCCAACAAAGGCTTTCTTGCAATCAGAGTTTATAAAGCTACGTGTGAATCAGGAGGCTTGTGCAAACTTGGTATTTTTTTTATCAAGTCACGTATTTCCATTATTATGACATGTGTTTTCATAACATCGAGAGAATTATGTAATGAGGGGTCTTCGGGTGTAACGAAGGGGACAAGTATTTTTCTATACCCAATCAGTGAACATTGTCGGGAAAATGGTGTAACAGGGTCCCCGGGCTGGTTCGCATATATGAACATATTCAAGTGTTAATCAGGAGGCTAGTGCGAACTGTTACTCACACGTATTTTCTTTATTAAGTCATGTATTTTCATTACTATATATATATATTTCCATAACATCGGGAGAATTGTGTAACGATGGTGGCGTGTATTTTTCTATACCCAATCAGTGAACCATGTCAGAGAAATGGTGTAACAGGGGGTCCCTGAGTGTAACAAGAGGTTATAACAGGTTATGGAAATACATATCATCATAATGGAAACATCGGTTGACTGTTTTATGAAAATTCATATCTTAATAATAGAAACACACATGCATGTATCATTACTTAGCTGGTTCGTACGAGTTCGTACATCATGATTTGGTTTGAGCCAAATCACACCTCTATGTGTGTTTGTTCAAAATCGTCACGTGTAAACTACTCGTGTGATATGTGATTGGTAGTGAAGTTTATGTGTTTAGCGGAGCAATTTTATAGACAAAAATAAATATGAGAAAAAAAGAAGGAAAAGAAGTTTGGTGTTGAAAAGCAGAATAGTTGGGTGTGTGTAGACTGAGAGAGCAAAAGAAATGGAAGAGCAATTTGCATTTGTGAAGATTCAGTATTCTAAGTGGGAGCCAATTCACAAATCAACCTATCTCTAACACTTCTTAATATTCTTTTTTTTATCTAGCGAAAAATTCATAAAATTACACATAGAATTAAGTTTTTCACTTAATTATTTATGGAAAAAAAATTCTCATCGGGGCTCCCTTAGATTTATGGTTTTCTCATTTTTTTTTCCTTCTCTTCGTCAAGTTCCGTCTGTTTCTGTTAAAATTTGAGATTATAAAGACTAAAATGTCACTGGTTGTATTTTAAATTTTCAAATGATGTCATTCTATGAACCAAGCAGGGGTATCTTAATCTTTTTGACCTCAAACTTTCATAAAAATAGACGGAACTTAACGAAGGAGGAGCAAAATGAGAAAACTGTAAATTTAAGAGTGGGGGTGGTGAAATCTATTTTTTTAAGAATAGTTAAGTGAGAAACACTTAATTATTATAGGTGTAGTCTCCAAAAGTCTATTTACTATTTCGTTGATTTCAATTCAACCTCGATTACACAATGCAATAAACCCTTTGTTTTTGATAGAAATAAGAGAGTGATATATTATTGATCTGTGTGTTGTGAATTACAAGAGACTAAATATAGAAAACCTAATATAATCTAACAGTTTTGACTTTTTTTGAAATAAAACGATCAAGTTTTAAACTCAACAGAAAAAGAATCAACCATTTGATTGTCACTAAATTACATGATCAATACACCATAATAATTAAATGTACAAGCCGTGGATTGGTGATAAATCAGACGTGTAATCTCCGTGCTTCATAAAATTCATGGTTACATCATTACTTATAATTCTACTTGTCCTTCCCTCCCTTTCACAGGACAAGTACAATTTGTTGAAAAAATGAGTAAACAAACGTGAGATAGGACAATCTCTAATCCCACCAAATATGTGTCAACCCAGTCACGAGGACAAGGAAATTACTCAATCTTACGATAGTACTAGAATCATTAGAATGTTACTTTCAATTACAATTAATATGATTCCAATTTATACAAAATGAGTATGTAAAGTACACATAATTAGTATTTATATTGTTTCTGCAAATTTTGATTACACGTATTAAATGTTTGAGAAGAATACACGTACCTATTTTCAACTAAATGTTATTTTACATAATCATCTTCAGAATATCAAAAAAATTTACAAATTAAATATTTATTTTAAAAATAAAAAATAAATAAAATACTCCTAACTAAAAATTAAATTTTCGAACTTAAAATTTTAATTTAGAATCTAAAAGTAGATTTATAGATTTGAAGTCCGAACATTAAATTTCTAGTCATGAGTATATTTGTTTTAGTTAAAATAACTACGTGAGAACGATGTATAATTCATGATAACTATATATACTTATCGTTAAAAAAATATTATAATTCAATCGTATAATTCAATATTTGTATTATTGACTATTTGTTCAGCCCAAATTGATTGAAGGAAAGTTAATAAATAGAGAAGCATTTGATAAGAAGTGTTGAAATTCAAACGTTGGACATAATTTTCTTTCTTATTTACTTCTTCTGCATCTATCGAACTGTAAGTATATGATGATACAGATACATTTACCCATTACTCACCACAATCATCTTTTCCCCCAAAAAAAACTTTCCTTTACCCTAAAAGCACATGTTTATTTCCTACATAAAGCTCCTCTCCTTGCAACTCTCTCCTTCAACCCTACCTTCTCTCTCTGACTCTCTCTTCTGGGTTTCTGCTTCTCTCAGAAATGCTCTTCCTTGCAAGCCTCAATCTTTGATTATCGTCTTTCATGCTCTGATGTCATTTTATTGGGATTTACAGACCATTTGAGGTCCTTTCAATGGCAGAGAGCTTTGACAGAGCAGCTTCAAGCCTTCTATGCGCAGAGAACACAGAGGATTGCAATGGCGCATATGGGTCTGAGCTCTCTCCTTCTGGGCGCCATCTGAACAATTGTGCCCACAGAAAAGATCCAAACTTTAGATTCAACAGATCGGATTTTTTTATTGTTTTCCCAATCCAGAGTGAAGAGACACTCAGATTGATGGTTGAGAGAGAAAGAGACCATTTGCCCAGAGATGATTATCTCAAGAGGCTGCGCAGAGGGGACTTGGACTTGAGTGTCAGGAGAGAAGCTTTTGATTGGATTTGGAAGGTTTGTTTAGTCACTACTCTCCAATTCAGTTGTGGGGTTTTGGGTTTTGATCTCTTGATTGCTGCTTTTTCTTTGATTGATTCTGTTTGTGATGGTATTTAGTTCAACTTTCTGCAAATGGGTTCTGATTATTCTGATCAGTACTGTGTCCTTTTTCTTTTTTTATGTTGATTTTCTCAATGAGTTTAAATTAGACTTTTGAATTGGTTATTAATTTGTGAACTTTCATTTGGTTGCTCTTTGATTTTGGATTCTGAAATTGGATTTGAGTATCCTTCTACATTCTGCATCCTTCCCTTTTCCCTTTGTTGAACTGAATTACACAGTTCTTTCAGTTTTTGGTTAACATCATGAACTAAGTTGTGCATTATGATGATCAACAGGCTAGCACTCATCACGGCTTTGGACCTCTTTGTGTTTGTCTATCCATGAACTACTTGGATCGTTTCCTATCAGTTTATGAGTTGCCGGTAATTCAAGAATACTTGTTGTTTGTTCTTCACATTGAGACTTTTAGCTGTTTCATTGCTGATTTTGGCATTCTTTGGGGGATTATAGAAAGGTAAAGCCTGGACCATCCAATTGTTAGCTGTGGCTTGTTTGTCACTGGCAGCCAAAATGGAAGAGCCCAATGTGCCTCTCTCTGTAGATTTACAGGTACAATCTCTTCAACATTGCCTTTTGTGAACTCGGTGCTAACATTATTCTTCTTTGAGTCTGATATCTCAGTCTCTTATCTATACGGGTAGGTGGGAGACCCCAAGTTCTTGTTTGAAGCCAAAACAATACAAAGAATGGAGCTTCTGGTGTTGTGCACGCTCAAGTGGAGAATGCAAGCACTAACACCTTGCTCCTACATTGACTATTTCCTCAGCAAGTTGGGCGATGATCTTGGTCACCTATCAGCGCCCTCCATCACAAAATCAGTACAACTTATCATCAGCATAACCAAAGGTTTCCTTTTTACCGCGTGTCTTGTTATGTGACGAACGCATTTATGTTGCTGTGAGATTTTAATAGGCTCAATACTGGTTTTGGTGGGAATTGAATGCAGGTATTGACTTCTTGGAGTTCAGTCCTTCTGAAATCGCTGCAGCAGTGGCAGTGTCTGTTTCTGCGGAAAGGCAAGCATGGAGCATTGATAAGGCCGCATCTTGTTTCATAAACATTGAGAAGGTAATTCTCGTGGCAACAAAAATAAACCCTTAACCAATATGTTAACAAATTTATGTTAATGCGGTTTAGCTTCTATGTTTCTACAGGTTAAAGTCACCAAATGTATTGAGCTGATTAAAGACTTTTCATTGATTAGTGCCTCATCATCTACCAATGCAGCAACTACCTCGGCTGCTCCATCCGTGCCTCAAAGCCCAAATGGGGTGTTAGATGCGGCATGCTTGAGCTATAAAAGCGACGAATTAACAGTTGGGTCATGTGCAAACTCTTTGCATGTTAGTTCCGAATCGAAGAGGAGGAAACCAGACAGGCCGTCTTGATCAGTATGGGACATCCCTTTTGCATAGTTATGAAACATGGACTCCGTCACGCCCGAGTTTGTTCGATCAGTTTGGTTGGATGGGAACTTTGTGTGTGGTTTCCTTGGAAGCACAGAAGATGAGGTGGGAATGGAGCAATGGTGTCATTGTTGAATGAATTGTGTTTCATTTTCATGCCTTTAGCATGAAAACAAAAGGAGGTAAATTCAGCAGCTGTTGTTAGCAAGTAGTGAGTGCCAATGGCATGCACAAAGTTTCATCAGATCAATATGTTGTGTTCAGTGGAAATAATATTTTTATTTTTTAAAATTTGTAGCTCTCATTTCATTTCATGTGATGAGAAATGGAAGATAATGAAGAAGAAAAATAGAGGGTTGGAGGCTGTTTTATTTGGCTCTTTTTAATTATTATTATTATTATTATTATTATTATGTCATTCAAAAATGGAAAGAGCAAGAAATAGCGGGAGACTCAACAACCGCGCTAATGCGACGTCGTTTGTTGTTTGGCAATGATTGCGGTTTCATAGGGATCGGAGTGGGCCCAACGGCTCTGGCAAAGGCCCAGAGTGTTTTTGTTTGTAGCAGTATGACCGGTCAACATCTGGGCTTTGGCCTGCACAAATAAATAATATAATGCAATGATGAAGATTTAAACAAAAATAAGTGCGAATAAGAAGCCTTGGGAATGGAAGATGCAGAGAGCTATGGAATAATAATCAGATGATGATGATACATATGTTCATTGCATCATATATATACTTTTTCTTTCTAATTAGGGTAAATTCCACATGACCCCCTTAACAATACGCGTGTCTCACATGATCCCCTTTAACTACAAAATCAATTTGTAAGGTGCCTTAACTATCCAAAAATCCCACTTTACCTTTTTTTGTTGACTTTTTTCAAAATTCTTTTATGTGTTTTGTGAAATGACAAAAATACCCTTATATCTGAAAAATGAAAATAAATAAATAACAATGATTTGAACTTTTTTTTCTATTTTCTCGCTGTACAAAATAAAGAATAAATGGTGAGAGGATCGAGACCGGAGGGGCGGAGAGAGAGATGAGAGGAGCTCCGGAGAGGCTTTTTTGTTTTGGAATAAATGGCATGGTTTTGAAAATTTGAAGTGTGGCCAAGGGCATTTTCGTCCTTTTACCTCAAATTTTAACAGTTTCCATCCAAAATTCTAACGGTCGGTGCTATCTGTCAGTTTATGATATTTGGGTGTAGCTCATTGTCCGTTTTAAAATATGGGGTAGTTAAGTGTCTTTTTGGTTATGTTGGGTGTAGTTTTGTGTCTTTTACCCTAATTTTAAAGCTTCAGCAAATAGATTTCTTTAAAATTAGACTTCTAATTTAATTTTAAACAAGAAAAAATATATATAATATGATATATAGAAAAGTTAGGCACATGTGAGATATTAAAAAAATGAAGGCCATAAATTTTCTCATGTTCGAATTTTGTTAGATGAGAGTAAACAATATACAATTTAATTTTCTTATCAACCATATGGTCAAAATACTGTATCATGTAACAAGAACTCTTTTTACCATAAAATAAACAGTAAACTAACCTAACTGAATTTAAGTTAAACAAAAGTTAGCTTAGCACCCGAACTTCCACTTACTTAATTGCTCTCAAAGCAATTGATCTTTTAAGATTCAAATCTTGGTTCAAGAGAGATAGACCTAATCTTAACAAAATTAACGAACAAACACGATAAGCATTTAAAGCAAATTATTAATGAAGTGACAAGGTTAACTATTTTGCATGTTTATATTTTGAATGATGTGTGTATGAATTTAACCAAACCAACGTGACAGTCACAAGAAGAGGATAAAATAAAAAATCTAAGAAGGAAGAGAAATCACCCATTCATCATCTTCAGATTCTCTTTCTCACACAAGTGATAATAAAGATAAGATTTACCAGTTATGAGGCAGAGGTAGTAAATTAATAATATACAAAGTTACCTTCACTGATTAACAACAGCTAAGCATGTTCAACTCATTTTATTGGTCACTTATCCCAGCAATCTTGAAACAATTCAAATGATAACTGTATTGCTAAAAGTTAAATTAAGTCGATATGTGTAGGCTTGAACTGTTATTTAAAAACGAGGTGCATGAGCAACATGAATATCATCTAATTTATAGATATTAAACCTTAAAAAAATACCTAAACCTTACACAAGTTGGGAATATAGTACATGTTTATATCATCTTCTCCATGATGAAGTAGTGTGGGTAGATATAGATATATCTGTGTGTGGCTCTTTTGTGTACCAGTTTAGTGGGGACCTACTGCAAAACCTGGGTAGGTTATAACTCCTCTCTATAGGGCAATGCCAAGGGCAATGGCCCCAGCCAGAGGCTGCTGCAGCTACGAGAATGCCTCCAAATATTTAAATTTGGTACAAACAAAATATAATCATAATGGTTAACATAGAGTGGTAGTTTTCAAGTCAGTGAGAAATTGAATGTGGGCTGTACGAGAAATTGAATGAGAGAGGACCAAAAACAGGCACAACGCCCAAGACACGAGTAACTTTTTGCAAGCTGAATAGAGATGGGTAAAAGTATAATGGAAGGGAAATGCATGAAAAGTGATAGTTTAGTATATTTAAGTATCGCTAATTTTCACTTTATCTTCTCGGCTCATGCCGCACCCTGTGTAACTTTTTGATCTCGTTAGTATTTTTTGAAAATGGCAAAAATGTTTTTGATAAAAAATTAAATATTTATTTAATATGAAATGATAATTGTAATGATATATAGTCATTTTGTAAAATAAAAATACAAATAAAAAGAAACTAAAACGGATACTACGGACAATTATCCCCCCAATATGATTACCATTTTTTCTAGAGATAACAATCCCGCTGAGGGTGACACTACTGACGCGGCGACTCAGCTCACGACGAGCCTAAAACGAGGAGGTCTCAACTCGACGAGGCCAGAGTTGGCGAGGGCCTTGAAGAGGGCCTGACCGAAGAGACCTACGACCTTACATTCTGTAGTTTTAGTAAGAGGGTGAATGGTTAAGGATTTACCCTGTGTGAAATAACACAACACTTCAGACCGTCAAGATCAATGTCAGAGAGCTTGACGACATAATCGAAAAAGCTTGACTGTGCTGCGGGGGGATCAGGAGAGGACGGATAGTGTGTAGGGAAGGCGATGGATTTAGATTAGGGTAATTTTAAAATGTGTCAAAGAGCTATTTAGTAATTTGAAAAACTTCACAAATTGTAGGATAGTGATCAACATTGATATTAATTACTCGTTCTGAAATGTCTTACATTTATACGTGCTAAACCATCATTTTCCCTCAAATTTAAATTTTCAATAGAATCATACACATCAACCAAATCAAGTAGATTAATTGAATACTCACTACTAAATCTAAGGCAAGGCAAGAAAGGGGGACAAAATTTCGTTCTGAACAGAAAGTTGTGATGGAACAAAAGGTTGTGTCAGATGAGCCATATGGAAAGAGTATTGACCAATGACAATGTTATTCCCCATCTCGTGCCTTTCCTGCATTTCTCACACCTATTGAGGCAATGCAATGTAAAAAATATTGAAATCTATGTTATTGGACACACTTCAAATTCATGATCCCATATGAGGGTTCTCTATTCCTTGTGCCTTCCCAATCAGGGGAAAAAGAAATTCACACTGCCAGAGGAGCTTCCTCCTCCACAAGCTTGACCAGTCAAAGCAAAGAGAAGTAGTGAAACTGAAATGTAAGTAATATTCAGTCAACCTAGTTTCAAGAGTTATATTATTCATGTTGTCATGTGCCTTCCTCGTATCTTATTTCACGCACTTGCTTGTCCTGGACAAAGGACACGCATATTAGGCTTTTTACTTACCATCGTTCCCGATGAATAGTTGATGAGTCTTTTCGGAGACCAAACCTGTATGCATCAGAGACACGATCAAATCTAATGTGAGAAATGCACTAAAACCCTTGTACAAGAAACAGCAAGTGGTGGGCAAGTTATAATTGTCCTCGCAAGCTGAGCTTGGATCCAAGGAGATGAAGGTGGAGACACCAAGGAACTGTGCCATGTGCTTTGAACCCTGCTAGTGTTTCACGGGTTAGGACGCGTGTCTCGCAAAGTTTTTTCCTTTCATTTCAATTCTATAAGTAAATGTTACACAAAACGTCAAGAACCAATCGTCAAAAGCTTGCTTGGTTCCTCCATAAATTTACTATCCCTGCACCTTATTATAGTCGGTGCAGTAATGCTACACAATTGAAAATTTCCGTGCCTATTATTTATTAGGAACTTAGCTCCTTAGAAATTTACTTCCTGGTTAGGCACATTGTGAGCTAGACATCAATAATTAGATGAAGTCAGGCTGACCCGTTGAAGTTAAACAACGATGCCACATGCGGCTGTTTGGGTCCACCGCCCTGGGGTAAGAGATAACTTCAGGAATGGGAAAGTAGACAAAGTGAGTGTTGCATATGCCTACGGTAATTCCACTATATCCAGCAAATGCACCATGTACCTATCAAAACAGGCATATGAAACATTCAGCTCATTTATTTGTTGCTCACAAAAGAAATGATGATCCTTTCATTTCAAGACAAATGCATACATACAAGATAACTGTACATTGCGCTAGTACAAAGCATTCTCTATTCCAAATCTAGGGTCCTACTGCCTTAAAATGGATGATCCAAATGAATATGTACTTTTCTTTCGAGGAATTGAATTATGCATGAATTACTAACAGTGCCCTATTACAACCACAAACCAGACCAAGTGGCAAGGAACTATTGCTGATAAAGAACACTAAAAGTATCAATTAATTAGTTGGTTAAGTATCTTAGGAAGATAGCGGATGGGGTCGTGGAGGGAAAATGAAGCACCAACTCCCCTTGTCCTTAATTTTTACTAGAATCTCAAGTGGTCGCTTACTTTGAGCTAATCCAATTTTACTAGATTCTCAAGGGGTTGCTTACTTTGAGCTAGTCCAACCAGTGTATATCAGTAATATTGGTTGTGAACTTCTCTAAATTATAAAGCATGAAAAGTTGTGGGTTGGAGGCTTTGGTTAACCAATGTATACAAACAATATTGGTTGTGAAATTCTATAAAAACTTGTGGGCTGGAGGCTTTGGCCAACCAATAAGGCCATTTTTGGCCCAAATCTACAATTTACATTGTAAGATGGCATCAGCCTGAAATCCTTAGTGAACTAAGGGCCATGTGTGTGCATGTACAGTGTGTGTTTGTGTGAGTGAAAGACTTACAGCATTCTGCCCCAGCACAGTGCATAAAATTCCATCTGATGCATTTGCACGGCATGCACGGATCATGTATGTAGGATCAATATACTTCACGTCAACTGGAACCCCAAACTCCCTAAAATATTTCTTCGTCTGGCAGAAGAAAATGGGAACAATATTACAAGTGACATCTTGGTAGAGAAATTATAAAAATGTTATATAGACAAATGAACTATTGACGCTACACTCTTATACCCTTATAAAATAACTTGTAAGTTTACCAACTGAATACAACCCAGTCCCGACAGGCTGGGAGTTATGCATAATATGATACATGGGAGAGTGATGCATGCAAACTGTTAAATAACGATGATATTATTTTCAAAGTACATAGATGCATGTGTACATAGATGCTTGCTAACGCAACACAATCAAATAACCTACAGCAAGTGAACCGCGTGAAAATGTAAGAGAGCAACCTCTTGCTGAAGATATACACCAATATCTCCCAGGACAATGTTCCCAGATGCATCAGTGGCATTGGTTTTCTGAAGATAATCCTGCATCAGAAATACAATACAAATAGCACCTCAGATCCGGTTTTATCTATTGTAACACTAATGCACTATTTTCTGTATACATAATATTAAATAAACTACTCAGATATGAAAATGCCTAAATTTAACGAATTTAATAAGAGGAACTGATCATTCGCCTTTCTTTTAAGTACCTAAGCAGTGGCCTACAGAGTACAGCCCCAAACATCTTGAGAAAATAAGTGGTCAAGTAACCTGAAATTTTGTATATTTCCTATTGATTAATTTAAGTGTGCCTTTAAGGCCTCCAAAATACCTCCTCTTATCCTAGCATGGGGCATCAATGGGCAATGGAGAGACCATCTAATGTCAACTAATTTGCAAATATAAACCCCACAGTTAGTGTCACCCTAAAATTATTATCTCATACACCACTCTTTGCAACCTCATGTTTTCATCTAAAACATATCATAGACATCTACCTTTAAACTACATTCATCACATAACCGCATCCATAGTTTTCTCACTAGAAAAGGTGAACAAAATATTCTTATATTTCCAACCTAGCGAGGTAAGAAAATATTGAAACTTAAATGCAGATTGAATAAAGATTAGTCATTCCCTCAATTCATAATTCCAAGTGTCAGTTTAATGCAAAAGTCAAAAGTAGCACTTTGATTGAACTAACCTGGCCTGCTCCCTCTGCTATACAGACAACAGCAGATCCTTTTGTTTCAATCAGATATTTTAAATGCCGCAGAACACCACGAGGCCCATGTAAATTAAAAGCTAACTCTGGGATCAAACATATGTCAATTTGCCCGCTGGCTAAGGATGATTGCATTGCAATAAATCCACTGCTACGACCCATCAATTTCACAATGCCCACGCCATGATAAGCACTATGTGCCTAGTAAGAATAAGGGCGATAATCAATTTGCTTTTCAGGACAATGCTTGTTATATGCTATTACCCCATACACAATCATAAAAATGGGTAAACATGTTCACCCGGAGGCATGTGGAATGAATGATAAGGCGAATGGGAAGAATTAAAATACATTTGTACCTCAATGTAAGCAGAATTTATCGCCCGTTGCGCTTCTTCAACAGCAGTATCAAAGCCAAAAGTTTTATCCATCATCAAAATATCATTGTCTATTGTTTTTGGGACACCAACCACAGCCACTTTCAGTCTTCTTTTACGACACTAAAAGCAAAATACAAATGAAATTACACCCAAAGAAAATTGAAATAATGCAACATACCAATGTATGACTTCACATAAAATATGAAACGATATGTAAACTGATGGAGTATACAAGAGTTTTCGCTGTTAAAAGTAAATCATAGAAAGAAAGATACTCTCACTCACTCAAAGAATAGCATAATGCATAGAAGGGTGACAATATATTGTGCAGTACACAATGTTCATACAAGGATTCTGGCTTAACAACCTCATTGTGTATGGCATTGGCCCCAGCATGTGTACCATTGCCACCCAAAACAAAAAGCATGTTGATTCCTCGTTCCTGACAGCGGTATGCATAACACTCATTAGATGGTCCAAGCCTGGCATTAAGCAGCATTTTCGAGAGAAATTTTTCTGACAAATAACACAGAATTATCAGCCAACAGAAAAAGGACAAATATTGGTACCTCCATACTATCCACCATGTCAGTAACTGATGGACCTCCACGCGAAACCCCTAACAAACTTCCACCAGAAAGGTGAACATTTTGAACAACTTTTCTTGATAACTGATTATCCATTTCAAACATGAACAAATTAGTCCAGACCCTCTTCAGAAGACAGAAAACTAATTCACCATAGACGCACCCAAACATAAAATCTTCATCAAATGGATATATCTTCAATTGAAAGTTTGCAAGAACAGATAGTGGAACTTACTGGCATTTCAGTTAAATCTATGTCAGAAAACCCACGGTAACCAAAAGGAATTCCCACGATCTTTTTCACACCATATATTTCAAGTGTGATAACAATCTGTGGCCAGATATACAATTCAAGTGCACATAAGAAACCAAACATAGAACCCCAATAGGGCAGTTTCAAGTAATTCAAGCACAACAAATAAATTTTCATATAACATGAAAATGACCTGTCTTATAACATCGTTAAGACCAGGGCAGAGCCCTCCACAAGTTACAATTGCTGCTTTCACCTCCTCTGGTTTAAAGTATATTTTCTCCCTCGGACCAGCCCGATGAACCCTGAAAGTTCTAGTTTCTATGTATCAAACAAAAATATACATTCATACATACATAAATTAACCAAAAAAATACAATATAACACTTCACAATAGAAATTACCACTGTTCCACCCATGTACAATTAGGATCGATACACTCGGCACCGGCAGATGTAGACGATGAAAAATTAATGACCTGGATTAACAATTCAAGAGTAACTTACAAAGTTGTAGCACTATCAATAGCATTTCTGGCAAACAAGCAATTCCTGGACCTTATGATGATGCAATTTGTTCATTACAGCTTCTAAAAATGAATTTGAAGAGACATTGAATACCTTGAGAAGGACTCGGTCGTTGTTATTGACATAGCCATGCCACTCCTCATCAGCTGGATATGCTTCCTCAAAGCCTCCAGTCACCGGACTCCTGAAACAAGCACAATAACGCATATATATCACTCACTGCCAATCCAAATTCAAGCAAAAATACAGAAGACCAGACTGACCTCATTCTGAGGCAGAAAGTGGAGGGAATCGGAGCTGCGTCGGGAAGGACATCGGTGACGTGAGGAATGTTGAAGCGAGCCTCGAAGTCCTTCTGGAACTTAGATTTCCAGTCGGGATCGCTGAAATCGAGGTTCTCGGAGCGTTGACTATTCGCGGTGAAGACGCGGCGGCGGCGGCTCCGCCTCGGCGCCGTGACGATCGCCGTGGAGTTGGATCGGGAACAAGGAGAGGAGGTGAAGCGGATGGAGAGAGGGTGAGGGCGGCGAAATGGCGGGGGCGGAGGAGGGAGGTTGGGGCTCATGACGCGCGAGAGAGAGTCCATTGAAGACGAGTGCGTCGGGTGATGTGAAAAAAGGCTGTGGACGATTCTATGGAGAGGAAGGGGACTTTTGGGATGGAGATGGAATCGATGAAGAAGAAGCAACTGTGTATGTGTGTGTGAAGGTGAAGCGGCGGTACCAGAAGAAGAAGAAGAAGAAGAAGAAGAAGAAGCGGAGTTGTATAGTGTACGGGCCTGACCCTGTTTGTCCTCACTGGAGAAACCGAGGAAAAGGGATTTTCAAAGTTCAACGGCTCGGCTGTGCGTGGCCAAATCAGCCTCGTCAATTCTCCATACAGATTCTGTTGAATCTAAATTCCTCTCTTCTTTTAGAAGATGGACATGCACTTTGACTTAAAAAAATATTTAAGAGAGAATTGGAAAAAGTCTTTTGTTACTGTGTTTTTTTTATAAACTCTCTCTTTATTAATGTTGTAGAAAACGCTAGGCGCCAATAAGTCAGATAGAGCCTCCGAACTGGTTCTAAACCGACCCTAAATCAGTATTGAACCGGTCTGAAGTGAACTAGTGCCTGAAAACGACTGAATAGGCCCAAATCGAATCGGTGAGCACGATTTTGGCGCCTAGGCGGTAGGGGTGAGCATGGGCCGGATTCACGGGTTGGGCCGAGTTGTCCGGACATTTCTGCTCACCCTTACTAGGCAGCCTCCTGGGCTGACTTTTACAACACTGCTCTTCATTGTATTATTGCAAACTCTCCATTATTCATGTTCAAATTTGCACTGTCTCCGCAAATCCGTGAAAATTAACGGAAATGTCACTTAAGTGTTGGACTTTTAAGTTAGCACGTTTAGGGGTGAACGTGGGTCAAAAAATCGGGCCAAACCGCTCAAGAATTAGACCGGACCGGACTCAACGGTTCTCTATTTCAAGAACCAGAACTATTACCCTCGGTTCTCTGGTCCCGGTTCCGGTTCGTTCGGATGCGGTCTCTAGTTCTGTTGTCAAAGTGGCCACCCCTAAACACGTTTGAGTTAACACTTAAGCGACAATTTTATTCACGAATTTGTATACACTGTGCAAAAATAAACATAAGTAAAAGAGAATTTTTACAAAAATGAACATAAGTGAGGGAAAGTTTTTGCAAAAATACAGCGAAGGAAAAGTTTGTGCAAAAAAACACAGTGAAGGGACAAATTTTCTGAAAAATAAACTAGTGAAACTAAACCAATGAATATGTACGAACTTTTTTTTTGAAAAGAAACAGACAAATATTATCAATTGTCTGCAAAGTACAATTAAGGTAGCATGACATTACAAATCATATCTACCTCAAGCCAGAGCCCTAATAGAACAAAATGGTCTTATGGAAAATCATCCTATAACCTGACCAACCTAAACGTTAAATCTGATAACCCAATATAAATTATAAGATAGATGATAACATAAAAGACACTCATAAATAATACAGAGAGAAAATAAATCATCTACCAGAACTGTCTCTTCCCAATTCTGGTCACCAACTTCAAACTCCATAACACAAATATCGCAAGACTATGACGACCCCTCTCAATTGAACCTCATTCCAAATAACTTTCAATCTAGGGCTAATCTATTGTACAATGCCGATTTTTATTTGATCGATGGACTGAATTGTTTAATTCATTAATGCTTGAATAAATCAGTAAATCATTGGAAAGGTAAGGATGTCACTATACCCAATGAAATAACTGAACCTTAAAATGTTGTAACCCTCACTTCTCTTTTTCTGTAGCAGCCACATCACACTTCAATGAAACTTCCAACCCAAACCAAAGCGTTATTGGTTTGGGGTTCCTGGGGCACGGAAGAGGTCCTCGTCCAAACGATATGTCATGTTTGTCGAAAAAATTATCATGAAAAACCGTTCGACTAAGTTAGATTTTAAAATTGTACGACTTTCTTCAATGGTACGTTCCATGTTTCTTATACAAATTATGATTGAGTGTAGTATAATAAATACTACATTAATATAACATGCCTAGCCGATAATTAGTGTATGTACATATTTTTTATTTATATAATAAGAATTTTATCATTTGTTTACAAACACAATATACACGCATTCCACGTAAACTCTCATTGTTTTTTTATTCTGAAATCCTAAATTAATTATTCTCTCTCCTTGAGGCGAGAAAACTTAAGTCTATGTTATTTTTTTGTGCGAAACAAACAATATTGTGTTTTTTTTCCAACTCATTTGTTCCTCTCTCACCCAGCCATGACTCACCCACTCGTGTAATGCTTGAATATACGTTGGAACGCATAGTTTTAAGCCATGTGTGTGCTACCTTTTTTATGATTAAGTAGTTTAGTTCTTCTTTGATCTATTTTATAGTATTGAAGAGGCCAATGGATAATGTCATTAATTAGTCATGCTTAATTGGGTCACCATTACATGCTTCATTGCATTTAATTAGAAGATTGGCGTTGACGTGTTCTATTTTGTATTTGCAAATGTAAAGTCATTTGTGGCGTGGGGGATGACCGAACCTAGCTAGTGAAGTATACGAAATTACGCCCAATATTGCGTATGAGAATTAAACCCACAATTTCATATCAAAAAGCGAGCGGCTAAACTATTAGACCAGATTCATATGGTATAAATCATTTTTAATACCGATCACATTATTTATTTGGTTGATATTTCAACTCAAGCCCTCAATTAGTATTCATGTTCTTTGATTTCTATCAAATGTGACGAATTTGAATGCTTGTACAAGAAATATGTGATCATCAAAAACCATGTTGACTTTCTTTATTAGAATCACACAAGAATGATCGAGCGTCTCTTTTTATTGTATAAGCAACCAATTAGTATAAACAAACATCTACCGTGTTCTTGGACTGTCTCTGCCACTGCTCATCACTTTCGCCTTATACGACCCGTCGTTCCTCTTATGCACCACCGGACTAGTCGCTCCGGTCCCCGACCGGAGAGTCTTGGCCCAGTTCGAATATTGGTAAGCAGGAGCCGTCGCCGTAGGATTCACCGGCCGACAAGAAGTCCTCGGCCTCGCCTCCTTCTTGGTCTCCTTAATCTCAATCTTTGTCTCTCCCTCCATTCTGATGTTTATGTTCAGCTCGGAGACCGTCTTGTTCCCTGAACCGGGCGGCTTGCGGTGGCGGTAGAGGCGGTGCAGCCGGAGGGCAAGGTGGTAAATTCCGTCCTTGATCTCCTCCTCCAAGTCCCTCTCCACCTCCGCCTCCAGCTCGCCGCGGATCTTCTTCTCCTCCTCGGACATGGTCGCGGTTTCCGGTACGATGATGATCGACGAATAATATTAATCTGCAAGAACCGGTAGAGGAATTGGGTCAAATAAAAATAGAAAGATCAGAGAATTGGTTTCTAGAAATAGAAGGCTGTGTTCGGACCGTCCATGTTAGGCTCGTGAATTTGAGTCGGTGAATTGGTCAGCCAAATTATATAAACGCGGCGCGAGGATTGTGACACGTGGGAAGTGGGGCCCGGTGGTGTGAGGGTGTTACAGTTATTTCGGTTGGTTAATTTGAAATTAAGCGCCAAATGTGTCTGGTCTTAGGTTGTGCTGATTTGGGCATTGAAATGAGAAACTGAAATGGTTGATTTAAAGAGTGCTTGACTTGGAAGGGAACAATAGAGAGAGGAATGGCCTTGAAGTAGAATCAAGAGAGGGGTACATGTTGATGTGTATACACTGGATAGCTACCACATAGGGGTTGGGCCGATATGGGCCGAGCCCATTCCAAACCCAAGGCCTGGCCAGGACACATTTCAAGTATTAGCTTTGTTAAAAAAAGTAGGACAAAATAAAATAATTTGGCTTTGCCCGGGTTCGAACCGGAGACCTTCAGTGTGTTAGACTGACGTGATAACCAACTACACCACGAAACCTTGATGCCCTTGTAACTGAAACCATAAATATATTAATCAATTCTTATTTGACCTCCTCTTATTTGTTAGAGTAAATGTGAATTATAGATTCAAAACTTCAACATATTTTGACAATTTATCTTTTATTATTTTCAAATTCTGTAGTCATTGTATATTGATGGAACCAGAGTGAATATATTCCGTAGTCAATGTATACTTTCACACAGTAGGTTTAGGGTTTAGTGCTAAAGATAGGATAAAATGGACATTTAAAAAAAATTAAACTTTTTTATATTACATGTCAAAAGATAAATATGTTCTTTCAGTTATGAGTTGAATCGAGGATAAAATGGTGATTTCAATTTTATCAATTATTTAGTCCATTTACAAATATGCCCTCCATAAATTGATTTTTGGGATAATTTCACGTACCTACAGCTGGTTTGATAGGTTTTTCACATAACTTCAAGTAACTTCAAAATGTGTTAAAAAGGTACAGTGAGGTTTATTTTTATTTTCATTTAGCTTATTTTCAGTACAAAAAAGACCATAATGCCCCTTTTACCTTTCAAATTTTCAAACTCATGGCATTTTTTTTTATTTCACCTCTCTTCAAAAATGATTGATTTTTGCACACTTAGAGACTTTAGATGATTTTGAAGTCCACTTATCTGAAATGCCAAGCTCCACAAAATTTGGAGTACGTTTGGTAAGTCAAAAGTGTGTTAGGATTTTTATGCTGGAAACTTGCTTGTTCGGAAAGTTCATGTTTCCAGCAGAAAATTTGAACCCACTTTTGACTTACCAAACAATCTCTAAATTTTGCGAAACTTAGTATTTTGGAATGACATGAAACTCAGCTACATATCTTATATATACCCCAAAATCATTTGAAGTCTCTAATTGTGCTGAACTCACCCATTTTTGAAGGGAGATTAAATGAAAAAATACATGAATTTGAAATTTTGAAAGTCAAAGAGCGATATTTTGATCTTTTTTGTACTAAAAATGAGCTAAATAAGAAAAAATAAACTTAACTGTACTTTTTGACACGTTTTGAAGTCAGCAGTAGTTATGTGAGAAATCTGTCAAACTAGCTGTAGCTACTTGAGATTATCCATTAATTTTTATGAATGGAATTTTTGTCATTTTAAAAAAATATTAACGGGACTTTCAAAAGAATTAATGGATTATAGTAAAGTGGATTTTTTGATAGTTACGGCATCATATAGGCTAAAACAAAAGTTAAATATATTAAAGTGAAAATGATTGATACTTAAATGTACTAAAGTATCATTTTCCTTAATATTTTTGTTACATCTTTTAAATTTAATTTTGTTTCATAGCCGTAAACTCTTAAATATGTAACCGTATTTACTTGGTTGGTCAATATCTCCAAAATATGTTTATTCATCAGCAAAGCCCTACATGTTCTACTAAATTATGACTATCCACAAATTTGAAGCTCCTCGAACACTATGGTTTTCTTCAAAATGAAAACCTGAATGACCAGACCTTTATCCTCCTAGAACCCCGAAATTTGCTCTTTGTCACTCGATGATCTTTACGCATGCTCGTCAAGGAGGATGAAAAGGCTCAACGAGAGACTATCTTTCAAACACGGTGCTACGTAAAGGACAAGATTTGTAGTTTAATTATTGACGATGGTAGTTGTACCAATGTAGCAAGCACTACCTTGGCCGAAAAGGTTGCTCTAATATTGATCAATCACTCACGACGCTACAAGCTTCAACGACTCAACGATAATGGAGGTGTAAAGGTCGCTTACCAAGTGGCCGTTCTATTCAAAGTTGAAAGGTATGAAGACAATGTCATTTGCTACTTAATTTTGATGGAGGTCGTACATGTACTATTTGGTCAGCCATGACAATTCAACCGGAAGGTATCCCACATCGGCTTGACCAACAAGTACACTTTCCGTCATAACATCCGCGACATCACTTCGTTACCGCTATCTCTAAAACAAGCTCTACAAGATCAAACACAAATATACCAACAAAAAAATAAAATGTGAGAAAAATAGAGTGTGTATACATTGAGTGCTAAACACATGTTATGTCTTCATCAGATTTTCAGTGTCATTTTAAAGGTTGACTTTATGATAAATAAAGTGTACAATAAATAAATAAATAGGTTTGGTCCCTAAGCCCAACTCTAAAAATTATATATATACATTATCAAAAGAGTGTTGTGAAGGGTTAAAAATACCAAAACTTCAAAGCAAAAAATAGGAAGATGACAGGGCGGTGCTTTTACCAATTAAACTTCAATTCCCAAACATAAAGTGTACGACATATATATTTTTATGATTAGAATCATTGTGTTGAAATGACGGCTCCAATTAGTGACTATGACCAGAGGTTTATAGATCCATTTAACTCCCGCGATTTCCAATTTAGCAATACTATTTTATTGTTGGTTAGAATGATTCAAATGTCTAACAAATGCAATATTACCTAACTCATTTCTCAATGAATATTGACACTGCAGAGACACATTTATACTTCAAAACCATAGGCTATAGCAGATCCAAATTTTGTGTCAATCTGTTTTCTGATTCAAACTGCCCTTATGCGATCGGTTCCAAAATCTACAGAAACCCAAAAGCCCAAGTTTGCCAATTGTGAGCTTCCAAAGCCTCTTGCATGCAGTCATTCAATTCCGGATGGGCCTTTGATCCAGTTCATTTTCAAGGCCCATACGAAGGTAAGGGCTCTGTTAAAAATAAAGAGAAGTAAAAAATTGGCTTCGCCCGAGTTCGAACCGAAGACCTTCAGTGTGTTAGACTGACGTGATAACCAACTACACCACGAAACCTCAATGCTCCTGTAACTCAAAATACAATTATATTTAGTAAATAAATCCAAAATCAACATCTAGTTTCTTAATTCTTCTTTGACTTTTTTTCTGGTTGGAGTAAATGTGAATTATACACTCAGATTGTGAAACTTCAACATATTCTGACGATTCATTTTGTTCAATACTTTTCAAATTTAGTGGTCAATATATATAATTGATGGAGCCAAAGTGAAGATTTTGAGTCTTTAACCGACACATTGAAATTTTAAAATAGTTGTTTATTATTAATCAAATGGAATGGACCAAATGTCACACATCAACTTAATTATATCATTAATGGTGAATTTTCAAATATTGTCTAAACGTAATTCGCAAAACTTTTTCATACAATGATGTTAACTTTTTAACACTCGGGTAATTGTATATTAATTATTTTTTGTCATGTAGTAATCATCTTGTGTTATATATTTTTTTTCAATTTTCCTTGTGATGGGCTCAAATATTAAATATCATTACTCTATGGATGATTCTTTTCTCAATATTATTACAAGATTGGTTGGAACAAGAAGAAGAGAATTAACAATATTTATTAACATTTTGTTTTTAAAAATTATTTGAATCTACTTTATATTGTTATAAAACTGTTTACTTGAAAATCACTCAAGATGGCATAATGGAATCAAATAATTCTGTTGGTGGTGCAATTCGATATTGAAATACTTTTAACACAATTTATTTCAGTGCCATTTTCTCAACAAAAAAAATTCAGTGCCATATAATATTTTCAACATTTAAGCACAATAATAAGGTTGACAAATTTCATTAATTAAAAGACAATAACCTCACTGTTCTCCTATAATCCACACAATTCACATAGCGATATTAAATAGTTCATTATAAAATTTTAATGAACACGACAATAAGACATGCACGTTTTTGGGCAACCATTATTTATTTATTTTTGTCGAAAAATGAACATGTTAGTTGTTTTCCACTACAACGGCTACTTTATCTCTAAATATATAATTGCAAATAATTTATTCAGTTTCTCTCTTCCCAATTATTTCGAACAAAACGGCTGTGATACAGCTAATCCAATATTTCTCCAATACAAAAATAAATAACCAACAAAATGGTAAAAGACAAAGTTGGCCTCCATCTCCTTGTCTTCTCTGGTTAGAAGTGTTCATATTTCAACCAAAATCGGTCCAATTACTCACCCGAATTACCTCGCGACCCGTTAGGCTTCACCCGTAGGTTCAAGGGTGGGTTGCGGATGAAAAATGTCTGATCCGGACGATAATGGGTGGATTGCGGGTTGAATACATCAAAATCATGGTTAACCGTCTCGTTCGCACTACACAACTTCCAATTCATTTAATGAATTTATCTCAATAAGTAAGGTAGCTCATTTAATTTATTAGGCTCATTTGAACAACTCTCCACATTCACAAACTGAATTTGGTGACTAGCGACCACTAATTCTCCTTTTATAGAGAGTTCTTCTTTCTACTAAGTTTATGTCATCTCACTTTGAATGCTTCAACTACTAAAAACATTTAAAATCAATATGTATTGTTTTAATGAGTTTTATGCCTAGTATGAAATTACATTTTCTTTTTTGAAGTTTTATATCATTGTGAAAATTTAGGCGGGTGATGCGGGTCGTCAACCAATTCAACCGCAAATTCGTGCGGTTTTTAGTATATCAGACCCGCTCTATTTTGGGCGGTTAACGGATCAGCCAAAGGTCTAACCGCATCTCTATAGTTGGGTCAATATATTTTCATCTGGGCGGTTGAACCACCCATGAACACACCTATCTCTCGTAGCCTAACTTTATCGCATGCGGATAAATATTCCAATTAATTAACTTTTTTCTTACGGGAAGCATTTCATTAAGAATAATCAGAGGTGCATGTAATAACCATGAGAACTAATATAGGAGCACTATGTGCCAGAAAGCTGAGTTTCATATTGTAATTTAAAAGTAAATTATGTCGAGAGAGTCATGAAATTGGACTTTTTTTCCAGCGATCATGTGTCATGTGTCATCTTTTTCCATTTCAGAGCGTAGTGCTCTCACAATGATTCTCACCGGATTTCTCATCACCTTTTGATCAAACACAATTTACCGCGTGCCCAAGTTTTTGGTCCCTCGCTCAATTATAATTGTGTAGTAATATTGGAATGGGTATTTTAGTAAATGTTACACCGACCACGTTTTAGGGAGTAGTTGAAAATTTCAAGTTTGGAAGCAAAACTAATTAACGCGGAGGACAGAGTGTGATTAGAAATATATGTTATAAATTTAGTCCTCAAATCAAAACAAAATGACAAATCATTTGATTAAGACAGCTAGCTTACCCTGTAATGTATCAATCGAAACACGCCATTAATTAGGAGGGCTTTTTAGTCAAATCAACCAACGAAAAATTAAAACCCAAATCCCCTAATCAGGATCTTATTCCATATCAATCGATTATTGCTGCCAATTAATTAATTTTTGTTGCCTTCAAGCGACACCCCATTGATTAAGCGTTATATCATTGAATGTGAATTTAGAGTTCGATTTATTTTGAAGGACAAAGAGGATGGTTTGATATATAATTTTTTTTAAATAATTAATTTTTATTAAGTTTTATTAATGCTCACTAGTTTATGTAAGATTAGAAATCATTTTATCCGCGAGGATAACTGATATTTACAAATGTACACATTTTAATTTTGGTTATTGTTCGGTTTTGAACTGAATCGAACCGTATGATTTTTAAAAAAATCGAAATCGAAATTAAAACGATGAAACTCGACTCAATTTTGAACATACTGGGTTTCTGGTTTGGCTAAGTTAAGTTTTTATAAATTAAATTTTATGAAATTTAACTTATTATTTGACGTATTGATTTTAGGTAAGATTTTCTCCGAATCATTCGTCATGAAACTTATATTTTGGACCGGTTTGATTTATTATTTAACTAAATTTTATTAGCCTATATTTTAAAGTCAAACTAATAACAGTCGGTGACTTGTGATGAAACAAGTGTCGAAATTGATCAGTTTTCTGTTCGTGAAATTACGAAAATGGGCATGTTAATTATTAAGTTATAGATTAGTGGAGGTGCACCAGGAAATGAAGAAACTAGAAAGTTTCGGGGAAAAAGGAGTAGCTGTAGTGCATGTGTTGTCTATATAAACAAAAAGTCCACAGCGAGTTTCTTCTCAATATTATAGAAGCATTCTTAGAAAGAATCCGAACCAACCCACAAAAAAATAATCATCACCCACCGCCACCGCCTCTCATTATTCATCGCCAATTCTTCGCTGTCTCTGAGTCTGCACTCTCCTCTCCTTTTATATTCTCCTCCTTCCCCACCTCTTCTCTTCACTCTCTCTCTCTCAAGTCTCAACCCATATTCATATTTTTGTGCTTTGTTAAAAAAAATATGAAGATGGGTCTCCAAGTTGCGTTCATGCTCGCTCTTTTGGCCACCTCGTGCGTAGCTCAGTCACCCTCCGCCGCGCCGACGCTAGCCCCCACTCCCACCCCTCCGACGCCGGCGCCGGTTCCGGCCACTCCCGCCCCGGCTCCGGCGGTACCTGCTCCGACTCCGGCGCCTACTCCGACCACGTCCCCGGCGCCGGCGCCGGTGAGTCCGGCGACGTCTCCGAGCCCCGCCCCGAGCACCGCCTCCCCGCCGGCTCCCGGAGTGGGGTCCCCCGGGCCCTCTGCCGGGCCCGTGAGCGACGTGACCCCCAGCGGCGGGTTCGGGGCCGGGTGGGTGGAGAGGGCCTTCGTCGCCGGGACTGCTTTGGCGGGTGCTTTCTTGGCCGTCGCATTGGCCTAGAGGGGATGTGATTGTTGTGGAGTTGATGATATGTTTTGCTTTCTTGAATGTTGTTGATTTTTTTTGGGGGGTTGGGTTTTGGTTATTTGATTTTGTGTTTCGTTGATTAATATTCTCTACATTGTTGTTGTTATTGGGATTATTTGGGGTGTACATGGTGGAATCGATCATTAGTTGAATAAAAAAGTTGTATTCTTTTCGTGTTTTTTCTTAATTAATTCTCCGCCAAGTAAGTGTAACACCACTTCATCAGTTCTTAGAATTCAGTACAGAAAATGTTCAATCAAAAACTAAATTTAATTGGAAATATTTTGAGTCTACCTAATGACTAGATGAAATGACACATAAATCGCTAGTCTAATAACTAATAAGTATATGAATGTAAGATGTTTGTTTTGATTGCGGTACAAAAAGTATTTGCTAATTATTAGAAACATAAAATATATTTTGAGTTCATGAACGTTTTTTTAAGGAAAAACGAATTTTATTAATTAAATAGCAACTAACCCACCATCAAGTCGGACAGTTGAAACTGCATATGGTGGGAAAGAACACTCACAATAATTACCGCTACTGTTAATTAAAACAAACATGGTCAATTCGTGAGTCATTTGATTATGAGCAAAACAAAGAACAGAAGTTCCGATAATGGATAATACGCAACACCGTTCGCTAATGATTTATCCAAAATTGTTCAGCTCGACCCGTTTAGCAACATGTAAAGCCACGACCTTCAACTCATATGGATGGAGAAACCCCATGATCTTGCTGCAGAATGCTTTACACATGCATCTTTGATAACCTCGGAGACCAACCGACTCAAACCAGTTAGCATCATGCAGAGCCTGTACCTACAAATAATACGAATGAAGAAACCATGTGATCTTGCTGCAGACCGACTTAAACCAGCTTCCTCGATCAACCTTGCAATCAATATGGGCATCAGAAAATTCAAATCCTCCCACCTTATTGGGTTTAGTCGGATCAATCCATTGACACTAGAGACCCCCCGTTTCCTCCCAGTAGCATCCCAATAAGGCACGTGTTGAATTTTGAACAAGCTGAGACCCCCTAGTTCGGTATGCTTGCATTAGTCTACCCACCAGCGCTAGATAACTCTGGTTCCCTCCCAATACCGGCCTACCAACCAACCAAAAGCAAAACCCCAACATTTTTTTATTAATGACATTATTTAGTAGATGAAACAAATGAGAAATTTTTTAATTGTCATTGCTAGAAATAATGAGAACTTGCTGCAGACCGACTTAAACCAGCTTCATCAATCAACCCTGCGATCAAATGGGCATTAGAAAATTAAAATCCTCTTATCTTATTGGGTTTAGTCGGATCAACCCATTGACACTAAGGACCCCCCGTTTCCTTCAAGTACCGAACACAATAAGGCACGTGTTGAATTTTGAGCAAGCCGAGACCCCCTAGTTCGGTTTGCTTGCATGAGTCTACCCACCAGCGCTAGATAATTCCAGTTCCCTCCCAATACCGGCCTACCAACCAACCAAAAGCAAAACCCCAACGTTTTTTTATTAATGACATTATTTAGTAGATGAAACAAATGAGAAATTTTTTAATTGTCATTGCTAGAAATAATGAGAGATTTATTATTGATGTGTTTATTATTATTATGTACAAGAGACTTCTCTTTATAGAGGGATATAAAAACCATAATACATTTGGGAAAACAAAATATAAATATAGGAAACTAAATATATGAAACCTAATATAATCTAACAGCCCCCTCCCCCTCAAACTCAATGCGGTGAAATAAGAATTGAGTTTGAAGCTAGATAATATTGAGTTGTGACGAGAGTTGCGGTTGCCGAGAATGTTGTCGAGATGATACGAAAAGGATTGATGATGGAGATGTTTGATGCCTAATGTCTGATGCTTGATACTGCCCGCTGGCTGATGGTGAGATAGCAGATGCCCGATGATGCTAGGTGCCTGATGGCTGATGGCAAGATTGCAGATGCCCAATGATGTTAGATGCCTGATGGCGAGATAACAACTGCCTAATGATGTCTGATGCCTGATGGTTGATGGCGAGATAGCAAATGCCCAATGATGCTAGAAGCCTGATGCCTGCTAGCTGATGGCCGAATTCAGTCGATGCGCGATGCTGAAGTTTGATGAAGTGGAGGTTTGATGCGAATTGATGATTGATGTTGAGATTGATTTAATTGCCTCGCTCACCCGTCATAATCACGAATCTTTTACGAGTGGGCAAAACGAAAAATTCGTAGAGATTAATTGTTGATTTGGTAGGTTGATTGTTGTGATGGTGGTGATAACGTGAGGTTGTTGATGATGATGATTGATGTTGGGTTGTTGATGGTGGAGAGATAGTTGGGTGATTAAGAAGAGTTGATTGGTTGATTATGTGTTGGTTTTGGCGGAAGCTAGAGGAGGTATTGGTGGGTGGTTGATTGGAGCAAGAGGGATTAGGTTATGAAGTTGATTACGAGATTGGTTATTTGCGGAAGCGAGAGGTTAGAGATTGAGATTGAATTGCCTCGCCCACCCGTACGAATCACAAATAATCGACGAGTGGGTAAAGCGAAAATTTCGTAGAGATTTAACTAAAGATTGATTATGACTCTGATACAATGCTAGAAATAATGAGAGATATATTATTGATGTGTTTATTATTATGTACAAGAGATTTCTATTTACAGAGGAATGAGAAAACTCTAATACATGTAAGAAAAGAAAATATAAATTTAGAAAACTAAATATAGAAAACATAATATAATCTAACAGTCATCCTCAATAATATATATTATACATATAATATATTATATATAACGGAACCATATCCCATCTCCCCATCTCATTTTAGAATTGGGCGCCGCTTTAGCTTCGGAGATGCAGTGACGGGGCTAGAAGACGGTGGTGCTCCAGACGACGAAGGTGACTTCGACGGTTCAAATGGCGATTCGGCCGATTCATTCACAGCGGCTTCAATCTACGCCGAGAACTGGTGATTCGGCTCCTCACCCACGACGGCGACTCTGGCTCGACGCATCCCAGACGACGTCAACGACGATTGATGGTGGAAATGGAAACTCAGCTCCGTCCCCACGACGAATTTGATCTACGATGACAACATGCGATTCAGCTCCTTTCCCACGACAACGACTTCATCTCGATGCATCCCAGACTACGGCGGCGACGATTGACGCATCTCGCCGCCGCCATCTAATGTTTATGGATGTCTCCTCTTTTCATCACTAAATTGTGTAAAATGTGCATTTTCTGTATTTGTTGTGTTTAAGATTAGTGTATAAAATATGTTTACATCTTTCTGATAGTATATAATAGCCAAAAGAAATTTATAATTAATTTATATTTATGTTAATATATTATTGATGACACAACATTAATCTGGACCATTAAATGTTTCATTCAATAAATTACGAAGATTCTAAGTTCTGTGATAAATTTGTTGATCTGAGCTCAACACTCGGGCTCGTATTTCCAGTTGAGGTACTATTTCCTTGTCGCTCAATGAAATGGGCCTTCTCAGCTCGGTCGATAGTCCAAATCTATTTTCATGCAATCGGGCCCATCTGACTTTAAAGGAAGTTTTAATTTAGGTCCACTAGCCATTAAATGATATCGTTCCCTCACCAAGAGGCCCATTTCATTTATTCTGTTTTCTTGGAAATCAAGCAAGTATTCATTGAAATTTTCTGATTTCAATTTTATGAAAACCTGATTTCCATTTGTAAATTTACTCCAATTTACTCTCAGGAACACATTATTTCTTTTGTATAAACGAAATTTTATGATTTCATTTTATACAATTACATAATTTTATTTATATACTTATTTTTCAGTTACTAATTAGAGATTTCATCTCACACATACTGCTTATTTTAATTCATTCCAGCTAATATATATATATATATATATATATATATATATATATATGGATGCACTTCAATACAAACTCATCCAAAATGTCCGAACTTCCAAACTCTCATCTGGCGGTCCATTTTTTCGCGAGCGAAGATCAAGCGATACGTGGCGGAGCGGTTCGCTAACCCCGTTAGTCACAAATAGACGAAGAGCTAAGGGCACGCTCGTCATTCCAATATCAGATTTGATGTATAACATTATGTGTTGTATTGTATAACATCATATTGTGTGTGCTGATCACGCATTTAAAGCGCGATCATTCAGCGTTCACACTAAAAATAGGCGCATTTAAAGCACGATCACGCATTTAAACCGCGATCATTCAACGATTCGCACTAAAAATAGGCGCATTTGAAGCGCGGTTGCGTATTTAAACCGCGATCATTCAACGATTCACGCTAAGAATAGGCTAGATCTAGAGAGCGATCGTTTATCGTCTTGTGTGTTGATGAATATTATATAATTAATCTGGTTATACAATATATAACAACATGTTATATGTAGTACATCGACATGTTATACATCGACAATGAGACAGTTATACACAATCCTCTGAAAGTGGATAATCATTTTATGTGCTGCTGAACATTATTAACTTAAACTGGTTATACAGTACAATTCGACATGTTATACATAAACAGAAAAACAGATGCAAACTTGATTAATATAAAGTTTGTCTAGAAGGAGAATCGATTACAAAACTTTACAAACACAGAAAAATGAGTAAAAAATATGTAGCGACGGTCATCAGTAGTTGTCATCCCGTCGTCATCGTCTTCTGCACCTCAAATTTGTTGTAGATGAAAGAAAAACCCTAGATTGGATCGAAACTGGCTAAAAAATAGCAAATAGGAAATCACAACATAATAATCGACTGCAAATCTATCATGAAATCGTGCTACTTACCGATAATTCTCAACCGGATCGACGACAACAAATCACTCTTCTCGCCATCTCTGAAACAAAATCAAAATCGCTCTGATCGCGTTGTTCTAAGAAGCCAAACCGTAGAAATAGATATTAGGTCATGTGCGCGAAAGGACCTAAATACTCTTCACAATCCGTCTCCACTCGTTAATTGGCTTCAAAAACCGTCTGCGCCAGGTGTCACTCTCACGTTGCGCGTGCTCCAATCTAACAGCTGTGCTCAGGTTGGGACGTTTTGACATTTTTGGCTGGTTTTTATTTTGATACCTACTGTGTGTATATATATATATATATATATATATATATATATATATATATATATATATATATATCTTCTATTTATAATTTATCGACCCATTTTGTTCGTCTACATGGCTTCATTTGCATCAACGGTACGTGTGGTTGTGAAATCATTTTCATTGTTGTTGTGAGTGTACATTTAAACTGAAACCTATAAAAAAAATTAGAATCGTGAGGGTATAAAAATCAAAGTGAAGATCGAAGGATTTGTCATTGAAAAACAAGTACAAATAGAAGACATTACATATTACATAGAACTAACACGATGGTCATAAAATGGCCATTTTGATTTCAATTGAACAGCCAACAACCCTCGAGAGAAACTCAATTTCTATTTAATAGGGAAACAAGTAATATATACGACCCAATTGCTTCATCTTCAAAAGGGTACAATACAATATTAGTCCCACGTGATACCAAACATGACAAAATAACAAAATTATGCTATGTTCACAACCCACCAAACATGATAAAATAACAAAATCATGCTATGTTCACAACCCTTCCTTCCAAACATGGGTTGTGAGTGAGAGATGCTTCAATGGCATGCATGTGTAGCACGCGCAATAACAATCTGGATCTCCACCTATCAGTTTCAAATTTTAGTTAAGTTGTGCTTTAATATAGTATTAGAACGCCATTTGTTTCGAGTTTAAGGTCTATAAATATCTGTTTCGTCTTATTTGTTTCCACGCGTCGTTCAACTCGACTTCCATGCGCGAGAGGGTATTAGAGTATCAAATCAAAAAAATGTGAAAATGTTCACCGCCTTAATAACAGTCTAGACCTCTATCTACCAGTTTGCATTTTTAGATAATTTGAATTTTAATAAAAATATATCGAACATAAATAAAGAAAAATAAAAAAAGAGTTTTAAAGCTCAACAAATATAATTTTGAAAGAAACATAAAGATTACTAATTTTCTCAATTTGGAGAACTTTGAGATGATTTTTTAATTTTGTGTTCTTCTAAGAAACTCAGACTTGTCACAATTTAATCAAGCTACTAACAATATCTATGCAAATGAGAAAAATAATTTACAAGTTGACAAGTGAGGACATGCATATAGATATATGTATATAACAATTCCACATACACACCGTCTCAATCATATATATATATATAGCTAGTAGCTATCAGAAGATTGAGAAATTATGGACAAGAAACAAAAATGTTACTTTGAAAATAAGAGGCCATCTCTCATTTTGAGTCTGATCCACAGAGAACCACAATTAATGACGAGTGCTCTTACGTTTTAGACTGATTCGTCTCTTCCTATACTGTTTTTGGCTCTATCCTTTGCCTTTTTTTTATTCTTTGGATTCTTTTTCCTACTTTAGAATAAAAACTTTAAATCATTATTCTGTTTGTTTCAATATAAAACAAATATTTTTATAAATGAATATCATATAATAAATACATTCATTTATTATTTTAAAAATTATATGAATTCTCATTAATATATTGTGAACCGATGTATTAATCGGGTGCGGCGGCTTGTACCATTATCTTAGGGTTTGTTTCGTCGCAATTGGGTGAAGTCTTGCGCGTCGATCTCTTATGAGTGTCGACGTCTGTTTGGTACTGGCGGCGACGTCAGTGTGGTGCGGCGGTAGGAGCAGAGCTCTTGTGGAGGTAGATCTGGGTCTGATAGAGGTGTGGTCGGGTGGTAGATCAGGTTTTGATGGAGGCGAGGTTGGGTGGTTTGGGGATGGACTGAGATGGGTGAGGCTGGAGTTGCAGATGGGTTGCGCCTGGGTTACGACGACGGAGCATGAACGGCTGGGGGGTTTTGCTTTTGGTTGGTTGGTAGGCCGATACTGTGAGGGAACCGGAGTTATCTGGCGTCGGTGGGTAGACTCATGCAAGCATACCGAACTAGGGGGCTCGGCTGGCTCAAGATTCAATACATGTCTTATAAGGATCGATCGATACTGGAAGGAAACGGGGGGTCCCTTGTGTCGATGGTTTGATCCGGTTAAACCCAATGAGCTGGAAGGATTTGAATTTCGTGATGGCCTTATTGATCGCATGGTTAATCGAGCAGGCTGGTTTAAGTCGGTGTTCAGCAAGATCACGGAGTTTCTCCATCCGTATGAGTTGGAGGTAGTGACTCTGCATAATGCTAACTGGTTCCAGTCGATTGGTCTCTGGGGCTATCAGAGATGCATGTGTAAAACATTTCGCAGCAAGATCACAAAGTTTCTCCATCTGTATGAGTTGGAGGCCGTGACTCTACATGATGCTAAACGGGTCGAACTGAACAATTTTGAAGAAATCAATAGCGAACGGTGTTGCGTACTATTCATTATCAGGACTTCTGTGCTTTATTTTGCTCGTAATCAAATGACTCAGGAATTGACCATATTTGTTTTAACTAACGGTATAGTTGTGATTATAGTAAAATGTTTATCCAATCATCTGTAATTTCAATTGTCCGGCTTGATGCCGGGTTAATTACTATTTAATTAATAAAATTCATTTTTACCTTAAGAAAAAAGATTTCAACACAAAACCAATATGTAATGTTAAAACTTACCTATACAAGCACAATTAAATTGTATATCTAGCTATTATATAGACTGCAGTTCTGTGTTGTCAATTATAATTTTTGGACTTTCTAAATATGGTATGAGGACAACACTGAGGTAATTAATTAATTGATTCACTCATTATTGATGAATTAATTATATCAAAGAAGCAACAAAATATACATGGTATGATACGCGAATGTATATAGAGAAAAGTTACAGCTCACTTTTCACTGTGATTTTACGCAAAAACATTGAATTTGTGTACATGACTAATGTTTCCATAATTATAGTAATGAATTAGCGCAGTAGCTAATTTGTAATTATCACGTCTCTTCTATTACTGCTTGATTTGTTTTTTCACCAACTAGTACAAAATGAGTGGTGTATTGTACTGCTATCATCATTTGAAGACTTTAAACTCATTATTTATAAATATTTGTATTTAATTGTTTTTATATGGTTATTCATATTTAATTAATCGACAAAAATATACAATATTCATTTTAGGATACTTGAATGTCCTAAACTGAATATACATTGTTCTTAATTGAAATGTTAATTTTACATTAGATAGTAATGCATTGTTACTATAGGTTAGTTTTTCTTACTCACAAACAGACTAAATTAATTACTATATATGAGTGTCAGCTTTGATTTTTGCAAGAATTGGAGGTGAACTTACCATTTTTTTTTTGTAAGTTGTGTACATTTTTTTAAAATAACGAAAATGTTCTTTAATTAATTTTTTAAAAATTTAAAATTTAAAATATTTTTTTAATTCGAGTTTGTTGTTTTTTTTATTCTCCCGGACGTCATCGATATTATTCCTCGAAACTTCGAATTTAGTTGAGTTTGGAGTCAAGAGAAAATTCAGCGAGCTGAGGTTGTAATTGTTTTAATTTTAAAAATAATAACTTAAAGACATTTTTGTCATTTATAAAAGAACATACACATTATGAAAAAAGAGTGATAAGTTTAGGACCATTTTCTAACAAAAGAAAGTTTATAACCACTTTTTTCAAAATTGAAATAATTCATTATTTTTTTAATTGTTTTAACTATATATGAATTATAAATAATGTATATATATATATATATCAGAAGTACTGAACTTCTTTGCAATCACATCACATCCGACTAAAAATATGTCATACCCACTCTAGTATTTTCGAGTCAAACTTTAATATCATTTTTTGCATATTCTTTGTTCCAAAATAAAAGTTTAAGGCATTATAGTTTTCTTTAAAAATACACATTATAATTAAGGATAATTTCACCCGTTATCTTCTAGACTAGGCCAAATTTCATCCATTATCTTATAAAATTGTTTTTTCACTGACACTTCCCTACTTTAACAATTATCGCACTTGAGTATTTTTCGTTAGCTTCCGTTTAAATTTGAAATTGAAAAGACAAAAATGCTCATATTTTGTGTTTTTGTGTGAACTACAATGACTTTAAGGTATTGAAATTGGAGAGGTGGGTCTAGAGGACCATTTCATTCGGTGTGTGAGAATTTCTCACATATAGTTGGGAAAGAAGAGAGAAAAAATAAAGATGTGGATTGAAAATTTAAAAAAAATATTGTCTTCCAACTTTAAATTATGACAAATTTGAGCGGTACCTAACGAAAAATACCCAAATAAAATAATTGCCAAAAATAGAAGGTGTCAATCAGAAAAAATAATTCTAAAAGGTATAAGTGAGATTTGGCTTGTTTTAGGTGTTAATTGAATTTATCCCTTATAATTATGAGCTTAAAATGTTATTTTTGTTGTAAAAGAGTGGGCGAATAAGTGTGCGATGAGAATTGTCTATAAATTCCAAAACGCACCTCTCTAAATCAACGCTCTCATTTCTGCTTGGTTGCTCTCAAGAAACAGAGACAAATGAAGAGCAACGGTGCGGTGGCGGAGGCGAAAGTGCCTCTGCTGGACGAGTACTTGTCCTCGCCGGTCGGCGACGGTGACGGCGACGAACAGCTGACCCTTTCAAGAAGGGTCTGGATCGAGTCCCAGAAGCTCTGGCACATTGTGGGCCCTTCCATCTTCAGCCGCCTCACCAGCTACTCCATGCTCGTCATCACCCAGGCCTTCGCCGGCCACCTCGGCGACCTCGAGCTCGCCGGAATCTCCATCGCCAACAATGTCATCGTCGGTTTCGACTTCGGACTCCTGGTACTATCTCAACTCCATCAAAAATGAAAAAAAATCCCATCTTTTTGTTTTTGGGTATCAGTAAAAATCTGATCTTTTTATAATTTTGTGTTGCTCTCAGTTAGGGATGGCGAGTGCTCTGGAGACCCTTTGTGGGCAAGCTTATGGGGCAAAGAAGTACCACATGTTGGGTGTTTATATGCAACGCTCGTGGATTGTTCTCTCCATTTGCTGTGTCCTGCTCTTGCCTCTATACCTCTTTGCTTCTCCGTTCCTGAAGCTTCTCGGCCAGCCGTCGGATCTGGCGGAGCTGTCTGGTTTAGCGTCCATGTGGATGATTCCTCTTCATTTCAGCTTTGCGTTTCAGTTCCCGCTCCAGAGGTTTCTTCAGAGCCAGCTCAAGACTGCCATCATTGCCTGGGTCTCTTTGCTGTCTCTTCTTGTTCATGTCTTTGTCAGTTGGTTGTTTGTGTATAAATTACAATTTGGGTTTGTTGGCATTGCGGTTACTTTGAATTTTTCTTGGTGGGTTTTGGTGTTTGGCCTTTTGATTTACGTTTTCTGTGGCGGGTGTCCTCATACTTGGACGGGTTTCTCCATGGAGGCGTTCTCTGGTCTTTGGGAGTTTACAAAACTCTCCACAGCTTCTGGGGTTATGCTATGGTATGTTTACTCAAAACCCAATTGGCGATTGCTCGTTGTTTGTGAATTGTGATTGATTAATTGCTGTTCATTGGCTAGCTCATGGTTTCATTAGCCCGTGTCAATCTTACTCTTGCTGTTTTGTGTTTTCTTATTGTTTCAGCTTGGAAAACTGGTACTATAGAATACTCATATTAATGACTGGGAATCTGAAGAATGCAGAGATTGCTGTGGATGCTTTGTCGATATGGTACGCTTCTTCGACATGTTGATTATTGTATTGTCATGGTTTAACTGTATTTTATTTAGTGAGTGAGATCATAGACTTGTTTGTAGCTAATTGAATATTCTGCTATTGCTTATTAGATTGTGAGTTTGTGACTTTGAGATTTGTCTTTCACTACCACTGCACATTATAATATAGTAGTGAACATCTCAGTTCCGTTTTCAGCATGTACTCAAACACCAGTTGTTGTGTTTGACTTGTGGACTCATATTGTTTATGTTTTTTCTCTGTCAGCATGTCGATAAATGGATGGGAGATGATGATTCCTTTCGCCTTCTTTGTTGGAGCCGGGTAACTTGTCATACATTTCCTTCATAACTTTTTTGTCGTGTGGTACACAATGAGTCTTGTGTTGAATCCCCAATCAAATCCAGATCATATGTTTAGTATTTCATGGCCGTATATAAATGAATGGTGATGATGCTGTGGTGGTCGCTATCCTTGTTTGGATTTTGGTCCCTGCTGCAAAATCGACAATACAAAATAAAATGTCCTTAGAAAACTATTATGAATTGTTGGTCCCTCCTGCCTTTTTGAACAAGTCAATAATTGATGAATTTTGATGAGTTGTTATCATCTGAAGCCATAAGTTGGTATTTTGGAAATTTCTTTAATGCTTTTAGTTTGTTTTTGTTGTTTCTCATGTGTGGTTGGTCTCGTTTGTCTTGTTGATAATTACACGGAAATGAAATAGTTAAACAAAGAACGATAAAGACATTTACCATTTAGTTGTTACCCATCTCATCATTGAATTGCTATTTCATGTTTTCAATCGATTCAATATCTGAATCATAAGTAGAAAATTACAAATACTTGCCGTGTCACACATGTCTTGCAGTTTTGCCGTTTTGTCCTTCAATTGCAATCCTGCAAATAAGCTGTATAAAGCCTGAGGAGGCTGTCTCTGTTGGATAAGTGTTTCTGGCTAAATCACACGACCCTAGGCTATCATGATGGTTTGGTATCTAGTGAAGAACCTCTTAGAAGGGTATCTTCTTTAATCAAGAAATGAATTGATTATACATTGTCCATACATGAGACTGAGGTTCAGTAGTTAAATTTGTAACTTCTTGATGATTAATAGATAAAATGTCTTATTTTGAGGGAGAACCTAGCTAGGATCTATAATATGGATTGAGATGATTCTTGAGCTGAGTAGTTACTGATAAATGATGACCGTATATTGGTGTAATGATGCAGAGTGAGGGTTGCAAACGAGCTTGGAGCAGGGAACGGAAAAGGAGCCAGATTTGCTACAATAGTGTCAGTGGCAACATCTGCTGTAATCGGTGTCTTCTTCTGGATATTGATCATGATCCTCCACAATGAAATTGCACTGATATTCACCTCGAGCGGGCCTGTTCTGGCAGCAGTGAATAAGCTCTCACTCCTCTTAGCTTTCACCATTCTGCTCAACAGTATCCAGCCAGTCCTCTCTGGTTAGTTTGTGATTTTTTTTTTCAAAAACGACGCCAACTCTAGAGAACTTGTGTATTAACTTAAATTTGCGTGTGCAGGAGTGGCTGTGGGATCGGGATGGCAATCGTATGTGGCTTACATCAACCTAGGTTGCTACTATCTTATTGGCGTGCCTCTAGGATTTTTAATGGGATGGGGCTTCAACCAAGGAGTTATGGTACATATTCTGCTACTCATTAAATTTCAGCATAACATTTCGTGCTTTATCGACTACTTCACAACAAAAACGCATCAAAAAACAACATTCAGCACTAAGGACTCAATGATGTCGACTTCATCTGCATTTTGATTGTGTGCATGTCATGATGTTTTGTTCCGTTAACATATATGAATTTAATGTAAATAGGGAATTTGGGCTGGGATGATATTCGGAGGAACTGCGATACAGACCTTGATACTGGTCATCATCACCATCCGATGCGATTGGGAAAAGGAGGTAAGCGGGAAAAAACTCGAAACCTACACTGGTTTTGTTACATTTGCTTCTGTACATGAAGTGTTGGGTTTATAAGGTGACGAGCGTGTTGTGGTTAACGAAATGCAGGCAAGGAAAGCGAGCTTGGATGTAAGGAAATGGGCTGAAACAATCTCGTAAGGAGAGAATAAGAACTTGTGTTGCAAGCAAGCGATCTATAAATGGATTTAGTTCTCTCCTCCAATTCAATTGTTTGCTTGTTTCTTTAGAAAATGATGTATTTGTAATGCGCTAATATGTAATGATCATGCGCCATGTTCACAACTTTACATCTTACAAAATAATTAGTGAACTTTTGTTGGCAAATACGGTCCCATGGTCTAGTGGTCAGGACATTGGACTCTGAATCCAATAACCCGAGTTCAAGTCTCGGTGGGACCTCAATTTTTTCCTTCTGCCATTTATTTGTAATAAAATATATCTATTTTTATTTTCCAGAAAAAAAAACTTATGTCTGCAATGTGTTGTCTTCGCTTTGAATCATTTTGGAAGAAAATAAATAAACATAATGTGTCCAAATCAGTCAATTTGCATAATAAAAACAATTAAATGCAGAAACTAATAACTTCTGTATCATCAAACAAAGATGGCAAAGCAGTACCATGGACAAATCCTTACATTTTCCTCTTTCATTTTCAAGAGAAAATATATTGTAATACATAAGCATGGTGATATTGATTTCACAGTTCAATTGTTTTCTAAAAGCTAAAAGCATATTATATTTTCCTCAAAAAATTAAACCTTATGTCCACAATATACTGATTCATATGGACTATGATCAAAACAAATCCTCAAAGTTGAAACATTCCTCTATTGTGTGTCATCTACCATATGATGAGTTCACACTCTGTAACGGAAACTTGAAGGACACGCTAGCTCCAAATCTCGCCGACGGGAGGCATAGCGAGTCGCCGGACCCCAAAACTCGGTCCGGACACCTCGCCGACCCGCCCATTTTCCGATCAATCCTCTTAAATCTTCCTCCCTTCTCAAATTCATCACAACTCAACCTCTTGCTCCAAACCCTTTCCTTGGTCTCTGCAATGGACACCCAAAACGCCTCCATCATCGCCTTCTTCCTCGTCACCATCGCCGCCGCCTTCTCCTTACAGTCCTCCAATCTCTTCAGCAAGCACATCAATTCCACCGATTCTCCGAAACCCATTTTCCCCAATCGCTGCCCCAACTCGCTCACCCGGACCGAGATCTCTTTTGCCGCCGACAAGTAGTCCTCGCCGACCATACACATGATCTCGATCACGATCTTGTTCTTGTGCTGCGTGTGTGGCCTCTTACACGTCTCTTCCACCAGACCCACCAAGGAATCGACCTCGTTGATCAAATCGGAGTTGCTGAGCGACGACAGGTTCTTGGCAGAGGAGGAACAGGGGAAAAACCCAAGAACCCTGGTAGTGCACACAAGGTGCTCGACGTATTGCCCCAACCACCTGACCCAGCAAGAGAGGTCCCAGGAAGTGGGCGTGGACGCGTCCCGGAAGTCGGAGAGGTTGAGGTAGTTCCTCCCGCCGCCGGAGGGATTGTCCCGGGGAGCGAAAGCTCCGTTCTTGGCGATGTGGCGGAGGGCGATGAGGCACTTGATCGCGACGGAGGAGTCGCGGGTGCGCTGGAGGCGGTCCGCGAGGGCGTTGAGGAGGGAGGCACTGTCGAAGGAGAGGAGGGCGTGGAGGTGCTTGTCGGAGGGAGGCGCGTGGGGGTCGTGGGTGGTGGCGCGTAGGAGAGAGACGGTGGCGGGTTTGGCGAGGATGGCTCTGGTCTGCGAAGCCTTGTCCTTGACGAGACCAATTAGCTCCCTCAGTTTCTCGATCCCTCTGCCCATTGTTTGTTTGATCAAGTGATTTGTGATTGTTAATCATACAATATAATCAAAACTTTCCTAATACATATAGAGATGTGAGAGGGAGCGTCCATTTTTTTCTTTAGCTCTTTTTGCAGGCGATTGTGATTGTCTTCATTGCTTCTTAAATTAGTTTCCTAATACCGTTGGGTTGAGGGATGAAAGGGGTGGTCGGAGAGGGAGTGAACGCATTACTTTCATGAAAGAGAGTAAAAAAGGAATTATTTAAAAATTTAAGTCATAAGTTTATTTTAGTCTTTTCAACATTATAATTAATAAGAAAGTCAGACGAAAATACTAATAGTGAGAAATTTTCAATTTTAGGATATTGATCAAGTGATTTTTTTTCCAAATGTAATAAATATGAAAACCATCTAATTTTAGGTGTACATATATAAGGTTTTCCCTTTACTTTATTTTGGATTTGGTTTTGGTTTTGGCCCAATATTATATTAGTGATTACTACTTTTTAAAATAGGGATGTAAACACACATAATATTATATTAACCTGGTTTGAACGTGGAATGGTTCAATTACATAATTAACATTTTTTATTTCAATTAATTATTATGTTAATTATTTATATGATGGATTGATGACACATTTTTTTATTAGTACGGTACTTTTAATTTGGTTCTCCATTTTGTAAGTTAAGGAGTGTTTTCCACCGATTGCATCCCATATATATTTACATATAAATGAAAAATTATCAAGTTGTCACTTGGTGATAGAAATAATGAGAGATATATTATTAATTTGTGTGTGTTAGGATGTACAAGAGACCTCTATTTATAGAGTGATAGGAAAACCCTAATACGTGTGAGAAAAAGAAACATAAATATATGAAACTTAATATAATCTAACAGCCCCCCTCAAACTTAATGCGGTGAAACAAGAATTGAGTTTGAAGCTTGATAGTATTGAGTTGTGGCGAAGGTTGCGGCTGCCGAGGATGATGTTGAGGTGATGTAGCGAGGATTGGGGATAGATGTAAGGACCGCTCCCGGTCATTTTGGGTCAATTTTGTGAAAAATGGATAAAAATTTAATAATTCGCGATTTGACCAAATGTTGACCCGAGAGTCACCGAGGACTACTTTTTGAGCCATTTTAAGTTGAAAGTGTAATATCATGGATATTAGGTTTATATGGAAGCTAAAATTTAGCGAAACATCACGGTTCCGACGGTTTCGAAAAACGTGTCCGTTTCGGACGATTTCGGGTCCGAAATGACAAAAGTGGCTTGTGGGACCCCTCTACTTTACACTTGTCTTGTATCTAGAGGGGGGGGAGACTTTTGAGTGATTAAAAAATTAATTGTTTTAATTTAGATTTAAAAGAAAATGGAAAATAGGTTTATTTTATTAGTTTAGTGTTTAAATAATGGGATTTATGTGATAAAAGAGGGAAGGGGAGGCCATTCACGGCAGAACCAAAGAGAAGGAAAGGGAAAGAGAAAGAGAAAGAAGAAAGAAGGAAGAAGAGGAGAAGAACTTGGGCGATTTCCCGACGATCCGGCCGCGTGATCGACCATTTTCTTGCGTATTCGGGTTCCTCACATCATTGGCTACGGTGAGCAACTCATTTTTTTCCCATCGTGATGAGTTTGAGTTGTGGGTTGATGAGAAATGAGTGAAATGATGATGGAGTGGAGTTGTAGGGGTGTTTTGGAGCATTTTGGGACGTTTTTGGGATTTTTCGGCGGCCGGAGGGTTCGCCGGAGCTCCGGCCAGTGTGGTGGCGCGCCGGAGGTGGTCCGGCAGTGGCCAGCCCCTGCCTTGGCTGGCCGTGGCAGCCTTTGACGGCCGCGGGCCGTTTGGGCCTCTCGGGCCGTAAATGGCCCGGGTGGTCCCACGAGCCCGGATTTCGGGTTTGTGAGTTTCGCGAGGTCTCGGGTAACTCTCGAATCAATAGTTGACACCCTTGGTGATTTTTGGATTTAAATTACGAAAATCGGAAAATGTGTGTCGAAACTTTAATTTGCGCGATTATATCGCTCGGGTGTCGGAATTCGATTCCGTCAATTGCGTTGGTCCTCTCGAATATAATTAGGAATTTAGACACAAGTTTCGTAATTTTCGGAGTCCCGAGGGTCAAAAACTCGTTTCCGGGCAGATTGGGTGTTTCGGGGAAAATGGGTCATTCCGGACCCATTTTGGCTACTTTGATTAATTTGAAGTGTGTCCAAGTGTTAGACACTTGTTGGAGTACACTTGTAAATTTATTGCATTCGTTTCGGAGTCTGTTTGAGTTTTTAATTATTGAATATAATTATTAGTTGATATTGACGCTCGCGGGAAAGGCAAGGCGTGAATAGCTCGAGCGGGAGGCTAGGAGCGTACGTAAAGCTTTCCTAAGGTAGGAGGACATAGCTTACCTAGACTCAATCTCTTGATGCATTGATTGAATTTATTTGAGTATTTAGTCGAGATAAAATGAAATGTTTGAACACCTTTTGCTCGATGTTGTGAATTAAATAGCATGTTGATGTGTTGATATAAATGCCTCTGTGTGAATTAGTTGAGTATCAAACTTGAACTGCTTGTGAGCACCTAGTTGTGCATGGTTATATTATTGCTTTTCAGACGATGACTTATTCCGTCTCGCACTTGTCTTGTTTGGGTGGATGTAAATGCCTCTCTGTGAACTAGTTTCTTGCACTTGGTTTGTGTTCTGTGAATGTATCGAAGGGTGTTGGGTGTGGTTGGTAAGGGTGTTGTGATGTGGAAGGGTGGAAAGGTGATGGGAGGCTGTGTGGTTGGATGGATAATCGAGTCAGGAGCGGTACCCCTCCTGGCCGTGATCGATTTCCATTCGGGGGTTGAACCGAGTCAAGGGTGGTACCCCTTGGCCGTGATCGGTTACCTCAATTGTATGGCTGTGTGGTTGGATGGATAATCGAGTCAGGAGCGGTACCCCTCCTGGCCGCGATCGATTTCCATTCGGGGGTTGAACCGAGTCAAGGGCGGTACTCCTTGGCCGTGATCGGTTACCTCAATTGTGTGGTTGTGTTTGGATGGGCAATCGAGGCAGGAGCGGTACCCCTCCTGGCCATAATCGATTCCCGTTCGGAGGTTGAACCGACCAAGGGTGGTACCCCTCGCCGGTCGTAATCGGTTACCTCGGGAGTTGTGACGTGGTTGGTGGATGAGTAGTGGAAGTGTTGTGATTCGTACTTTACTGATTTCTTTGTGCTTACATGTATGTTTTTCCTCATCCTTGCTGTTTGTTTTAGTCTCTGGGTAGCGTGTTCACCCCTACTTGTAGTTGTGCAGGTTGGTGATTCTGAGCACACATTTGGTGGGAGCTTTTGGGGATGTGTCGTGTCGACGCACTGTGTTTTTGTTGTTGTTGTTGGCTTTTGTAGACTCTGGTTTGAGTCATTTGCCATGTATATTTCTGTACCGCAACTTGTATAAAATATTTTGATGTAAATATTTGATTGACTGGCCATGTCGTGCCTCACTTTTGTACGCGTTACTTGTTGGTTTAATACAGATTTTAAAAAGAGAAATGGTATCGATGTATTTGTTGTAAACAGGTTTCTTTATTTGACTCGTGCAATCCCATTTTGAACTAGGGACGCCTAAATCAAAATGTGATGGCTTCGTGCGAGAATAGTTATGTTGTAATTTGAGGACGCTCGAGTTATTTCATAACTATATCGCATCGTGTTATTTCAAAGGTTTTTAAATTCTTCGGGTAACGACTTTAATTCGGGAAACCGGATTTTGGAGCGTTACAATAGAGGATGCGCTGCCGATGGCGGATGCCTGATGCTCGTATGTGTTGCATGATGCCCAGTGATGCATGCTGATGGCAGATGGCGAGATAGCAGCTGCCCGATGATGCCAAATGGCTGATGGCGAGATAGCAGATGCCCAATGATTGCCAGATGCCTGATGGCTGATGGCGAGATAGCATATGCCCAATGATTGTCAGATGCCTGATAACTGATGGCGAGATAGCAGCTGCCCAATGATTGCCATATGCCAGATGCTCTCCTCTCACGTGCGGTGTTCGAATTACAGGATAACTTTCCGAATTACGGGGATGTACACGTGTTGGTTTCCGGATTACGGGATAACTTTCCGAATTACGGGGATGTACACGTGTCGCTTTCCGGATTACGAGATAGCTTTTCTAATTTACGGGATATCCGGATTACGGGATTTCCGCCTTACAAGATTTTCGCGCATGAGGAAGCGAGGGAGCAGCAGAGAGGAGTATAAAAGTAAACAAAAGAGAACACTAAATATTGTTGGCACTTCAGGACATAATCAAATTGCATGAGTACATATGCACGTTTATATAAGCACATTGGAAGACAAATAGTGATGAATAAAACAAAATAAGTGGCTAAAAAAGTAGTTGGACAGAAGAAGACAGAATAGGAAGAGAACAGAATGAGAGACACGCAAAATTAATAAGGTAAAGAGTAAAAGAAGAACCGATTGGTTTGAGAAAGAAAATAACAGAGTAAGAGAATGGACAAAAAAGGAGTAGAGATGGTGTTTGAACTTGTTAGAGGAGATTTGCTGAAGGTAGCGAGAGAGGCTTACGAGATTGTCGAGTTGATTGTTTGCGGAAGCGAGAGGCTAGAGATTGAGATTTGAATTACCTCGCTCACCCGTCAGAATCACGAATCATCGACGAGTGGGCAAAACGATAAATTCATAGAGATTTGACCAATAATCTATTATACTTCTGATACCATAATAAATATAATGAGAGATATATTATTGATTTGTGTGTGTTATAATATACACGAGACCTCTATTTATAGAATGATAGCAAAACCCTAATACATGTGAGAAAATGAAACGTAAATATAGAAAACTTAATATAATCTAACACATGGCAATCTTTTTGAAGAGATTTCTATTATTTTTATATATTTTTTAGTTTTTAACTTTTTTTTATTTTAATTCAATAATTTATTGTAGTATATTAATACATTTCAAATTATAATTTAAAAAAATACATTTCAAAATTCTTTAAATAGTTTATTGTAGTATTCTAATACATTTCAAACTCAATTAAATATTAAAACACCAATATATTGTAGAATTTGTAGCATACTAATACATTTCAAACTCAATTAAGTTTATTGTACTATATAAATACAATTACAACTCAATTAAATCATTTTATTTTCTAATAAGATTATTTATCGTAGTATATTGATACATTTCAAACTCAATTAAAAATTAAAACACTAATACATTGTGGTATACTAAATTTAATATTAATTAGGATTTTATTTGATTACAATTCTTTTCCTAAATTAATTTAAATGCATGTTAATCACATGTGTTTTCTTAAATCGCGCAAGTCTTATCTCGAGTTCAATAAGCTGCCTCCTAGCTATCTAATTATAAGCGTTAGGAAAATTCGATGTGAGATGAACTCCAATCAGTGTCACTCCTACTCCACCAAGTACCAATTGCTTTCGTCCAAACCAATCCAACCATGTATGCATAGATATTGCCAATAACACGGAAGAAAGCCATATGTTGGCCATAAATAGCTGGATCAAATTACTAACGTACTGGAAGAAACTAGTCTCCTTCGCATGTGCTTTCACCATCACCGTGGAAAGGAAAAATTCTGATGCAAATGTGTACATATCAAGTCCGCCTCACGTAAATGAAAAAAATGCAACTGTAATTCTAAAATTTTAGTAATCAATTAAATTTGAAAACAAATTAAATATAATACTTCAAATTTGATTAAATTAATGAATACATGTAATGGTGATGGAGTATTCTACTAATAGATGATTACATTTCAGATGACATGCAAGTCACCAACGGCGTGCAAGACACGGGCAAACGACGTGCAAGCCGCAGAGTGGGAGAGTGGCAAAGGGGCGGATATTGAATGCAAGAGAACCTCAGGATGCATATGCGACAGCTCCAACAATTTAATTTTTCCGGCGGCGGCAACATCACTAACGACAGAGTGTGATCGTCGAGGAGTAGCCATTGGAGCTGGAGAGAGGTCGTTGGTCGTCGGGGAGCAAGAGTGAGGGTGAGAGTATTCAGAGTGTATTGAGAGACCGAAAAGTAATCTAATTCATGTTCTAATTGACCGTTTTCGTCAACCCAAGCCATTGCCGTTTAATTACTCATAACTTATTTTTATTTTAAAAGATATTTCTACCTTCTATCGGAGTTAAGTATAATTTTGAAAAACAATCAAAGTGCAAGATAAAACAACATGATAAATTACAAAAGTTTGAAGGTAACATTGAGCAACTACAGTGAGAGTTTACCGGTGATTATTTCTATTTCCGACAAAAGAATGGGTACAAATTGCATCATAACTTTAATATTTAATTTTTAAAAGTAAAATAAGATAATTTTTAAAAGATATAAGATAACGAGAAGAAAGGAAAAAATAGCTATATACGCATATTTGATTTCAAGGAGTTGATCTTGATACAATTTATTTGTCATCTTGAAAATCTATAGTTGAGTTTAAGCGTTAAGATTCACGCTCAATTGGAAGTTTAGTTTTGTAATAGAAATATATAATTTTTTAACATGATCAGTTTTTAAATATGTGGAATTATATACCTTAACTTTTTCAAAACAGACCATTATTCATCAAGTTATGCTACAACCTAGCAGAGAATAAAATTGTTAACCTGAAATTGCACAAAAAACCGAATACAAATATGAATCGACTTGAAAAATTACATGACTCCAATTCATGTATATTTAAACTCAAGTTTACCTCTAAAAAAATATTCAATCTCGAATATTGTTTAATCTTGTTTAATTTTCACTGTAAATTTTAATTAAAGGTTAAAAAATTATACATGAATATATCATGTAAATTAAATTTTAAATGAGTCCGCCTATGAGTTTATTAAATCTTGAAGACTTATGCTTGTTTACTTAATCAAGAATAATATTTAACTCAAATTCAACTTGTGTCAAAGCATAATAATTTTTAATTAAATACTCACCAAACAGAGAAAGCACATCTTGCTATAATTTAGACTTAACAAAAAGTGTTGGCCTTTCTAAACAACCAACACTACCGTACCAACACATATATAACAAGAAGTAAACCACGTGTACTAGATTTGATACTCACTATCGATCTCGAGATGTTACTGAATTCACTATGCATGTAATTAATTTGTTAACTTATGTTATAGTGTCAGTTCTGGTTTTCGTACTGGAGTTGATCTAATCTTGAATCTAGATCTACACTTCAGGATCAATTCCAACTCAACTCAAAACCACGATAAATCTAACAATACCGAGTCAAGAGTAATTTGAGTGTCAAACTACAAATTCTAAACCTCGAAATTATATCTACAATAAATCGTCCATTTTTAAAATGAACTCATAATAATTACAACTCCGTAAGGGTGACAAGTCAAAGATAATCAAAATCCAAATAAGGTTATCTTAACAAAAACATGCACAATTTTATGAATATACTTGAGGAATTAATAACAATTTTGAGTTTTTAAATTTTTAAATTTTGTACCATATGATAGGTGATCACTCCAACCATGTTGCTTGGATACACCTAAAAGGTTCAACAACATTGAGGTATATATGTATATTGATCGTTACAACCCACAAAAGTCGATTTAAACATGTATGTAACGACCGTTGTAAAATGGTTTGTTACGATCTTTGTAAATATGCTTCAAGAAGTCTTTATGCAACTAGGGTTACAACATCTTCTACAATAGTCGGGAGATTGTGTAATCGTCGTTGCACTCAGGCCGTTACGTACATTGCTCGAAGGGATTAGTTGTTCGTTGCACTTAGCCCGTTACAATGTCGATGCATTTATCTGATAACACACCTCTGTTTTCTCTAATTATGCAATGGTTGTGACACCATAGTTCTCACGACTTTGCAACGATCGGGTACAACCTAGTTCATCGCACTTTTTCAAGTTGGTGTCCAGTCTAAAAAAATTCTAAAAATAGCTAGGGTACCAAAGTATAGGATAATATAATTAGGTATATTATTCCATAATTTAGTTGACGTGTAATTCCATATTAACTTAATCGGTTATATTATTGTTGGGCCCGTAGACAGTTGTCCACATGCACTCGATAACGCGCAAGTGCACGCGGTCGTTACAAGTAATAATTCCTGGTAAGCACATGATCGAATCCACAAAAACCAATGAGGGTTAATTCAATTTAACTAATGCTATTAAATGTAATTTAAAATATGCAAATTTATAAAAAGGTTTGATAATTTATAAAATAGAAACGTTTGGGAGAGATTATTCAGTAGAGAAAACTATGGATGCTAGGACACTAAATTATAATCATGTCACAATTTCGGAATGAATTCTCATGCACACACTTGAATCATATGCAAACAATTATACTGACACCACCTCTCGGTATTGGTGTCAGCCTAGACTCGAGAAGTTCATCATCCCTCTCGGGTAGATAGATACCACGAGTCTGCATTAACACAACAATAATGAAATCGGGGTTCCGAAGAGTTGAACCCCGGCAAATTAAAGCATGTCTATCACCCACCGGCCTTCTCAGACACGACAACGTGACTCAAACAAGTAATTAATATTTGTCAATACCAATTACAAGCATTAAGTACTTTAATTCACCCAAAAGCATGCATAAACAATTCAATCCATAATTATAAAATCATCACAATTCAATTCAAGACCTAGCATCCATGATCACGGGTATTTAGCCCATGATCATGGTGCTATAGCCAAAATCCATAAAGATAAATACACAATTCGAGTTTAAGGAAAAAGAACGAAGAACCCACCAAAAAGGTTGAACAGCATGAATCGTTGAATACCTCTCGATTGTTGATGTGTAGCTTGCTTGATCTTAGCACTTGAATTGCCCTTGAATCAGATTCGAGCTTGGTTGATATGGCGTTCTACTCTATGCTCTCCCAAACCGTGGTGTTCAATTGTCGCGTGAAAACTCAAATTTTCGGCCCCCAAACTCAGAATTCGTGTGTGGCTTTTATATTTTTTTTCTGCATCTGGGAGTTGTAACGATCGTTACACCTACTGTAACGATCGTTACACCATCGTTACAGCTCCGTTGCATCATCGTTACAACTTTCTGTCTTCAAATTCCCTTCGAATTGATATATTATGGGCCCAAATCGGAGTTCGGATGAGAACTCTACGCCACCCAAAAGTATCAGACAATTTTCGCCCTCTTCCAGACCTCTAATGAAAAAAGTTTTTTCACAAGAACTGTAGCTCTTTTCGTCCTCTTCAATTTAAATATAACGTTTGCTCGATTTCGATTTCGGATGTGGAAGTTATAGCACTTTCAAGTCAGCTGGTCTGCAATCCCGATATCTGTTTTAGTGCTGCCTTTCAGTGCTGTTTTGAGATTCTTCCCATGAAATTTAGAGAAAACTTCCTTCTAGAGAGTTGTAGATCGCCGAGTTGTCTTCGATTTGATCTAATTTTGGGTCACCTCGGATTAAATATGAGGAAGTTGTGCTTTCTGAAAGATTCTGCTGCGATTTTGGCTCGGTTTTGACCATTTTCACATGTATTTTGCACATTCACACCAAACATACTCGAAGGCGTAAAAGTGGCATAAAGATCAATAATTTAGCACATCGATGGTGAAATAACACCTAGAATTGGGATAATAGATATCATAAACGTACATTTGATGCGACCGCATCAATTATGATTTTGAGTTAAAATATATGATTGAACATAATTTTAATTACAATTTATTATGATTAAATGCAGACATTTATTTATTTGAAACGGATTTATAGTCATGTCATACATTTACGAACCTGGTATCTCCGGACGAGTTATAGCTTCAGATCTCTCTCCGGCATCAAACTATATATATATATATATATATATATATATATATCATGCATGCACTGTGTAACCTGGTTACCGACCTCTTTGACAAATATACAGAAACCAATTAAAATGAGAATTCAATCAATGCATCACCTCATGTTTCCCTAAGAGTACTTGGATGATGAAGAGGCGGTTGCGATATGATCCACACACAAACCACGGAGACAGCGAGAGGTGGACAACAATTCCAACCAAAAAGGGCTGATATGACCGCACATACACACAGACACACCCTGTCATCTTTCGTTTGTCCTCTCTTTCAATTGTTTTGCCACAAATCACAAAACAAACCAACAATCAACACTAAACCTAAGCAGAAGATTCCGTTGTGCAAGTGGTCCAAGCTCGCCTCGGCCGTGGCCCCAGCCATGATTAGAGCCCGGAAAGTGCTTCATTGGGGTTTTTGGTGGGTAGTAGTATAGGATAGGTAGGTTAGGTTACATAAGTTGGGCCTGGGTGTGTGAGGGGTAGAGGATAGTTAGGTGGTGGCTCAATCACTCAAAAAAACATGTCAAAGAGGTTTAAGAAACATTGATGGCATGTGTACCTTCAAATTTCTATCATGAAGCTCCCACCCGATCAGAACGGGTGAAACCCAAAAAATTATGGGTTTTTGTTGGGGTCGGGTTTTTGAGTGGTTTTTCTAACAGGGTGCAGGGCGGGTTGACCTACACCCGATCCGATTCCAACCTGCAACGTACGATTTAACTTTTTATAAAAATAAAATTTTATATTGTCAGAAACTCAACCTACTTAAAAGCTAAAACTTATAGGTGAAGCTTCAAATCGTTATATAAATGGGTGAAAAGATTAAACTCTTTTAGATTTGGGACCCTAACACCTCCACTCACGTGCAAACCGGTTTGAAATGTACATGAAAACAAACGAGCGGGCGGGAAAATATAAATTGGACGCCCTCCGATCCACTGGTTGAAGCCCGAAACAGATGGCATATATTGGAGGTCACGTTACACGAACCAACTCTTAGATACCATGTCAGAATCTCAACTCACCTAAAAGTTCAATCTGATAGGTGAATTCTCAAGTTGTTATATAAACTGGTGAATATATCCACATCTTTTATAGGTGAGACACTAACAAATATAAATGATTAGAAACAATAATTCATATTTAATATTAGATTCTTCTGATCGGGTTTCAGAATAATCTGTACCAAGAGGATGTTGAGCATGTCGAGCACCCGCTCACTGCGAGCAAATTTTGAGCAGGCCATGTGCTCATTCAAAGTCAGCCGGTGCGGGTTTGGCCAAACCCGACGCAATCTCAACCAGTTGTCATAACCTACAAGTAATGTGCCAGAAAGAAAAAGGAAGCGAGGAAATTGTTTATGGCATGTGATGAAACAAAAAGGCAAAGGGGTGGACATGAGTGGAGGAACCAGGCTAGAAAGCAGAAAATCAATTCAATTACCATTTTAAGCCCATCCGAAAACGACAGAGTCGTGAAATAAAATCTAGCGTCCCGCTAGGTTTGTTGTGTACACATGGACCCAGATTGTTTTTGTTGTGGGGCATAAAAAGCTCAGCAGAAAACAAAATATAACATTTTTAATTAATTACTAACTAATTTTCAAAAATGAAAAGAAATTGTTAAACGACTATATATATATATATATATATATATATATATATATATATATATATTCAGTGGTCATCATTGGTTGTGAGTGTAAGCACTGCTCGTAATCAACCGCTAATATTTTTTTTAAATTCATTATTATAAAGTATGCTTTTATTTATATATTTTTTCCTTTCTATTAAATTAATATAAGAGAAAGGACATAAATAGTTTCACCCACTATAAGTTTGTTTTTATGGTGATGTGATGATTCATTTTTGTTCCACAAAACATGCAGAATATAATTCTAGCATCGGATTCTCTTATACAGTTACATTTCCGGTCTTGAATTTGAAGCAATATATATATATATACATATATGGTAACATTAATAAAGATATTCAGTATATAATTACTTAATTCAGTGACATTTAGCTCTTAATTTGTATCTCATTAATTATCACATATAATCTATTATGTTTAGCAGTCTAGAGAGGTTTAAGAGACTCAATAAAATATATAAGCTTTTTTTTTGAAGTAATAAAATATATAAGCTTTTAAAAAAAACACATGGTAATTACAGTTTCTTATGGTGTATTCGATGATATTTTTATTTTATTACGGTGTACTTTAAAATAATCGATTAATTAAAGTACATTTTTTAATATTAGTTTAAAAATAATCTCATTTTACTAAAGTTAATCTGACATGTACACCTAATTTTAAAATTTTGATCAAAGCACGTTGATATTTCAGTTTGTATCAAGTTGGGAAACGGAGTAGACACTAGTTAGTTTACATGGTGAAATTGTTGGGGAGAATCGGACCTTATGTATGGAGAAGCACCTAAAGAACCCTATATATACACATTAGAGCTCACATTTAACCAAAAACATTAGACTATTAGGTTTAAGGTCCTTTGTATATGTATGTCCTTCTTATATCTTGTACTCTTTCGATGTGGGACTTTAAACTCATGTGGACCTAGCAATCTCCCCCTCCACATTAAGTCTAATCACATCGGCCAAATCCCTCTTAACCCAAACTTTACTTGGTGTACTCAATCCTATATGGGCCTCAACATGAGAGGAGTTGATCATGGTCCCGGTCTTACCAACCATAGGAGAGTACCCGACCCACTTTACCATGATTCTACCGAACGAGCCTCTAATACCACTGTTGGGAAGATCCATAATTTATCTAGGAGGAGCACCTAAGGAAATCTCATATACACATTATATATACCACTATTGGGGAGATCCAAGCCTTACCTTGGAGGAGTACCCAAGAAAGCCTATATACACATTAAAGCCCACAATTGACCTAAAAGACTAGCTCATTAGGTTTAGGGGTCTAATGTGTATATATACCCTCCTTATACTCATACATCTTCCGATGTAGGACTTTGAACTCATATGTGGACCTAACAATCTAGTCATCTACAATGAGCCTCGTCACATCACGATGGCTCCCCCTAAGCCCACACTTTTTACATTAGTAAACTCAATCCCACAAGAGCCACTTTCGTCGTATTTGAGCCTCATTGTGAGAGGGGCCGATCATGGTACTGGTCTTCCCATCCATAAGAGTAGTCGACCCACTTTATGAGAGGTTTATTGATCCTTCCTCTAAGACCAACTTTGAAGAGAATCGGGCTTCACCTAAAAGGCACAAATCGTCATGTACGATGTTGTAATAAAATCGGTGCATATCTCCATGTTCGGTACCGTAATGAGAGTGACACATATTTAGTGTGCTTCCCTTATAAGGGCGGTGTACGTATTTATGTCTATTCTTATAGAGGCAACGCACATGATTACGTACGTAATAAGATAACGTGAAACAAGTATAAGATAACGTGCACCGTTGGTATGTACAAACAACGTTATAAACGTCAGGTTAAGATCTTAACAGCAACAAACTATGCACTTCCGGTCAACTAACAACTGTTCTTTACGACAATATAAAATGTGCGTCGCGTAGAGTAGAATATATTCATATGAATAACACGTAAAAAAAACAAATCCTTAAACATATCACATTGATGGCAACAAATAACATGGTGTGATAGTTAATTTCATTTATTTTGTCAATAGTTGACTACCCTCCAATCATACAACAAAAGCACAAATAGATTTGCCATTAATAATATTTCTCTTTCCAAAAATGAAAAAAAAAAGTTTTCTTGACGATTGCTTCTAATTCTACGGACTATATATATATAAGTATGCAACTTCCTAACACAAGTCCCTTCACCACTAATGTCCTATCCAACAACAATGGGCGCCACAACCGCCGCCGACGTAGCCGTCACCGCCGTGGACTGCCAGAAACAAGTCCGGTCGTGGCGGATCCTCCGCTCCCTCGCCCACCTCCTCATCCCAACCTGCCACTGCACCGTCACCGAAACCGACCACCCAAGCCCCGTTTTCGACCCCCCACCAAAACCAAAACCCTCTCTCGCCGCCGTGACCGGCACCATACTCGGCCACCGCCGCGGAAAGGTCAGCTTCTGCCTCCAAACAAGCCCCAAATCCGCCGACCCGTATCTCCTCCTGGAGCTCCCGGTCCCCACCACCACCCTCGCCAGAGAAATGCGGGGCGGCTCGCTCCGGATCGCGCTCCAGTGCGCTGGACCGCCCGCCCCGATCCTCTCCTCGCCCGCGTGGACCATGTTCTGCAACGGGAGAAACGTCGGGTGCGCCGTGAAGCGCCGCCCCTCCAAGGCGGAGGCGGCGGCGCTCCGGCTGATGGGGTCGGTGAACGTCGGGGCCGGCATTATTGGCGCGGATGAGCTCGACTGCGAGGACGAGCTCATGTACTTGAGAGCGAGTTTCGAGAACGTGTCGAGGTCTTCGAGTTCGGAGTCGTTTCATCTGATCGACCCCGACGGGAATATTGGGCAGGAGCTTAGTATTTTCTTTTTCCGATCTTAGACATATGCACCTCCGTTAACGACGTTGTTGTGACTTTGGTCTCTAGCCATTTTTTTAACTCTCGCTGTAATTAATTAATTAAAGTATCGTTTTGGATATGGTCTTTTTTTAATATTAAGTTATTTTCTCTAACTACCTTAAACCCATCCAACTTCATGAGAGAGATATTAAATAAAAACTATATATAATTCAATAAATAAGTAAATGAGCCAGCTCGAGATTGGCTCGACTCGATTCGGTTCATCCAATTTCATTATAAATATTTATAATTTTAAAAAATATATTAAAAAATATATAAAATTAATTGAATATCAAGCAAGCCGACTCGCAGGCTTATCGAGTCTTAAAAATTCAGGCTCGAGCTCGATTCGTTTATCAAACGAGCTCAATCGTTAGTTCGAACTCGGCTCGAGCTCAATTATAACGAGTTCGAATCGAATATTTAACAAATTGAGTTTGATCGGTTTATTAAAAGCTCAAAATAATTTTATTAAATTAATAATATTATCAACCATCATTTTCATACCAATTAGCATAATAATCTCATTAAACTATCAAATCAACACTACATTATCAACCCTCGTAGTGACAACTTTGTTAAATATTAGGTGGTTAAGTATCTTAGCATCAATGATAGGTGAGCAATTAGTTTCCATCGAGAAAACAAAACGCACGCTCAACTTATACAAAATTATTAGGTGGTTAAGTAGTGGTACAGTCTAAAAGTTATACTCAACTCAAAACAAATAAACAAAAGTATCTTAGCATCAATGATAGGTGATTAGATACTTAATCTATCTGTTAAGAATAGAATAATTAGTGAAGCTTGATTAATTAATCAATGATTGTGAGTGAAAAGGGAGGGTTTCTATAGTGCAAGTGTTGCATGAGCTGTTGATTCCTTGTGTCGTTTAATTTCATCTTTAGATGCTACGTGTTTACACATCCTACTACACAAATTTTGTTTTCATCACCATTCAAAAAGTTGTGACTCGGTCATCATGCTGTTTATGATTCATAAGGAATCTCAAAGTGTCTTAATAAAATGAATAGTTTTTCTCAACAAAACCATTAGAATATGATGTTTCTTGTTTGTAAGAAGACATCAATTTAATATATAAGTATTCTTTTTATTATGATATTAGAGTTATAAAAAATGCTAGCTAATCGGGTGGATAACGTCCCGAAAGAATTAATCGGATTAGGTGGGGATTAATCGAATCTGTGTTTATTTATTTATTTTTAATATAAAATGAATTATGTTATATAAAAACATTCGTCTGAGCTCACCTCGTTATCAAAAGATCACACGCTACTACTTTTTCATCCACTTTAACTTGATTTACTTTTCATGTCTTTAAATACCTAAAATGTCCATCTCCCTATCTTTTTCTCCACTCCAATCAATCTTTGGACCAGTCCCAAACACTTGTTACTTTTTAATTTTCAGGCCAATTTCTCAAGAATTTAGGAATCAACCGATGAATTATGTATATAGATCTATTAATTAAAAACTAAATATATATTTGGGTTTGTGGTCCAAAATTGGGGCTTTTAGCGTATTTCCATCATTTGAGTTTTTTATTTTTGTTTTTAAATTTGATCAATTGGGGCTAATTTTCTTTTTGTGACTGTTTTAGATCTGATTTGGGTTGGTGGTCCAATTTTGTTCTCTATGGATGGTCCGCCTAGACCGATTAATCGCCGCCTAGCCCGCCTAATCGCCTCCACCGTTTTTGACCGCCTGACTAATGAAAAGCGGAACGGAAAAGCCAATTCTTAAGAAAATTTTGCTTTACCCACTTGTTGAGGTATATATTTGACACGCGGGTAGGACAATTCAACTATTTTTGTATCTAAATAGTTTTGATTACTCTATTCTTATTCGGTGATATTCTTCTGTTCTAACTGAAAAGTCATTATGAGTTTGTCGCCATTTTAATAAATTCGTATCAGTTTGTTCATCTGTTTAGGTTAAATTTTCAGTCACACACCATCCCGGCTTCTAAACCAATTTGTTTTTAACTTCATTGGATTTTCGATTCTTATCTATTAGTGTTTCAATCAGGGGCAGATTTGTAGGCAATAGAATTCATAAGTTCTCGAGGTGTCATTTTTGGTGGGTGGGTAGAACAATCCAACCGTTTCTGCATCGAAATATCGCGAGTTTGTCGTCATTTTAATGATTTCATACTAGCTTGTTCATCTGCTTAGGTTAATTTTTCAGTCTTTCATCGTTCCGGCTTCTACACTAATTTCTTTTGAAATTCATTGAATTTTTGTCTTTTATCCAAATCTGCTTCACTCAGAGGCTGATCTAGGAGGTAATAACAAATCAAAATTATACGTACGATAATACTTATATTCGCGTAATTTCAAAAATAATATTCAAGAACAAGATTATAATGATAACATGTCAAAATAACATAATTTATGGATGTGATTGCAAGTCAAAACACACTATATAATTAAACAACAAAATTTTCTCACCTCAATCACGAGCACTTTATTACGAAATGAAAATATATACTCGACATTTTCCAGTCAGATCATGTAGAAAGAAAATATTCTTACATTCAAATGAATAAATTGATAGTAATTTAGATGATTAGTTATCTCCTTCGAGTTTATCAGAATTTACAGATGTAAAATAGTTTTATATATATAAGATGGGTAGCTGAATTGGGCTTATGCTATAGAAGCCCATCGTTAAGGATCAGTATAGCAACCCTGCGGTAGGCCCAGATCTGTGAGTCCAACCATTACTGTGCAGTGGTTATATTCAGGTCTAACCATTCTTGTCTAGGGTTTTCATTTTGGATCGAGAACTTGCTACAAACTAAGAATCGAGCCGAACCATATTTATAAAGATGAAAACTATAAATAATAGTTTGGTTTTAACTATGCATTTCATTAAATATTCAATTACAATTTGATAAGAGTTCCATAAATCAAAACCTTTACTTAATCGAAATTAACATAATTGAAATTATCTATATCTATTTCTATAAAGTATGCTTTTGAATTCCATATGCATACGCGTAACTATAGTATGCAACTTAATCTTGTGTGACAATTTCAAATATTTTTATTTCACGCCGTTCTATTTATATCAAAATTCAAATCAAATTTGGACATTAGATTGAAGTTAATAAATTAAACAATCAATTTAAAAATATGGTACAAATGACTAATTGAACCATAAGTCGAGTTCAAAATAAAAGTTCATTACACTGTAGTTTGGTATGATTCTAACCTAAAAATCACTTGATTGATGTGTGTCGGTTATAAACTACCCGAATTCCTCCATTGATCTTAAATTTGGATTTTAATATTAAGAAAGGCCTATTTTGGTTCGATCCAATCCTTGCCTAAACCATTTGTATAACCGGACCATCATCGACACCCTATTCTTGTGTATGCTTTTACCATGTTATTTATACAAGTTTTAAATGAATGATGCTCTAAAAAGTAACCAAACCTAATAAAAAAGAAAATGTATCGTACAATCATGTAAGATAAATTAGAAATTTCTCAACTGCGAATGTACTTGAATAAATGTTGTATTCATAAGTATAAAAGTGTACAAACATGAGTGTGAAATGAAATTTTATTCTGACTTGTTACATTTACGTTGTTGATGAAACTGGTGAACAGATTCACATGTATTAAACTTTAAAATAGAACATAATTGTTTTTCAAATTATAATGAAAATGTTGATGATTTGAAAAATAGAGTTGAGTTCACACTCGTCCTTTTGTCATCATCCATATGAGATGATGTTGTTGTTGGACCAACGTTGCCTACCCTACACCTAACCGTCACTGACACTGTGTGTTGTTGCTGCAACCTACACCTATTCGTCATCTCCAAGTCTGGTAGGTGGTTTGGTTGCATTTCCAGTTCTAGAGAGAGAAACACAACACTCAACTCAAGCACACAAATTGGATCTCTCTTATTGATCATGGATTTGGCCGATCTGATTTTCTCTCTCTACACCTTCTCTTCAAAGTTGAAACGCGACCCACGTCAACTGTTTATCCTTACAATAATGTCCAATTCTTCAACTTCAACTTCAACTTCATCAACATTTTCTTCTTCTTCTTCTACACATCTTCTTGTTCCTTGTCTCTCACACAGCTCTTATGGGCAGGCCCTTAATTCCCATTTGCACACCTTCCAACAACTACCACGACCCTCTCTCTTACAACCCTATTCGTCAAAATCTGGTCGAAAAGCCCCATACCCACCACCATGGATTCGCCCATTCCGTCTCCAGATTCTTCCGCCGTTTCATGTCCGGAAGTGGGTTCTCATCTCCTCCACTTTGATTCCTGAGTGATGGGTTTTTTGCTTCTTGTGTAAAGTTCTCACCTTTTTGTTTCAATGGGTTTGTCCTGTTTTTCTCTGTAATTTGCAGAGAAGATTGATGGAGGGTCGCGGACCGCTGAGGAGGAGAAGGTGTATTCTTGGCTCTACACGCTGGCCCAGACGGACAGAGACATGGTCTTCGAGTATGTTCGATCCACTGAAAGGGGTGAGTGAGTACTCACTACATTTTATATTCATTATGTAATGTTCTTTGTTGCCTGTAACCTGTTTGATAAAATGCCTATGGCATTAGTGCATCGTGTATTCGTATTTGTTGAAGCTGATAACACAATCCATCTTATTTACATGTGAACCAGATGGCTTATGCTGCCTGCCCGATACGTAATTCTAGCTTGTAATGCAACTATTTTAAATTCGTAATTGATGTCAATAGAAGCTAGTTTGTTAATACTCAGCATATTCGGGCATGATGCTACTTAATCCTGTGGTTCTATTTCACTCTTCATTTTTCTTTCTTGTAGTTCTCATGTTTTGTTCAATCCTAGCCCCTTTTTTCCTACTCAGGACTTAGTCTCTAGTTTTTCTTATTTTCAATAAAGGCTTAATTGCTTAAAAAACAAAACTTTTGTCTATCATATGGGTTACTACTGATTTAATTTGCTACATCTGGCTTCTTCCCAGGCTATAAGCTTCTTTACTTGTGTAGGCCTGAGTTTCAGTGAAGCTGAGAGGAGACTGAAGGAAACTGGCCCAAATGTTGCTGTGGAATACAATTTCCCAAGTTGGTGGCATCTCCTGTGGAGTGCTTTTTTTCATCCTTTCAACATCATTTTGATTGTCTTGTCAGCACTCTCATACATAACCAGCGACAATCCAAATGGATGCATCATGCTCGCATTGGTTTTCACAAGTGTTGCCCTCCGGTTCTACCAGGTTCAGTAAAGTATCATTCATCAAATGCAATTTTTCCGTGCAACTCGGAAGCTAATTAACACGAGACTTAAATTTCAACATGCATTTCAGGAATTTAGCAGTTCAAAAGCAGCCATGAAACTATCAGAATTTGTAAGATGTCCAGTCAAAGTTCAAAGATGTGCAGGTAGAATTGTTCAGACTGAATTGGTGGTTCAAGTTGATCAAAGAGATATTGTTCCTGGTGACATTGTTATTTTTGAACCTGGTGACCTTTTTCCTGGTGATGTGAGACTATTATCTACGAATCACCTGGTTGTCAGGTATAATAACAGAATGGTTCTCCCTATTTTATAGATTAGATTCTCTTAGCCCTTCATTCCATTCCGTTCCTTTTCCTTTACAGACGATTATAGAACACATTGTCACATCATGCTTCTTGAACAGCCAGTCCTCGTTAACAGGAGAGTCCGGGACAACCGAAAAAACAGCTGATGTCAGAGAAGACCAGAGCACCCCTTTGCTAGATTTAAAGAATATCTGCTTCATGGTAGGTACACTTATTTCTTGCAGCATATTCTTTATGGTGACAGTTACCTATTTACTAGAATACCCCCTCAATCATTAGTAGAGTAAGTATACTGACTGAAATGTTGGTACTTATTGATTCCAGGGAACAAATGTGGTATCAGGTAGTGGAATTGGTCTTGTTGTCTCCACTGGATCAAAGACTTATATGAGTACCATGTTCTTAATTATTGGGAAGCCAAAATCAGCAGATGGATTTGAGAAAGGCATCAGATACATATCTTATGTTCTTGTTGCTGTAATGGTGGTAGTGGTCACACTCATAATCATTGTGGATTACACTACATCTCATTTGCTGGCTGAGAGTTTTCTGTTTGGAATCTCAGTTGCATGTGCACTCACTCCTCAGATGCTTCCCCTCGTTGTCAATACTAGTCTCGCAAAAGGAGCACTTGCCATGGCCAAAGACAGATGTGTAGTGAAAAGTTTGACTGCATTACGAGAAATGGGATCTATGTAAGTTCAGTTCTCTACGCTAGATGGAGTAATTATTTGTGCATATCAACTAATTCCATTGTTAATATGAAATTTTGAAATGCATATACGATTTTTGGGGTTTATTGTCTTGTCAATTGTAATTGCTTTTTTTACTTGATACTATACTGTCAATTGGCATGAATACTTATTTGCATTCTTTTTTTTGCTACAGGGATACCCTTTGTATTGATAAGACTGGGACGCTCACCATGAACAGTTCAATCATGGTTAATCATCCTGATAGCTGGGGTGTTCCGAAAGAAAAAGTCTTATGCTTTGCATTTCTTAACTCTTACTTCAAGACTGATCAGAAGTATCCTCTAGACGATGCAATCTTGACTTATGTGTATACCAATGCATACAAATTCCACCCATCCAAGTGGAGGAAGATAGATGAGGTTCCATTTGATTTTATACGAAGAAGAGTGTCTATTATTGTGGAAGCAGAATTAACTTCTGAAGAAAGAAGAGCTTCCCAAACCCCTGATAAACTAGTAATTACAAAAGGAGCATTGGAAGAGGTGATAAAAGTTTGTAGTTTTATTGAGCATATTGATGACGGTGTGATCACAGCTTTCTCAGAGGAAGATTGTATGAGGATTCTAAATATGGAGGAGGAATTAAGCAATGAGGGATTAAGGGTCATTGGAGTTGCATCAAAGAGGCTGAAAATGGTATGTTCTTATCCCTTTCACCTCATTTTTGTTTTCATTGCATGTTTCAAGATGTTAATCAAATTTATCATTTCTTGTGATGCAGGAAAACGGTGTTCAAAACGTGGATGAGACAATTGAATTTGACATGGTGTTTCTCGGCCTGATAACCTTTTTCGACCCACCAAAGGACTCAGCAAAGCAAGCTCTCTGGCGGTTGGCTGAGAAAGGAGTGAAAGCAAAAGTGTTAACAGGCGACTCACTCTCCCTGGCAATAAGGGTTTGCAAAGAAGTTGGCATCAGAACTACCCATGTAATTACAGGCCCTGATCTTGAGCTACTCGACCAGGATTCCTTTCACGAGACAGTTAAAAGAGCAACAGTACTCGCTCGACTCACCCCAACCCAGAAACTCCGAGTAGTACAGTCCTTGCAGACAGTTGGAAACCACGTTGTTGGGTTCTTGGGAGATGGAGTAAACGACTCGCTCGCACTGGATGCTGCAAACGTAGGCATATCAGTTGACTCTGGTGCATCGGTTGCAAAAGACTTTGCTGACATAATCTTGCTAGAGAAGGACCTGAATGTTCTCGTCACTGGGGTTGAGAGGGGTCGGTCAACTTTTGGAAACACGATGAAGTACATAAAGATGTCAGTAATTGCCAATATGGGGGGTGTGCTCTCACTCCTCATTGCAACCCTATGGTTTCGGTTTGAGCCACTGACTCCAAGGCAGCTCCTCGTTCAGACATTCCTGTACAGCTTAGGACAAATGGCAATCCCATGGGACAGTATGGAAGAGGATTCTGTACGAACTCCCCAGAAATGGGGGGAGAAAGGCTTGCCAATGTTCATACTGTGGAACGCGCCTGTATGCACCATCTGCGATGTGACCACCCTCGTGTTCCTAGGCTTTTACTATCATACCTACGGTCTGTCGGATGTGAGGTTCTTCCATTCAGCTTGGTTTGTTGAAGGGCTTCTGATGCAGACCCTCATCATCCATTTGATCAGGACGGAGAAAATACCCTTCATTCAGGAGTTCGCCTCGTGGCCAGTGATCTGCTCGACAGTCCTCGTCTCTGCCATTGGAATTGCAATTCCATATACTCCAATTGGGGAGTTCATGGGATTTGTGGAGCTGCCAATATCATTGTTTGGGTTTTTGTTTGTGCTTTTTCTAGGATATTTTTTCATTGGGCAGGTGGTGAAGAGAACTTACATATATGTTTACAAAATATGGCTATAGAAAGGCTGTCACTGAAGTAATTGCTTGCACAGCACAGGAGTGAACTTCATTTCATTGTTTGTACATTATAGAGAGTGCATGCTAAAGCAACTGTAACCTCTAATTAATTGATAATGTCTTAATTTTTTCTCTCGTGACATCAATATTCATGAAAAGATCATTTTTATTTCCAATTCTCACTCTAGTGGCTGTTACAGATAAGCAATATAAAAGGACGGGTTCCTAGAGATTTTAAGATTATCTACACATCCGTAGATTTAAGGACGTGAGCTTAATAAATAGAAAAGGCTAATAATGGATGGGTGATGGGCCGCAGAGGCGCGCACGCACACCTCAGGACTTCGCGCATCAGACGCGATCGTTATCAAGTAAATTTATATTACAGCTAAAGTTCGGGTCAAATCCACATGGACCAAATAGGGGTCTCATACTTGGACATTTCATGCCCTCTTTCCCGAAACAAACACACAGTGAAAATAAATAACAAATAATTTTGAATTTTTTAGTTTAAAGGTATACGTAAACCAAATACAAAATAATAAAGCGGAGGGATGCAAACAAGAAGTCGAACAACCACGGGCACTAAACCAACAACTCTCCCACAATTAATGGATAAATTAATCTTAAGCATGCAATTCGTCTGGCCTATGTTTCGAATACATTACCCGCCTCTCGACATTGGGTAACGCCTAATTTCGGACCGATGAACCTCTCGAGATTTTTCACAACCGGTCCTTAACAACTTTAAGTTCAACAATTGTCGAACCAAGAGAAACACTTTAGGAGACCGATCTCTTCCAATTTATTTATGTCAACTTCCAACCCCACCTCTCAGCATCGATTGGGAATTAAAAGAATGAACCCTAAGTAGCGACATTAGCATTCAAAGTGAAGCAGAAAATAAATTGAGACAACCTCGCATACTTTCAAATTCAATACAACAATCAAGTACTAGATATCCGCAATTTCAAGTTCAATCATTTATTTATTCTTAACATGCACAAATCGACCTATGTTATAAATACATTACTCGTCTCTCGACATTGAGTAACGCCTAATATCAGACCGATGACCCTCTCGAGATTTTTTATAACCTGTCTTCAACAGCTTTAAGTCCAACAATTTTTCGAACCGAGACATCGACTCCAGGAGACCGACCTCTCAACCATACTTAGGTTCGTTCTTAACCACTCCTCTCGGAGCTGATCTTGAACCCAAAGTATAAACATCAAATATTCAAATTAATGTTCATAGAATAAGCATAAAGTAGAGTAAATTCAACATGCATCAAATAATTAAAAGTCGAACTTTTCATAACTTAAGTCATCATAAGATTCAGCAAATCACGGTGCTCAAAAAGGATTTCATCAATTTACAAAACGGGTCAAGAAGAGAAGATGGAACAATCAAACTCTAAAACTCTGGATGGAGTTGGAAAATCATGCGATCTTCAACCGCTGCTCGTAATGTATCATTGTCTCCTTCTTGCTCCCTATGGTAGATGGTGATGGTGATGGAATGTTGTTGGAACCCCTCCCTTGGAGCACCAAAGTTGGCCTCCAAGGGACGGCTCGGGCACTAATAGCTCTCTAGAACTGCTCTGAAACGTTTTTCCTTCAAAATTTCGAATCCTCTTCCAATTAGGGCGACTTTGGTTCTTAGAATTGTCGAAAATATGACTTTTCGACATAGGTTTTGATCGACACTAAGGGGGTGTCGATCGACACCTCATCTCCACCTCGTCGGCGCTCCGTCGACGAAACTTTATGGAACTTTTGGATTTTGGGAGGTGTCGATCGACACCTATTTCGACCTCCAATGCAAAAACTTCCTTCAGAGGAAATCTAGTTCCTTTTGTTCTCTTCAATTTAGACATATCATTTACTCGATTTGGATTTCGGATGTGAGAGTTATGGAGCTCGCAAGTCTGCTGCTCTGCAATTCCGAGATCTGTTTTGGTGCTGCATTTTATTGCATTTTTGAGTTTCTTCTCATCAGAACTAGAGAAAACTTTCTTCTAAAAATTTAGGGTTAATTCCATATACCACCCCCTAAAATATACCAAATCTCACCTAACACCCCCTAAAATCATTAATCTCACTAGCACCCCCTTAAAATGAGCAAAAATCTCATTTGTCAAAAAATTATTAAAAAAAGACAAAAATACCCCTCTCTCTCACCACTCCCTCACCTCTCCCTCACCATACCCTCTGTCTCTCCTCCCTCCCTCCACCGTTGCCGGCGAGCCTCCCTCCGGCCAATCCCCTCCCGCTGCGTGTCCACAATCCTGGTGATAATGGCGAAGATTGAGTTGATGGGGAGGGAGTTGAGGTTGAGGGTTTGGAGGGAGAGGAGTTTAAGGTGAGGATGGAGGGGGCGGAGGAAGGGAGGAAGGGGAGGCTGATGGTGGCGACAGAGGTGTTCGAGGTGACGCCAGGAGTGGCGGTGGTGGAGGGGATTAGCCGGAGGGAGGCTCGCCGGCGACGGTGGAGGGAGGGAGGAGAGACAGAGGGTATGGTGAGGGAAATGTGAGGGAGAGGGGTATTTTTGTCTTTTTTCAATAAATTTTTGACAACTGAGATTTTTGCCCATTTTAAGGGAGTGCTAGTGAGATTAATGGTTTTAGGGGGTGTTGGGTGAGATTTGATATATTTTAGGGGGTGGTGTATGTAATTATCCCAAAATTTTATTTATCAACCAGTTATCTTTGATTTGATATAACTTTGGATCAAATCAGCTTAAGTATGAGAAAGGTGTTTGTTATTTGTCCGTTTTTGATATTTCAGGAGTCTAGATGTCCATTTTTAAAATTGTGTGTAGTTAGGTGTCTTTTGATCAAACTTGGGTGTAACTATGTGTACTTTACCCTACATTCAAATAAGAAGACATTAGGTTATCTAATTTATGATTTTCGTAAAATTCTCTTAGCCTTCTGTACATGACGTCAAAGTTTGTTTTATTTGGTCAGTCAATGGGGTCGCTCCTTTGTTAGTTAGAGTTGCCCCCCTAACTGGAAATTGGGGTCTAGAGTTGTCCTCCCTATTTGTTCAGACTCGTTTTATCATATTTTTGCCTTATAAAATTTGGTTTCTTTCGAGGAAAAAATAAAACAATATATAAATGATATATAACTGATCTTTTAATACTTCCAATTTTGGGAAAAATGCAAGAATCATAAGATATAACAAATTGAACATAAGAAATTTATGTTTGGAATTTATGTATCCATCATCGATATAATCATGTACGATGTACCATTTTAATTATTTTTGTACGTAAAGACGATTGTCGGAAGCAATATTATAACTCTATGTTACATGTAGCCCACAGTTTCAATTTTATTTCTAGTTTCTGCCATTATGGGTTGGCACAATATAGTTCATTAATTATCTAAAAATGCTGATTGTATTATTTTTATCTCTAAACAAATAGTTAAATAGTGTACTTTACAATTTGGAGTGAAGGAGCACATAATAATAATAATATAATATAATATATAGTTGCAATTATAACTTTGTGTGCACTAACAAAAAAGTTTGTTATTAATTTGTTTTCTCGTTTGTAGACGAAAGAAAGTTTAGGCTGAGCGTAAATTATTATTACACCTCAAAACATATACAAATAACAAATAAATTGTTTATGTTTCACCCATCTTACAATCCCTTATTTAACCAATTCTTTGCGTACGAACGCTTAATAATAAAAAGAAATAACATTACAAAAATTTGTCTTAATGATATCAATTAGTATATATTAAGAATGATAAATATTTAAAGTTGATCAAATCTGTATTCAAGAAATTCATTTATAGCAATAAGAAAATTTATTCTTTTTTCAGCTTGGAGAACAGAACATAATATCATAACTGTTTAATCTACAGACATTTGAATTTGAAGAAAATTAACAAAGACAGATTTATTAAGCTATTTGATATGTGTTCATATTTTACATAATTATTATTAATTAATTGATAATAAAGATATGGAATCTAGGATATATGTCATTTATTTTAGAAAAGCTTTATGGACTACGCAATATCAACAAGACAAGTATCATAAATAAAAAATGGGACATTTTTTCTGTAAAACTAATACGGCCTCAACATCGTGAAAACATAACTATTGCTAAGGAAATGGCTATCTTATTCTTTGAGCGCTTAATAAATATGATAAGACGACACTAACCTCAACAATTGTCTAATTTTCATAATTAAAATCTCAAAAGGAGAAAAAAAGTACGAGAACCCATAAACTGTCACCACTGCTTCAAAACTGTCTGTCATAATTTATAATAAAGATGGAAATAGAATTTTACTTCTAGTTTTAGTTTGGCTAGATATTATAGTTTCAAATTATTATTGTCCAACCAAAACTTTTAAAAAAATTATAATAACCTAAGAGCTTAATTACGAAAGTGGGTGACAACATGAGATCCATAGTTTGTTTATAAAACCAACAAAATTAAAGCGATACTGATATGCCAAATTCAATGCACCTTAATTTTAAGGGCCAGACTCCAGTTTTAATAGGCACAAAATTCAACATCCAAATTAATACTTCGAATAATGGGTATATATATATTAATTATTAATAAGAATATTATGATGATCCACCGCCTCATTACTTACAATTCTTGATTGGAATTAGTGCTTTTTCCATGTTTGTTTCTCAGAAAATGTTCGAGCAACACTGACATGTTTATTTGCTGTTGCCACAGAATCTGCTCCCTAATCTATGTGTATTTGCAATTTATTACATGCTGATGCTACTCAGTTAATGAAACGAGGAAGCATATATATATAATAGCTCTATAGACCTTTCCTAATTACCTGCTAATAATTTGCATCAATTTTGATTGATCTTTTTCCATACAAAAAATTGTTATTACTATTATTTATCTATAATTATTTTTGTATATAACGATCAATTAAAATTGATCGATCACGTCTAATAAAAACTAAATTATAATAAATAATTCATAGCAACAGTAGGTAGCAAACACGTCTAATTAAAAATGAATTATAATAAATAATTCATACGAATAATACGCAGTGATCAGCACGTCTGATTAGAAATAAATTATAACAAATATAACTCATAATAACAATAAGTAGCAGGGAATCAAATATCAGGCATAACATTAAGATATAATAATTCCTCCCAACTTGATCACAAAGTACCAAAACTAGAAAAATTCAAGTTGCTAATACCGGTTGTATCATGTTACAAACCGGATCGATCCTGCAACCCTAACCCTACCACAAACCAATGTTTTCTTGATATTATAATATTATAACCAGCTAATTGATGGGGCTCTTCATCAGTAATTAGCTGACTAGGCTAATTCCCTCACTCTGATCTTCACTACGTACCAGCAAAGTAATTAATTTGATTAACAGAAGGATTGTTAATAATTACTATATATTGTTTCAACTAAGCCAAATAAATCTCAATAGTGATCAGTACAGCTCTTCAATTTATAGAGTATTCGATAGGGACTTGCATGGGATATTATTGTTAGATATATCACCTCAAACTGAAAAATTATTACAGCTTAGCACCTCAGTGAGAACCACAAGAACCGTGAGAGCTATGAGTATCTATATGAGGATGTCATGTGGCAAGGGAGGCGGGTTCCATATTATAACTTAGAGGAGAATTGTTATCCTGTCGGGAGAGTGATGTAACGAGAAATAGAATAATAGATAAATAAATAAAAATCTCTGTGGCCTAATTCTCTAGTACGCTTGGTTAGCCAGAAACAACTTTGTGTATAACTTCAATTTTCCACATTCGAAAGTCGTCATCAACAAAATCAAGGCGGCAACGTATGGAATTGCTTAACTGTTATGTTCAGCGATCATCTTTCAACTTCAACTTCAATTTTTCCTTAGAGTTACATGTTGGGCCTATATTAAATAAGTGGAGGCCCAAAACCCATGTAGTTAGTATTCTATATGGAAAAGGAAACCCTAATTGCTTGCCTATAAATAGGAGGCAATAGAGAGAAGGAAGTAAGACCAATTCAAGAGAGAAATAGAGTGAAATTCGTGCAGAATTTTCTGCTATTTTCTGGGCCGACCAGCAAGGTTCTAGAGTCCGATCGGAGGTCGATCCACCGTTGGATCGTGCTGATTTTTAGACAGGGTGTTCGGAAAACGTGGTACTAAGTTCTGACCGTTGGAATTCGCGTTTGGAGGTCCGAGTGATTTGATACGATTTTCTAATCGTGCGCCATCGATTCGGTGAAGTTTCTCTACTCTTTCTTGTAATTGTGGTTTGAGCCAAGATTGGTTAATCTTGAGATATTGTGATCCTCTAATTGTATTTAGAGAGAACTCGTTGTACCCATTATATTGATAGTGGAGATTAAGCGGCCTCGAGAGTCCCATGGTTTTTCCTCTCTCGCCTTGAGGAGGTTATCCACGCTAAAATTGTGTGTGTCTATTGTGTTCTTGTTTGCTATATTTGTTAGCTTGCTTGATTCGCTCTACTCGATAGATCCCTACGAGATTTGCACAGGTGGGGAGAATTATTTAATTCCGCCGCATCTAATTATTCTATTAGATTCGTTTTTCTCCCAACAAAGTGGTATCAGAGGGAAGGATATTTAATCGGTATCCTGTGTTAAATAATGGAAGCTAATACAAGCAGAATGGTTATTCTGAATGGTTCAAATTATCATGTCTGGAAAGGGAAGATGGAAGATCTTCTTTATGTGAAGGATTATTATCTACCGGTTTTCAGTGAAGCCAAGCCTGAAAACAAATCTGATGGTGAATGGAATTTATTGCATCGTCAAGTATGTGGCTATATTAGACAATGGGTGGATGATAATGTTTTGAATCATGTCAGTGGAGAGACACATGCACGCAGTTTATGGAGCAAGCTTGAGCAGTTATATGCTCGAAAGACTGGTAATAATAAGTTGTTCTTGATAAAGCAGATGATGAGTTTGAAGTATCATGATGGGGCTCCGTTGACAGATCATCTTAATGCTTTTCAAGGAATTATTAATCAGCTTGCAGGAATGGGTATCAAGTTCGATGATGAGGTGCAGGGTTTGTGGCTTCTAGGTACATTACCGGACTCGCGGGAGACGTTCAGGACGTCCTTATCTAACTCAGCTCCAGATGGTGTTATCACCATGAATTTGGCTAATGGGAGTGCTCTGAATGAAGAGATGAGAAGAAAGTCACAAGGTTCCTCTTCGCACTCAGAAGTCTTAGTGACAGAACAAAAAGGAAGGAGCAAGAGCAGAGGTCCAAAGGGTAGAGACAGAAGCAAGAGTAAGAACATGTATACCAATGTAGAGTGCTATCACTGTGGTCTAAAGGGGCATATTAAAAAGTATTGCCGAAAGCTCAAGAGAGACAACCAACATGACAAAGAGAAAAAAAAAGAAGGCAAGTCATGACGATGATGTTGCTACTATTACTGAAGAGTTTCTTCTCTTGTGTGATGAAGAAGATGTTAACTTGGCTTTTGATGAGACCAGTTGGGTAGTAGATAGCGGTGCCTCCATTCATGTTACAAGTCGAAAGGATCTCTTTTCATCTTATACATCTGGTGATTATGGCAATGTTAAGATGGGAAATTGAGGCATGTCAAAAGCTATTGGCATAGGAGATGTGCGTTTGGAGACGAAAAACGGTACAACTCTTATTCTGAAAAATGTTAAGCATATTCCTGACATTCGTTTGAATTTGGTATCAGTAGGCAATCTAGATGATGAAGGTTTTCATCATACCTTTGGTGGTGGTTCATGGAAGCTCACTAAAGGTGTTATGGTCGTGGCTAGAGGTGAAAAGTGTGCTTCGTTGTACGTGACACAAGTTAGAGTTTGTGGTGGCATTATTAATGCAGTCGAGAAAGAGAGTACAACTGAATTGTGGCACAAGAGACTTAGTCACATGAGCGAGAAGGGAATGATGGTTTTGGGAAAGAAGAATCTCCTACCGGGAATGAAAGGTGAACCGTTAGAGAAGTGTGAGCATTGCTTGGCCGGCAAGCAAACTAGAGTATCTTTCAAATCATCCCCTCCCACGAGAAAGCCAGAGATGCTTGATTTAGTATACTCTGATGTCTGTGGTCCTATGAAATCCAAGACGCTTGGAGGTGGTCTCTATTTTGTGACCTTTATAGATGATCATTCAAGGAAAGTGTGGGCCTATATCTTGAAGACTAAAGATCAAGTGTGTGGTGTCTTCAAGCAGTTTCATGCCCTAGTTGAGAGACAGACTGGGAAGAAGTTAAAGTGCATGCGAACAGATAATGGAGGTGAGTATTGTGGTTCTTTTGACGATTATTGCATGGATCAAGGCATTCGACATCAAAGGACGCCTCCAAAGACGCCTCAGCTAAATGGGTTAGCTGAGAGGATGAATAGAACACTTATTGAAAGGACGAGATGTTTACTTTCACAAGCAGGGTTACCAAGATGCTTTTGGGGTGAGGCTTTGAATACAGTGGTTCATGTGTTGAATCTCACACCGTGTGTGCCTCTTGAGTTTGATGTTCCAAATGGAGTTTGGACAGGTAAAGATGTCTCCTACAATCACTTAAAGGTATTTGGATGCAATGCATTTGTGCATATTCCAAAGGATGAAAGATCTAAGCTTGACGTGAAGACTAGACCGTGCATATTCATCGGTTATGGCGAGGATGAGTTTGGGTACAGATTTTATGATCCGGTGCACAAGAAACTTATCAGAAGTCGCGATGTGGTATTTATGGAGAATCATGACATCAAAGATATTGCGAAGTTTGAAGAAAGTGCTCCGCAATTTATAACTGACTTGATTGATTTTGATATAGTTCCTCCTACAGTTGTGCCAAGTCAAGTTGAAGATGAAGTTCGTGATGACCAACAGGGTGCAGGTGATGTTGATGCTCCTACAGAGGTAGAGATGGATAATGAAGTCTATGAGCAGTTTCCAGTACCAGATGTTCCACCAGTTGTTCCACTCAGGAGATCTTCTAGAGATCGACAACCGTCTACAAGGTACTCAGCTGATGAGTATGTGTTAGTATCTGACGGGGGAGAACCCAAAAGTTACAGTGAAGCCCGTGAAGATGAGAACAAGAAGGAGTGGATTGAAGCCATGCAAGATGAGATGAAATCATTGTATGAGAATCATACTTATGAGTTGGTGAAGTTGCCGAAAGGCAAAAGAGTTTTGAAGAACAAGTGGGTTTACAGAGTGAAGCAAGAAGAAAATACTTCACGTCCCCGATACAAAGCTAGATTGAGTTTTGAAGAAAAAGTGGGTTTACATCACATCCCCGATACAAAGCTAGATTGGTTGTCAAGGGTTTCAGCCAGAGGAAAGGTATTAACTTTGATGAAATATTTTCTCCTGTTGTTAAGATGTCATCCATTCGGGTGGTTCTTGGTTTAGCAGCTAGTCTTGATTTGGAGGTTGAGCAGATGGACGTGAAGACTGCATTTCTCCATGGTGACTTAGATAAAGAGATTTATATGGAGCAGCCAGAGGGTTTCAAAGTAAAGGGAAAAGAGGACTATGTGTGCAAGCTTCAGAAAAGCTTGTATGGTTTGAAGCAAGCACCAAGGCAGTGGTACAAGAAGTTTGAGTCAGTCATGGGTGAGCAAGGCTACCAAAAGACGAAATCTGACCATTGTGTTTTTTGTGCAGAAATTCTCTGATGATGATTTTATCATACTGTTGTTATATGTTGATGATATGCTGATTGTTGGCAAGAATGTCTCCAGAGTTGAGAGATTGAAGAAACAGTTGAGTCAGGTTTTTTCAATGAAGGACTTGGGTCCTGCGAAGACTATTCTTGGCATCCGAATTACTCGCGATAGAGTTGCGAAGAAGTTGCATAGGTCACAAGAGCGATATATTGAAAAGGTGTTGCAAAGGTTCAATATGGACAAGGCTAAAGTGGTGAGCTCTCCTCTTGCTACTCACTTTAAGCTAAGCACACGACAGAGCCCTTCTACGGAGAAGGAGATGGACGACATGGATAGAGTTCCGTATGCCTCAGCAGTAGGAAGTTTGATGTACGCAATGGTGTGTACAAGGCCTGACATAGCTCATGCAGTTGGTGTTGTGAGCCGTTTTCTGTCAAATCCAGGTAGAGAGCATTGGGATGCAGTCAAATGGATTATGAGATATCTCCGAGGTACCTCTAATTACAGACTTACTTTTGGAAGTGGAGAACCAGTGCTGGTTAGCTACTCTGATTCAGATATGGCAGAAGATGTTGATAGCAGAAAATCCACCTCGGGCTATTTAATGACATTTGCAGGTGGAGCAGTTTCTTGGCAGTCAAGGCTATAAAAGTGTGTTGCACTTTCTTCTACAGAAGCTGAATATATCGCAACAACTGAAGCATGTAAAGAGTTGCTGTGGATGAAGAGATTCATAGGGGAGCTCGGTTTCAAGCAGCATCGCTATGTGGTTTATTGTGATAACCAAAGCGCGATTCACTTGAGTAAGAATTCTACGTTTCATGCAAAGTCGAAACATATTGATGTGAGATACCATTGGCTCAGAGATGCACTTGAAGACAAGTTGTTTGAGATTGGGAAAATCCACACAGATGATAATGGTTCCGATATGTTCACGAAGGCCTTACCAAGGGAGAAGCTTGATGTTTGTCGTAAGATCGCCGGGATGGCGATGCCCTCCACTTAGTTGAATAAGGGGGAGATTTGTTGGGCCTATATTAAATAAGTGGAGGCCCAAAACCCATGTAGTTAGTATCCTATATAGAAAAGGAAACCCTAATTGCTTGCCTATAAATAGGAAGCAATAGAGAGAAGGAAGTAAGACCAATTCAAGAGAGAAATAGAGTGAAATTCGTGCAGAATTTTCTGCTATTTTCTGGGCCGACCAGCAAGGTTCTCGAGTCCGATCGGAGGTTGATCCACCGTTGGATCGTGCTGATTTTTGGACAGGGTGTTCGGAAAACGTGGTACTACGTTCTGACCGTTGGAATTCGCGTTTGGAGGTCCGAGTGATTTGATACGATTTTCTAATCGTGCGCCATCGATTCGGTGAAGTTTCTCTACTCTTTCTTGTAATTGTGGTTTGAGCCAAGATTGGTTAATCTTGAGATATTGTGATCCTCTAATTGTATTTAGAGAGAACTCGTTGTACCCATTATATTGATAGTGGAGATTAAGCGGCCTCGAGAGTCCCGTGGTTTTTCCTCTCTCGCCTTGAGGAGGTTTTCCACGCTAAAATTGTGTGTGTCTATTGTGTTCTTGTTTGCTATATTTGTTAGCTTGCTTGATTCGCTCTGCTTGATAGATTCCTACGAGATTTACACAGGTGGGGAGAATTATTTAATTCCGCCGCATCTAATTATTCTATTAGATTCGTTTTTCTCCCAACATTACACACTTGTAATCTTTCATCTCTTACGGGTTATACATTTGTAATTCTTCTGTTCTGTGCTCCCTCCTTGGTAGCCCAGTAAGGCTCTCTGATAATAAATTTCTTTCTTCGACGAGCAAAAAAAAGTAAATAATTTTCGCACCTGCCAGCTTAGCGCGCACGTCATGTGAGGCGTGGCGAGCCTCCAGTAGTTCTCACGTACGTTGGGGAATGGTTCTCAACGAATTATTATTGATGAAGTGTAACTCAAGTTAATAAACAAAACACCTGGTGATTGATTAATATTTATGGGTCAAGCTGTTCACATGTGATTTCATTTGCTATATTAGCCCTAATTGATGGGAAAACACTACTAGGCATGCTGTCAAATTGTAAACCTAGCTAGATGTTACAAGAAGCTGTATAAATAAAATAAATAAATAATTAATTATATGTATACTTAATTAGCTTAGCTAGCTAGGATTGGTGGATTTCCAAGTAAGTGAAGGAAAACATTGCATTTTAGCTTTCAAGATTAGAAATATAATAATTATTTAACCACCCATCTGAGCATTTTTGAATCTATTATATACATGTATATGTTGCTTCGATCATATATAATATATATTTATGCATTTGAAAAAATTGCTACTTATTCGATCAAACACAATTATGTAGAGACATATTCCCTGTAAATGTGGGAAATGGAGAAGAATCGAATATATAGTCAAATGGGCTCGCATCATCATAATTAAAAATTTAAGTGCATGTTTAATTAAAACAAAAGAATATACGTTAATGGAATTAATTAACCACCTACATTAGTACGTATTGAAAATAAATAGTGCACAAAAACATTGAAATAGGAATCACTTAGTCTTTATCGAAGATGGTCGTATTTGTACAGCCTGTTTGTGTTTAATTTTGTTTGCATACCCACTCACATGATCACCATAATTATCATCTTCAAGCTTCCAAATTCATTTCTATTTATTATATATTATTAGTAAGTCATTTATTTGTTAATAGTGTTTGTTTTATAATATTTGTGTTGGCACAAATATTGGAGTTTACTTGTTTTTGTTGAACTTTCCCATTCACGAGAAATAAATAGGAGATAGGGCAATTAATATATATAGAGATTTGGTCCTTTTCAAAAAGAGAAATTGCCAAAAGCAAAGCACCAATATTATACAGATCATGTCATTATTGGAAGCTATGTTGTTTCCTCAGAAGCAACTTCAAGAAGAGCAAGAGCAAGAGGTGTTTGGCTATGAAGATGATGAAGATCACTTTTACAAGTGTCTTGTGCAGCAACAACAAGAAGAAGCATCAAGTGGGTGTTTCATAGATATTGATGAAGCCCAGCAAGGTCCTACGGCGGCGACGACGAGGAGGCGCAAGAGAAGAAGGACAAGAACCTTGAAGAACAAAGAGGAGTTGGAGAATCAGAGGATGACTCACATTAATGTTGAACGAAATAGAAGGAAACAGATGAACTATTACCTCGCCGTCCTCCGCTCCATGATGCCTCCTTCTTACGTTCCAAGGGTAATCTCGATACTCTTTACATATTTCATCACGACTGTTATAATTCGTAAGAACTCTTAAACAGAATCAAATGTTTAGTACTGTCTTAATTTATCATAATATAATCGAACTCAAATCTTGATACACAACTTGCAAGTTATTTTATAGATTCTACACCAGAAGTTGTGAAATTTCGTGCATTAAGCATGAAGACGGTGATCCAATATTCTATAGCCCTGCAGTACTTTTTATATGGTATGTATGTTTGATGTTCCACCAATTAAATTCATCATTTAATTTGATAAAATTAGACATGTATACTAGAAAAAAAATGTTTTTATGATTTAAATTAACATTTCAAAGACCCAAAGAAATAAATTTGCATAATCTTCAAGCTATTTACATTTTAACTGTCAAATCACAATTATTAATCTTAAAAATAAAAAGTTTAGTGATACACAATTTATTTATTGAAAAATAAATAACATACACGTTATTTTATTGAGTCTGAATATATATACCCGAGGTTGTGAGACCTCGTGCATTAAGTATGAAATCGATTGATCCAATATTTCCTAACCCCGCGGTTTTAACTATCTACGTATGTAATAAATATGTTTGATGTTTCACCAATTAAATTCATCATTTAATTTGAATAAAATTAGGACATGTTTGCTAGAAAAATTACTTTTATGATTTAAACATTTCAAATATCCAAACAAATCAACAAATTTTCACAAAACATTGCAGGGAGACCAAGGATCAATAGTGGGAGGAGCTATTAACTATGTGAAGGAGCTAGAGCATCTCCTCCAAACCCTTGAAGCACAGAAACAAACTAATAATAGTACTAGTGATAATTCCAACTTCGGGGAGGAGAAGAAGAAAAAGAAGGGCGGCGTGGCGGACGTGGAGGTGACAGTGGTGGAAGGGCATGCCAACGTGAAGGTGAGATCAAGAAGACGGCCGAGACAGCTGATGAAGATGGTGGTTGCTTTCCAATCCCTCCGCCTCACTGTCCTTCATCTTAATGTCACCACCATCGATCTTCATGTTCTCTACTCTTTCTGTGTTAAGGTACTTTACTCATTGCACACTATTACCTCTCCCATCGGATTCGCCACTTATTAGTAAATTAGATAGCAATATCGACAGCATAAAAACTGAAAACCAACGACTTCATAATTATCAAGAAAAATCACAAAATCTTAATGTTAACTACTGTTTCAATTTTGCATAAAGTCTCCATTTACTATATTTATTGCTATAACTCTTCGTTCGCCTTGTATTTTTTGTACCGTTAGTATAATTTCTTTAAAATAAACAGAAATGTTAGAGTATTTTCATTATCTCGAAAATACTCTCATTACTTTCGTTTCGTATATACAATTACAAATAGGACAATGAGTTTGGGCATAAAAATGCATTGTATACACCGAGACTTCTTGCGAAAATACGATAATATAATGACAGTTTTTGTAATAAATAGAGTATACATAGAGTTACTGCATAAGTGAAACAATTAATAGAACTTAGGGTTACTGCATAAGTGAACTTAGGGTTAAGTAATTAATGTTTAGTGTTGTTCCATTTTATTAATTTGTTCGATAATATTATTATCTCTCTATTATATAGTTTTTACATCTATTTTTGGTGCAGGTTGAAGAAGATTGCGAGGTAGCTTCAGTTGATGAGATTGCTGCTGCAGTTGATGAGATTGTGAGTAGGATCCACCATGATGAGGACCCTAATTGCTCTATTAATTAGTACTCATCTTCACTAACCCTTTATTTTAATAATTCTAGGTTTCTTCTACTAAACACATTGTGATGACGTGTTGTCGTGTAATTGGGTGGTTGGCTTGAGCATGGGCCCATAAAGAAAGTTTGTGGGCCATAAATAATTGATTCGGGTTTTGGAGTGAGGCCCAGAAAGTCAAAGACGACTTTTGCTTACGTACCTCTGCTTTGGTACGTAGCGGTAGCATTTTCATTTTTAGTAGTTCTTATCAGAATTATTATGCTGAGGTCATTCCATTTTTTATCCAATCAGGACATGCCACGTTAGGTTATTAAGATTAAGTTCAACGAATAACCCGGTCGTGTTATAATTGTATTAAACATAATAATCTGTCGTGTTCACACAAATCAATAATTTATTTACAATCTTTTGAGAAACTAAATACTTGTGTCTAATCTTCAACTAAGCTTAAGTAAGAGACAGTAAGAGATAATAGTTTTCTTTTTAATATATTGAATCGATATGATGATAAATTTATCTTGATTGTATGTGAAAAATATACATTTAAATTGATATCAGACGTTTATTAAAATACGATTCAAAAAAAAAAATTCTTACCCAATTTTTTAGTATTAATTTTATTACTACTTTGGGTTGTATATATTGGATCAGCTTCACAATTTTATTAATTAAGTTTTACAATTTTCTTTATATACACTCAATTTATTTCAGTCCACATAATTTTTTCTTTCTCATGCTTCATACACGAGTGGAGTTTATTTCTCTTTCATGCTCGTGTTCACGTGTACCTCTACTTTAACGTATTTTTGACTCGAATCTTGTTCGTAACTATAAGACAAAGCGTGTAATCAATGAATAAGCACCTTTAGTTAGATATATACATGCATCATGTTAGATTATATTAGGTTTCCTATATTTAGTTTCTTGTATTTATGTTTTCTTTCTCACATATATTAGTTTTTCCTATTCTATTCACGTTGCCTCTATAAATAGAGGTCTCTTGTAATTCACATAACACATCAATAATATATTCTCTCATTATTTCTATCATGGTATCAGAGCTATAATCGATCCTTGGTCAAATCTCTACACATATTTCGTTTTGCCCACTCGTCGATGATTCGTGATTCTGACAGGTGGGCGAGGCAATTCTAATCTCAATCTCTAGCCTACCGCTTCCGCAAACAATCAACTAGATAATTTCAATCGAAGCTACTAATAAACTCGTAACCAATCGTACCATCATCATCATCGTACAACCTCGGTCATCAACGTCTTCAACTACCAGTCACCAACATGCTTACACATTACCACCGAATCACATACCTATACCAAATCAATAAAACTACTAACACCAATCACTCACAACGTCACCAATAGACTCAAACAACCTATTCAATCATCATTGTAACTTCAACAATACCACCATTCCAATCGGAAACCCTCGCACAACAATCTCTCTATCTCGTATCAAACACCACCATCACCGAACTAATCAAACCAATACCAATCAAACTTATCAATCTCGCTAAATCCATACAGTTACAAACCCAATCGCACCTCCCAACATCGACCCTCTCTCGCAGCAACTTCCAAAAAAAAAACTCATACTAAACATATCGCTTACTGTTATTATCCCACTCTCGGCCAATCAACACTCAATTTGTTGTTGCGAACTCCTCTCCGCCAAATCAATTCGCAAACCGAATCAACCAATCAATTGATACAGTCGTGAACTCGGATCAACTCTCGTATCCACCATCGTGATCACGATCAATTCTCAAGCAACCGTCATCCGCCTCATGAGCCATCGCCACCGCAAGCCCATTGTTTCTCCTGATCTCCTCTCACAAAGCAATCCTATCAACTCATCAATCAAAAATCCCGTAAATCAGAAAAGCTATCCCGTAATCCGGAAACCGACACGTGTACATTCCCGTAATTCGGAAAGTTATCCCGTAATTCAGAAACCGACACGTGTACATCCCCGTAATTCGAAAAGTTATCCCGTAATCCGGAAACCAACACGTGTACATCCCCGTAATTTGGGCACCGCACGTGAGAGGAGAGCATATGGCATATGGCAATCATTGGGCAGCTGTTATCTCACCATCAGCCATCAGGCATCTAGCAATCATTGGGCATATGCTATTTCGCCATCAGCTATCAGGCATCTGACATCATCGGGCAGCTGCTATCTCGTCATCTGTCATCAGGCATCATCGGACATCAGCATGCATTATCGGGCATCTTGCATCATTCAGCACATACGGGCATCAGGCATCCTCCATCGGCCGTGAGCGGCGCGCATCCTCCATCATCAATCCTCGCTGCATCATCTCGACGTCATCCTCGGCAGCCGCAACCCTCGCCGCAACTCAATATTATCTAGCTTCAAACTCAATTCTTATTTCACCGCATTGAGTTTGAGGGGAGCTGTTAGATTATATTAGGTTTTCTATATTTATGTTTCATTTCTCACATATGTTAGGGTTTTCTATTCTATTTCTATTGCCTCTATAAATAGAGGTCTCTTGTAATTCAAATAACACATCAATAATATATTCTCTCATTATTTCTATCACATCACCTGAAAGTTTGTAAACGCTAACAAGGATTAAGATTTTAGGGAGTTGGGTTGTAACATGAAACTTAAAGTAACACTCTTGGCAGAAAGAATATATTACAAGCTTCAAATTTGAAATGAGTGGAGAGAGAAATACTGATGAACTAGCAAGCCACTTAATTTCTTGCATATTCATCTTGTTGACTGTTATGGAAATATCCGAATAGCTTGTTTTCATGCAACACATTTTTTATCAGTAAGAATTAAATAGAATCATCGTCACGTAAAAATTGGACTCAACAATATCATGTTTGTTACATGAGAATTATGTTATCTCGTGATAAACGTGAGCTTTAATTTGAGTGTTAAATTTTATTTGTGTGAATTTTTAGAAAAAATAAAAAGATGTATGATATGATTCGATAAGAGTACGTGTCTTTGAAGATATAAATGCCAGAGAAAAATTTGAAATCAGTGAAGAGAAAAAAAAGATAGCCTCTAAAAGTCATTTTATACTGAGTTATCGAAAGAGGGGTCTCAAGTACAATCACAGATTTGCTTTAAGAACAAGAAGCAAGATCTGCAATAAAGAGCTTCTCATACTGCAAACAAAGATATGCCATACTTTTATCAAACTGATTAAAGTGAAAAGTTTTTACAAACTTAACTATCATACACTACAACGATATGAGGTACTCATGGCTAGAGAGCTTCACAAATTATTAGGACAGTAACTTAATGGGCTAGAATCAAAGGGCTACAGCTGACAATCACAACTTGGACAGTATTGGGTTTGAAGACCTTGAGTATTCTGGCCCACTCCATGAGGTTGGGTCAGGATTTGGGTTCTTTAAAGGTCCAAAAGAACTGCCAGTGGGCCATCACCACTTAGATCTGTTGAACTTAGTTTCATGGTTAGCACTCATTGCTTACTAGTGAGGAAGAGAAGTTGGAGCTTTTGAAGAAGCCAAGATGTTGAAATCAGATGACAGAAAAGACTCTGTTGGACTGACCTGGATGATGGCTTTGGCATCTTGTTTGTAGTACCTAGATTTGTGTTGACTCACTAATGACGTATGTGTAATTATCCACCGTCCATTGTCGGTTCACCATTTAAATTTAAAACTAACTATCAAAATTAACATCAACACAAGTTAGATTAAGAGGTAAATAACTCATATTAACATATGTGAGGTCCTGAATTTGAATCTTGATATATGCGGGTTTTCTATTCGTATGCTGACAAAAGGGGTTAAAAGACTCGATTTGTGTTTAGAAAAATAACAAAATCCATACAAAATATCAAATGTCAAAACAAAATTCTTTAAACTTGTAGATCTTTCAATTCTCTTTAATTTGATGTATAAGCTTGCTTGATTTGTACTCCAGATGAAAACATATGACATCTACAAGTTTTATCGCACTTCAAAACTTTCTGAAGTGATTTTTGGCTCGATTTTCTCCAATTTTGCCACAAAACCTACATATATTAGTTCGTGAAAGAATTATGGCATAAATAGTGTTGCTACGTTTAATGTTGGCATAATTTTTTAGTGCAAAAGTAAGAAGTCAATGCAACATGTTACAAGACATGAGGAACGACTCATTACGCTTCAGATTAGGAAAGGCTAGAAGCTTTCCTATTTAGAGCCGCTTGGAACGCAAGAAGAATGACGTCACAACAACTGAAAGACTTGGAGCGCAAGAGAATGACGTCAACAAGCTCAGGCGACTTCTAGCTGTCATTAACACGTCAGCAAAGGCGGCAACTGCTTGCCTAATTTGTTTAGGAAGTCTGAGACTTCCTATTCCTAATCCGAACCAGATTAGGAATGTGGAGCTGCTATAAAAAGCTTGTGCTTCCCCATTAGCAGCTCGTCCGTTCTTGTTCTTTATTTGCTAAATTTCTCAGAGCTTTTAACCGTGCACCATTGGCGTGTTGAGAGGCTGATTAAGTTTGCTAGAACGGCTTTGCTTCGATTAAACATCAATTCGCGAAGATTGAGTGTTTAATCGATTAGAGTTCTTGTGTTCGTGATTGAAGATTCACAAATCTGTCAAAGAAGACTAAGACACCGAGCATAGGCGCTTGCTCGAAGCGTGGAATTGAGAGGATCTCAAAGACAGGGGGAGAGGACCCTGGTCGAGGTTGTTCACGGTGAGATCCATAGTAGCTTAGGACAATAGCTTGTGTGATAGCTAGTTGGTGCTTGAAGTTGTACTATTGACTACCATATAGTGAAAACCTTTCCACTGCTAAAGTGCCCCCAGATGTAGGTGACGTTGCACCGAACTGGATAATCATCTCTGGTGTCGTTATTATTGCTTGTTTATTATTTAAACTACGGTTTACGTTTTAGACAAGTTGTCGACACAAAAATTACGACTTTTTGTTCGACTTCTTGACTCAGCTACGAATCAGAATTTCAAATAGAATTATAAGATACCAAAACCGGGACAAAATTAAGTTTGAACGTGATGATTTGCCTAAAAAGAGACGAAGAATACTTTAGAAACATGTGTAAATATTAAAGTAATATCTAATATTTCATTTTTTGTACAGGTTACTTTTACCCATATACTCTTTTCGTGTATTATTTCATTAATAAAATAGGGAGTTAATGAGAATTATTAATAATTAACCGTTTTATATTTTTTATCTAAAGGGTGATTTTTAGAGGAGTACTGTTAACATATTTTGCTATAAGTGCCTAATTATTTGAAAATACTATAGACAATGGCCCGACAAATCTATGGTATATGTAGCCTACAATACAAAGGCCCATTCTATTGTGCTTTCCAAGGGATTTTGGGCCGTGTAGTCTTTTCTCTTCTTTATTCTTATGAGACTTAAGTTTTTTTTGGGATGAACTAGAGTACAAACATGATTAATAATACAAACATTAGAACAACTCTTATCTGTAAGATTAAGCTAATCATTGGTGTAGATGAAACCTCCAAAATTAACCAAATTACATATTAATTATAGTCAACATGGGCAATGTGGTAAATTAGCTGGAGGTGGTGCCAATCGTCTCCTAAAATCAAGGGAGCATTGATTCGACGACACTTATAAAAGAGACTGCACCGAACGTTTCTAGTTCATTGAGTCGTCGAGCTAATGGCTGCCATGGTAGAATCTTCATCAAATGAAGGTGAGTTACTATATTGTCTGCTACTGAATCATTTCAAAATATATACCTGAATCGTAATTGATATTGACCGATCTGGTGTAGAAACACTAACAATGGTGAACGATTCTTCCGATCAAATCAATTCATCAGGTAATCGATAAAAATGTAGATCTAAATACTATATTCAATATTGATTGTATACTAATCAACCTTCTTAATAGACAGTGGATCTGTAGAAGATGAAAGTAGCACATGGTCAATAGACACAAATGGTGGGTACGTACTGCACTGCCCCATCACTATGAAACCAACGATTGAAATGTCATTTGCAACTCTGTATGCGGGTATTGATCATTGTAGATCTTATGGCCGGTACTATGGATTCATGACACATCTAGGTACCCAGAAATCATCAAGACATGTGATCACACTGAGATATGTCATTTGCAATTTTTTTTGTTGTTGATCATACTCTGAATGTGAATGAAATTGGATTCATTAGTGATGACACATACCTGTTGTTTAGTATGTCGTGTTGACACTTTGCGTTAGCTGCTATGAAACATGTTGTTAGATTATATTAGGTTTCCTATCTTTAGTTTCCTATATTTATATTTCCTTTTCTCACATGTATTAGGGTTTCCTATTCTATTTCTATTACCTCTATAAATAGAGGTCTCTTGTAATTCACAAAACACACATCAATAATAAATTCCTCTCTTATTTCTATCATGGTATCAGAGGCATAATCGATCCTTAGTCAAATCTCCACGAATATTTTGCTTTGCCCACTCGTCAATGATTCGTGATTCTGACAGGTGGGCGAGGTAAATCAATCTCAATCTCCTCGCTCGTTTTCTCAATCTTGCTTCCGCAAACAACCAATCTCTCAAATCTCTTTCGATCACATTCATCAATCTCACCATCACAATCAAACATCCTCAACTTCACGTTCATCATTATTCAATTGATCATCAAACCAAATTCTTCTTTTACTCTTTACCATAATCGATCCTTGGTCAAATCTCTATGAATTTATCGTTTTGCCCACTCGTCGATGATTCGTGATTCTGACGGGTGGGCGAGACAATTCAATCTCAATCTCTAGCCTCTCGCTTCCGCAAACAATCAACTCGACAATTTCACAATCAATCTCGCATTCTCGCACCACCGTACACACATCAACAACTCGACAATCTCGAATCTCCTCTACCAAGTTCAAACACCGTCTCTACTCCTTTTTTTTGTCTTTTCCCTTATTATGTTAATTTCTTTCTCAAACTAATCGATTCTTCTTTTACTCTTTACCTTATTAATTTTTCTCGCACAATCTCGTTTCTTCGTCATCAATTGATCTTGATTCCACCACTTCAATCCCGTTACTCAATCAATCTCAATCTCTCAATCTCTCAATCTCTACCCTCTTACTCGAATCAACCCACACTTGATCAAGCATCAAGCATTTGGCAATCATCGGGCAGCTGCTATCTCGCCATCAGCCATCAGACATCTGGCAATCATCGGGCAACTACCATCTCGCCATCAGCCAGCAGGCATCAGGCATCATTGGGCATCAGGCATCATGCATTAGGCATCATCTATATGCCATCAGCCGTTGTCATCTCGCCATCAGCCAGCAGGCATCAGGCATCATCGGGCATCAGGCATCAGGCATCATCTATATGCCATCAGCCAACATGCATCAGACATCAAATATCGGCGCGCATCCTCCATCCTCAATCCTCGCCGCATCACCTCGCGCTCATCCTCATCTCAATATTATCAAGCTTCAAACTCAATTCTTGTTTCACCGCATTGAATTTGAGGGGGGCTGTTAGATTATATTAGGTTTCCTATATTTATATTTCCTTTTCTCACATGTATTAGGGTTTCCTATTCTATTCCTATTACCTCTATAAATAGAGATCTCTTGTAATTCACAAAACACACATCAATAATAAATTCCTCTCTTATTTCTATCACATGTACAAATTGATACGGAAACAATTTGTGTTCCATGATCTACATATCTGATTTGCATAAACAAAAAATCATGGGTAACAAACGAAGCCAATCTCCGTCGTCTCTAGAAAAACCAGCCAAACACCAAAAGTTTGATGGATATTCATCAATCCCTACACATGTTCAACCACATCTGCAGATTTACTTTGATTGGTCGGAGTATGGGGACCCCGACGAAGACTCAGGTGAATGTTGACAGCCATGAAAGGTTCCAAAATCTCCATCGATAACCTGTTCAGGCTCTTCCAGTTTGAGTTAGTCAGACACTAACCCACCATTGGAGAAAACGAATATTGAAGACCCGGATGATTCAAACCGGGAGGATTGGTATCCTCTTGGTCTTTGGCCTCCAGAGAGTGAACCCGACAATTTCGATGACGGGTCAAAGGATACAACAGAAGACTTAGATAATTGTGATGAGGACGATAGTGATATTTACGCAAGTGGTGGTGGAGATTGCAGAACGAGGAGGTAGGAAACTGTGATTATATGGGTGATGAAAAAAACTAGATTAAGAAAATATGTAGCCATTTCAATTAAAATCTTTGTATTTCATAACTAAATCAATGAAACATTATTTTCAATCATTTTGTTGTACCTTTAACTTGTTTTGCTAGATTATTATTATGAATTGAGGGTGGAAAACTCTGGTGGCACATGCACGTTTGGTGATGACACAAATTAAAATATTTGAGCATGGTGATGACACAAATTCAAATGGAAAACATTCTAGTACAAAAGACACATTACACTATATGACACATGCTTATGGACCAGAATGTGTCATTTGCATTTGAAAATACATATGCAACTTGAGAATTTGTCATTAAAATCATACTAAGAATCGACTAGGGTTCCAGAATAAGAATCGTAGAAGATTGAGTTTCCTTCGGGCTGGGGATTAGGTTTCCTTTTAGCTATCAAACAGTAGAGGATTATGATCTCATTAATTTTTAGAATTTTAAAATTTGCGTGGTAATTATCTCTGTGAATCAATCAAGAAATGTACAATATTGGCTCTCTGACTAATTGTAATGACACTTCAAACATCCACTTGACACTTTATTTACCTTGACTTGCCACTGTTTAAGCTGACAAATCTGGGACGTCCATTCCAAAAATGCGTGGTGAGAGATCTGTTCGGACGTTTGTACAAAAGCTACACGTTTGTATTCTAGTGCGACCCAAGTTTTTTTGGGAGTAATTTTATGGGGAAATTATCAAAAAATCTCGATTAACTATACCAAAATTCTATATTATCATTGTTCACGTATAGCGTGTTTACTCATGCAAATTAACTATATTTAGACTATCATTTAACAATGAGAGAAAATATGTTTTTCCCAATATAAACATAGTTAAAAGGTCTTTCAACAAAAACATTATATGTTAACCCTTCTAAGTTCTAACCTGCAAATACAGTTAATTGCTATAACAAATAAGATGTTTCATAAATTGGAATAGATGTATCCAAACTTGAATAAATGACATTTTATTTATTCTAACGTTAACTTAATTTCTTGATAAAAATTCGCATAAATCTTGTACTTGTAAAAATCAAATCATAAAATCTTAAAATAAGAAATAAATGAAATCATATGTACGTAATTTAAATATGGTAATTGAAAAAGGAAATCATTAAATGATATAAAATATGAAAACACCCTTATAGTTATGGTGAAAGACAAAATTAAAATAACACGTTGATGAGTCACTTAATGATCATAGTTAGTTTTCATTTTCTCACAAAGGGTGGTACTTACTTGATTATATCCCTTATATTTTATATACATGGATTGCTTGGGTTGTTTTAAAATGAAACATTTATAGCTTCTTACCAGTGTTCTAAAAATCGGCCGCCTAGGAGGTGCCTATCCGTTATTTTTCACCTCACTCCCCTATTTTAAGCTAATCGAGCAGTGGCGAATGTTTTGGTTCCTGAGGCAATCCGAACGGCTAGGCGGCCAGGCGGACCAGAATTTTATTTTTCTAAAGAAAATCAATTAAAATTTAAAACTTAAAACGTTAAGAATAAGAAATCATACATAGTCGCTTCGTTCCCTTATCTCGTCTTAGACCCTACACCCTAAACCCTAAACCTCTTCGCCTCCGACGAATGTCCGCCGCCCGCCACACCTCATTTGTGAATCAATCGAAGTCTGAGCTCTTGAGCTTTAAACTTCACTTCATGTGTGTAATGGGTGATTTGTATTTGTTTATTCAATTTCTGTGAGCTAAGGGTTGATTTGATTATTCAATTTGTGGGAACTTAAAGGTTTATTTTCAAATTTTTACAGTGAAAATTGTTTAGACAGTTGTGTGATGAAAATTCAACTGTTTTAGAATTTTTATCCTTCTATTTTATATGTCGCATAAAAATTGGGGTTGTTGATTTTTTATATTTTTATATTTACTTTTATAGTTTAATTTATTTTATATTAAAAATAAAATAAAACAAGAATAAAATAAAAAATTCGATTAATCTCAATTAATACTTTCAGGTGTTGTCCACCCAACTAGCGTCTAACGTTCTTTAAACCTTGATTCTTACAAATATATTAGAATTGACTTAATCCAAAACACAAACAATTTTCCTAATTTTGTAAGACAAACAATTCAAGAAACAAAGTATGAAAGGCTTTAGACAAAATTTGCACTACAAACATGGTTTGTTTATGTAAACCAACTAATATAGCTACAAGTCAAGGTGTTCTAAAAGCTCCCTCCAACTAACCTTCTTGTCAATGTGGTGTACCTTCACAAAACCTAGGGTTTGGTTAGGGCAAGCAAAAAAGTAAAATAAAGTTGGTATTAATGGCTTAATCAAGATTCTACTTTCCCCTACTTTTTGAGCCTAGCCTTTGGACAGCACTCACAAAATAGATAAAGAAAAGCTGTCCACCATGCAGGGGGTCTACCCTTCACCCTCTCACCCTACCCCACTCAACCAAATATTTCCCCATTTGTATTTTTAATGCCTTACTTTTATTTCTTCATGTGTGCACTTTATAGTGTATTTAAAGTTAAAAGATGCATGGATTGGTTGCACACTATTTAACTTGAGTACAAAAAGATGAGTGCCAATCTATTATAAATTGAAATAAATAAATAAAGTAATGAATAAGAGTATGGAGAATTTGTTTCTCATTAACAGTATATTAGAGAGAATAGTATACAATAATCAAACTATTGATCTCATGTAGGTTACATTACATTATTTATAATACTTCACTGATTTGATAAAAAGATAAAAACGGTATACAATCATCAAATTATCATTTTCTTGATAAATTATATTACGTCATTATATTACTTCACTTCTTTAATTGAAAAAACAAAAGATGAAATATAATATGATAAGAAACATAAAACTCAAGTATATTCTCCAATTGTGAAGTGGTTTGTCGAATAATCTGTCTCGACAAATTAACATAGCATACTGTTAGACTGACTTTGTCGAGCGGTAATATAACATATCGTTGGGCCAGAGGCTTCTTCGCGCTCCCGGGTCCTTAAACCAGAAACTTCTACCATCAATCCTGACTTACTGGCCATATATCGAAGCCACGGTAATGACTGAAATCAGTGAGTTATAATTTGGTCTAGTGCACGTCCAGTTGGAGAGTTTTGAGCTTGACCTAGGAGTATCACTGAAAGAATCTCATATACACATTAAAATCTCACATTTAAACCAAAAAGAGACTAACCTATTAATTTACTTGTTCTACACAATCATTCAATGGTCCATTTCATTCTATTTAGGCTCACCACCACGAGAGTCGTCGATCATCGTTCGACTTTTATCAATCAAAAGAATACCAAACTGATCACATCATCAATATAATTTATCGAAATTGTATCTGATATCACTGCTAAGAAGAACCAAACATAACTCTGAAGGAACACACAAAGAAACGAAAGTATAATCAAGAACATAAAACATAAATCACAATAGAAAATTTTATTGTACAATATATTTTGAAACCCCAAAAACAAAATAAAAAAAGTGGAGTCTCTTTCTTTTTCGTATCAAGTCTCCATTGTACACTTAACTTTTGAGACATGAACTCAAACGGGACCATCGAGCACCTTGTTGTGGAAACACAAATCGACGCCCATGTGATTACTCCTTTTCCTCGTCCCATCAATGGATCCACCAATTTTTATATTCCCTCCATCCAGATTTTTTCTATTTTAAATTTAGTTACACAGAAGAAGTATTTATAGAAATTTAAGTTAAGTTCACGATGTATCTATGACATATTTTGATACATGGTTAAGTATGTTATTATTAGTTAGATAGTGATTAATTGGGAGGATATTAACGTTAGTTGGGGGCTACAAAAAGGAGAAGTTGAAATATTGTTGTTTTGGTAAAGTAGAGAGTGCGCATCCTAATATGACCATTGATTTGAAAAGCTTGATTCCCGACCGATTGATATGCTCTAAAGTAAGATTTTCCAGCTGTTGTGTGTGGAGATTTGACCATCACAAGCAAATTCTAAGACCTATTTTAGGTATGAGGTTATAGGTTTTCCAAATATTTTTTTAGCATTACCTCTCTCATGTAGTGTTCTAAGTTTTTTTGAAAGCAAAACAATGTATTCCAATATACTTACGAGTATCGATACAAACACAACGAGGGCAATACTAACGTCAATACAAACACAACTAGAGGTTTGCTTCTTGGTCCATCTCACCTGAGTTTTCACGACTCTATACACGATTATGCCCATGCTCACATGATTTCGGATTGAGTGATGCAACCATTGACATTTCCCAACGGGAAATAACCAGACCGCTAGACTCTAAACGCACTAAACAAGCTTGAGAGGGCGAAACGAACAACAACGAAAAAAAAATCTAAAACAACACCAAACAGGAAAAAAAACAAGTCCAGCATAAATGGTGTCAGTTGGTACGGGAAAGCCGGACCACTGCTGACCAATTAAAAAACCTTTGTCGGCGGCAAAGACTTGCCACCACAGAGATGCTCTCCAAATAGACTGTCGGAGAACCTACAGAGAGAACCGCTTGGAGCTCCTTACCACCAAGCTAAACGTGAGCCTCTCCTTTGTCCCAAACCACCCCCGTGTCACTAACCCCTTCGACCAGCCACCACCGGCGACGACTGCAACCCACAAAGCCAACCAACTTAGACCCGCGCCTGAAATTCACCACCCTTGCCGACCTTTGAAACGAGATCTAACCCCGAGCCTGAAAAAATCTGGAAAAATCCAGATATGAACTTCTCGAAACTCCCAGACCACACCGGCCAAGAAAACTAGTTCGACCTCAGTTAAAACCTCCCTAGCGTCGACGCCCTTTACCCCACCCTGCTCTGTCTGTAACTCCGACCACCAGAGTCTACGTCGGAGAGAAAGTTGCGAGAGAGTAGTGTCACCGCCGTCCTCCCATCGAAGCCAACGTCTCCTCCTTGACAAAAAGACTAAGTAAGTAATGGATTGTCGCTAAAGGGCCTAGCCGGAGCCTGTGGCGACCTAGAAGACGCTCACCTTGAAGACACTCATAAAAATAATTGTGATTTTGTGTCGAATAGTCTTAAATATAGTAATCTATATGGTGTCTCCTTAAAGACACTACATTTATTTGAGACACGCATTATTTTAGAAAATGTTGTGGGTTCGAACATGCATGAGATAGAGATGGATGTTGGGATAGAATAGAAATATAATGTAACTATTAAAAGAAGTCTATATGGTATGATTTAATTTTATATGAAAATATATCATGAATAAAGAAGAGTGGACACGGTTTTGAAATTGGATCGGACCAAATCAGATTTATCAGTTTTTAATAATGAAAACTAAATTCAAAATTATTATATAAAAGGCCGGTTCTCATGATTCGGTTCACCAGATTCTCTCTGTCTGTATATATACACAAGACAATAGTATCAACATAAAAGTAAATGAAATAATATAGAAAAAAACAAAATAAAAAAGCTTAATTCGTCTAAAGTCTGGAACAGCAAATAATAAGCCTCATTTTTACAAAAACTCTTTCTCGCACATGTTTAAATTTGCACCGCCTGTTTAAATTCGTGAAAATTAACGGAAGTGTCACTTAAATGTTGTACATTTGAGTTAGCACGTTTGAGTGATACTTCAATTAATTTTCATAAATTTACATAAATGGTACAAAATTGAACATGAGTGATAAATAGTTTTTGCATAAATACAATAAACTAAGAGAGAGTTTGTGAAAAAATAATAATTACAAGCAGACTTTTTACAATTTTTCCTTATTATAATATTGTCTTCATAGTACATAGGAACGAATAAATTTTTCAATTTTACAAACCATAAATTACATTTTCCTTCAATACGATTGTCTTATATTAACCTTCAAACTCATAGTAAATTGCTGATTTCTGACAGTGGAGTTCTGTGTCCTTTGGATAATATGGAATTGGGAATGTTAACTTATTTCCTGAGAAATTAATTAAGAGTTGAGGGAGCTCAAACTCAGATCAACTCGAACTGGCGGGTACGTGTAGCTTGTCACTGCAAGATAGAGTAGTGATGATAAAATATAGGGGTAATTACATGTGAGTACACTCAATTATACGTCATTTTCACATAAGTATATACAAATATAAAACTCGATTTTGTGGTATTCTAAATTACATTTCGTCTCACTTAATCATAATCAGTAGGTTATATTTTAGTATACTTATGTAAAAATAATGTAGAGTTGAATGTACTGACGTGTAATTACCCTAAAATATAATTGGTCCCATGCCCATATTATATTTCACGTATACAAACAACTGGTTATCGTTACTTAACAAAAAATTTGTGAATATTCGTCATCAACCACTTGCTTCATACATATGTTCATACATATGTGTGTGTATATATATATATATTACAATTTCGTTCATGCAGTTTCATCATTTCAATTTGATTCTTTTGTGACCATACATTTTAACTCATATATGTCCGCATATGCTTTTATTTGTTTTCACCTCATGGTCAATTTTATTGTTACGAGATATATATATATATATATATATATATATTCTCATTTAGTTTGTTTTATTCTGTATTATGTAAAAACAATCTTTTATTTCAAGTTGATATTAGTATCAAGTGTTCATCATTAGAATTATTATACTTTAATCTTATACGGTATCAGAGACTAGTTTACTTTCACTGTCTGAAGATTTGTCCACTCGTTAATTATGGTTTTAGCAGATGCGCAATACAATATTGTCAATTGTTCCAATTTCTCTGTACAATGTTTATATTAGTGCTTTAGTTTTGTTTGAAATTTTGTTTGGCGAAGAATTGCTACTCACGATGTGACACTGTTTGCGACGCTATTTGGATATGTTTATGACACTGCTTTTTTAAAGCAAATCAAACAATATATTAAAAATGATCTGTCAAGACGGCCTCCGAAAAATTGGGTGGGACATATCCCTCACCCAAGATCCAATTAGCACGAACGAGAGAGCTTCTAGCTAAAACATGGGCTGTTCTATTACAACTATGCCTAGGAAAAGTCGAAACGAACAAAAGACTAAATGAGATGGTGTGGCGGCAATCCTGAACTAACATGCCCCATTGGCTGGATAAGCTCTTAGACCCCTGAATAGCCAGGATGAGGCTCTGGCAGCCACTCTCGATCTGAACATTAGTCCATTAATTCCCTGATACCCAAGTAAGCGCTTCCCTGACTGCCACTACTTCGACTAAGGTCGGGTTCGTCGTTCTTACTTCTGAGAAGCTGTTGGCCGCTAGGACCTCCCCCTAAAATCCCTCAAATACAATCCCAACCTTAAAGATGCCTCTGGCCAGGTTCACTGCTCTGTCCACGTAAAGCTTAAGGTCATTCCCCTCTGGAGCTTCCCATATCTGGATCGGGACCTACTTAGCCACCCTCTGGGGTCTCTACTGGCTCTCTTCCCACCCCTTTCAGCGACAAAACTCCTTCTGCCCTAATAGCAAAAGTCTAGACTGGCCCATTTCTCCATATGACTCTGTTTCGGGCTTTTTAGATAGCTCAAGCTAAAATACCGATCTTGTCAGATCTCTCTCTCCTGATTACCTACACCCATGCCTGTATTCTTTCTGCCACTCCACTTCTTTGCGGGCATTGAAGCCTGTCAAATACTTTTTGAGGGATTTGGTGATTTTCCTTGAGATTGATGTTGAAATGTTTGAGTTTTTGAGTTTTGAGTCGAAAGTACTGCCAAAGAACGTAAGGGTTGGATGAGACATGATACTCAATTATGAAGTTATTTGGAGTGAAGATTATTCAAGCTTTCATATAAATTATGCGAGTAAGTATATGCATATTGTCATGTACAAGAGTGTTTATAGGTTTATGGTTCATCAGGTGGTTGGGTTCAAGGTTTGGCGTGATATATATTGAACATGTTAACGGGATTAGGATGCTATTGCACATTGTTTCGCATTGGAATAACCAAATACTATCAGTTTGAATATTAATATTTACTTTTACATTTATTTAACTTGTTTCATATATAATAAGACCTCATTTTTTAACTATAGCATTACATATTCATCAATAAAACTATTATATTTTAGGGCTTGCATTCACGTAAAAACATATATCTTACACGAGAAATTGTAAACCAATGACTTTTACCCGAGTGCATCCCTATATTTTAGTTTTGAATTAATCTACGTCACTTACTCTACAATTTATTACTTTATAAATTTGTTGAAGAAAATGATTAAAATACATATTTACAATAAAAATGTTGTGAGCCTATTCACGGTCATATTTACATAACACTTGTAAATCATGAATACATCAATTCGTGTCATTTTATACACACAGTCATCGTCTAACAATATAGATTTAAATAATGTCGATGCTGGCGTTATTAAGTTGTTCCAAATATTCGCTAAGTAAATTGCATGTGTAAAAATCTTAATAGGCATATTGTAATTACAATGCATGAACATGAATATTTGAGAATGACTATTTATAGTTCTGTTTTATATCGAACCGAAAATATGTCAGTTCAATAATTCAATTGTAGGAGAATTGTTAGAATTTGATTTGATTTTGAATTGGCTGGTTTTTAATTATATTTCAGATCGGTCAAAATTCGATTCGATTGTTTTTGAATTTATTTTCATATATTATTGATATTATAAAAATCTTCGACTTATCTGATTAATCTTCTACTGTAATTTAGTTCAATTTTGTTTATTATCAATTTTAATTTAATAAGCTGAAAATGAACCGATGCGGTTTAATTTTATTTATAACCGAACCAAACTAATTTGATTATGTACTGTTCAGCTATTTTTCGGGTCGGTCGGATAATTTTTGGACAGTCCTAATTGGAGTATTAGCATTTGACATGAATTATGTGTTCATTTGATTTGAATTTCCATGGTAGAGCAGAGAGAGAGAGAGCTAGCTAGAGGCAGTGGACCTCACCCCCACCCCACCCCAGGGTCAGATTCTAACCCTTGGTCTAACCCAACCCAACCCAGTCAGTTTTTATTTAAACACTGAGAAAGCAGCAGTGCAGCTGAGTCTGGGTTTTCTTTCTACTCTTATAACAGTGACTCAAATCTATTCTTTTTTCTTCAATTCCAATTTCTTCTTGTTCACCTTTTAGATCATTAGTCATGGAGTATTAGATTCTGTAAGCAACATATGATGTAGCAGAAATTGAATTTGGTTGAAATTTGATATCTTTTTTTTGTTGTTGGCTTTGGTGATCTTAACTATGATGGGTTCAGAGGGTGAGTTGCAATGGGAGAGAGAAGGCAAAATCATGAGGGTGAATTGGGCTTACACCTATTCTATACACCAAAACCACTATTGTTCTTCAGTTTGGTCCACAACCACCTTTATGCTTCCAAATTTTGCCTTCAAGTGACCAGAGCAAAACCAAAAGCACCCAATTTTCTTGTTTTGTGGTTTAGGTCCTGAGATCCAGCTGCTTCTTGCTTACACAAGAACATTAAAAAAAAAGACAGAACAGAAGAGGAACAATCTTAAACAGAGCAAGGGACTTGTCTTGTTGTGATCTGATGAAGAGACTCGGGGACACCGATTCCCACAGTGCTTTCATGTCCATCTGCCAAACCTCAGGTTGTGTGACACAACAATTCATGTGTTTCTTTATGGTTTTGAATTTGATTCCGACATGCCCACGTGTTTCGCGGGCCAAAAATTGCTTCTTTAATGAACAAATAGCCTAGATTTTGAATTGTGCGTTTGTCAAGATTCAATCTTTTTGAATTTTCCTTTCTGGGTTCTCTCTAACTCGGTCGGAGTTGGTGATTTTAGAGGAGCAGTGTCCGAGGAACGGGCATGTGTACAGCAGGGAGTTTCAGAGCATACTGGAGGGGCTTGACGAGGAAGAATGTGGGCATGTGGCGGAGAAGAAGAGGAGATTGGGCGTGGAGCAGGTGAAGGCGTTGGAGAAGAGCTTCGAGGTGGAGAACAAGCTCGAGCCCGACCGGAAGGTCCAGCTCGCTCACGACCTCGGCTTGCAGCCCCGACAGGTCGCTGTCTGGTTCCAGAACCGCCGCGCGCGGTGGAAGACCAAACAGCTCGAGAGGGACTATAGTGTCCTCAAGGCCAATTTCGACTCTCTGAAGCACAATTTCGAGTCCCTCAACGAGGACAAACATGCTCTGCTCAAACAGGTACACAATGCCGTTTTTCACCTACGAAATTGAGTAGTAGGGTTCTTGATCAATGTGCCCCATTTTCAAGAAAGGAAATCAGTTCATTGTTTTTTTATGTTGTTGCAGATTGGGGAGCTGAAATCGAAGCTAGGTGAAGATGGTAACACAGAGAGCGATCTGTCGGTGAAGGAGGAGGTAACTGTTCCTGAATCCGACAACAATTTGGAACATATCGGTGAAGAAGATGATCATGAGCAACCTGCGGCCACCTATTTCGGGTCCTCCGAAGCTAAAGATTTGAACTTTTTCGACCGCTTCAACAATGACAACGGTTCTGGGCTCTCGATCTCTGTTTTCAAGGATGGGTCTTCGGACAGCGACTCGAGCGCGATTCTGAACGAAGACAGTAACAGCCCGAGCGTGGCGGGGATTTTAATGTACCAGGCTCAGACTCAGACCCAGTTTGTGAAATTGGAAGAGCACGACTTCTTCAGCGGAGAGGAAGCTTGCAATTTCTTCTCCGACGACCAGCCTCCCACTCTGCAACAATGGTACTGCCCCGACCCATGGAACCCGTCTTGAAAACAGATCAATCAATCGATCAACATGTTATAAATAAGTTTGGCGGCTTAATCCAGCCCAAATCTTGATACACATCTCGTCGATAGAAACAATGTTAAATGAGTTTTGCGGAGAAATGAGTCGAGCTGCGACAAAGTCAATGGAGCGGAACGATCAAAAGATGCACGAAGCCGATAATGGATCGGTCTATATTGTGAATGTGATGATGCTGTAAAAATTTATCTTTAAAATCCATAAAGAAGCAAATTTCGTGTCAATGGGAAAAATAATCGCTGCTTGGACTTACCTTTTTTTTATCCATTGTTTCATAATTAAAACGAGAAATATTTTTATATTTGCTTTGATTTGATTTGAAGTGGGGAGCAATGTAAAGGTTGCCACTAGATACCGATTCTTTATCATGTGGCAGTGGCATTAAGAAAATTCAAGAAGCTAAAATGGGAACTTTGAAAGAACAATGACATGTCCATGGTGGGAAAAATTGTTTAGCTGTAAAGACAAAGGGCACCAAAAGTCGTGAACATTTGCTTTCTATAGGAAAAGAAATGTCTTGTTTGATGTAACCCTATTCTTGTCTTTTATATTAATATTACAAATTAAGATGATAAATAAGTTATCACGATCATAATTGTTTCATCAACATGTTGGTTGATCAATTATGTTGGCACTTCACTTCTATATTAAATCCCTGTATTTTAAACGTTGAAGTTTTGGTTTTATTAAAATTTTGGTTCGAATTTGTTATGATGTAGTAAGACTGTTTAAGTATTATATGTAAAAGTAAATGTAAAATATTAGTAAAGCGCATGGACGGAGGATGGTGCACCCCTGCTCGTTTTTGGACACAATATTAAGTTTTTCAGCAAGAAGGTTTTGATTTATTGAGTTTTTGATACGGTATTAGAGCTTGTCTAATTTGGATGTACATTTATATGTTATATGCTTTGTGCTTAAAGCGCATAGGTTGGAGGGCGTCTTTGCATCCCCCTTATCTACTTCCATGTATTTCAATCCTGTTTTTACGTGAGACATATTTCAATAATGTCTTCACATGTTATTTTGAGCTTTTAAATGAGCTAAGTTTTAAAGAAAAACAACACCAAGTTTATTATTTTCAATAGTTAAGATTATTTAATAACATATACATTTTGGATATATTTTTCTCACATACTTAAGTGAAAGAAATTTAAATTCATATTTTTACTCATACACTACAATCATGTATGCAGACCCTATTAATTAAAATATTATTATCCACACTAGACGGCCGGAGACGTGATGAGGTTGGAGGCATTTCTCATGAGCTCTCCTTAGAAGAGAAAAATAGTATACAACACCACTTCATAAAAAAAATTTCTCTTATATATTTAAATGTAAAAAATCAATACTAATATCAGTTAAATGCCTTTGCTTTCTTAGTTAAAGAAAGCAAAGTTACCTACAAAGTAAAAGAAGGGAAATTCTCATTCACGAAGACTTTAAAATTATTGAGTTGAAGTTTAGAAAATAAAGTATTTTTCCTCAGTAAGTTTTAAGAATCGTAATGTTAGGGTCTAGAAAATTTCATAGTTTACTATTTTTACTGATTCAATAATAAATAAGAGCGATAATTTTATACAGATCACTAAAAAAAGTTTATATTCTCGTGTAGGTCATCAATTTATAAATTTAATTTATAAGATCACCAAAATATGTTTTTCTCTCACTCTATTAAAAACCTCGCAATTAATGATTAAACCAACGTTTTGATTGGCTTGAGAATCAAATTTATGCCAAATCGGTTTAATTTGCCTAGTTTGAAGGTTTGTATTCAAATTTTAGGTTCAACGGAGTCTGAGAGAGGTGAAAGGAGTGGCTTGAACTCGTTAGAAGCTCAAGTCGGCACTGACGTCGGAGTTGAAGCCAAAACAAAACGAGCAGTCAATTTTCAAACCAGGAGAAGCAGACCGGTTTGACATAAATTTAATTTTCAAGTCGGCCAAATTTTAAATTGAAATAAATGGTTGGTTTAATTATTAATTGTGATGATATTTTAGTCGTCTTGTAATTAAGAATTAAAAAATTTAGTGACAAACACATATAATACAAATCTTTTTGATAAACTATAAAATTATTCCTGAATAAAATGTTAGAACTCCCCAAAAAAATAAATAGTTATAGACTATAGTTATGTAAAACTAGTTTGGCACGAAAGAATATAAGAGAAGAAAGAAACGGACAAAAGATGATTAAAGTAGAGACATAAAAAGGAGAGCCACATGATTGGATCCCACAATGCGTGTCTGTATAGACTTTGGAGCCCAACAGCTTTTGACGTTAAATATACTATTTATTTATTCACAAGATTTGGACGGTGGCGATGCGTTGGAGCGAAAACGAGCGACGGTCGACGTTGGAAGCTGCGTTCGAGAAAGAAGGTTGTCTTTTTCTTTCAAACTCGATAAAATCAATCTATCTATTTATGGAGGGTCGGATGTGGGGCCACTTTTGGCAAGTAGCGCAAAACCCGCTCCGCTGTCCGATTTGTTCCGGTGACGTCACCTCCTGCAAGATCGCACATGGCCAATCCAATCTTCTTCTTCCTCTCGTAACCTCCTTATATTTTCTGACAAGCTTTTGTGATTGTGCTACGTACGAACTATTCATTAATAACTGTCTGTGCACGTTTGTCCCACTTTCTTGGGACCCATTCTCGTGTTGATGAAAGAAATGAGACTCATCGGCTTATATACGGAGGTGGATGGATAAAAGAAAATAAAATAAAAATTGGACGAGTTTTGTTTAAAATACGGTAATTGATGTATCCAACTTTAAAAGTAAAATGTTCTAAGTACATTGAAGGTTTATTGTAGTTGGTTGATCGCAATTTTCTTTACTTGTCAAGGATGTTGAAAATTTTGTTAGCCATCTAACTTCTAATATGGTCTACTTCTTTGTGTTTCTAGCCTATCTTTTATGATTAGATATAACAAGAACCCGATATTTTGTTAACAAGAATTCGAAATTTTATGTTGGTGGTAAAACGAGCAACTAGTAGTCGTTTATTTCATATTTCTTTGGAGTCACGAAGAAAGATACAGTATCATGCAAGTCCGTAGAGTCACCAGCCCAATTAATTTCTAAATAACTTTGTAAGACCAAATGTGTAGTGAGAAAATTAAAAATCGTGAGACAAAGTATCTCAAACATACCAAATTACTCAAATAACAATTTATATAGTGAGTAGTGCGGAGTGTGTACATGAACTAATTCAAAATATTAGTTGCATAAACAATGTTTATGCAAGTAACTGTGAGGTGAACCAAAGGCAACTAATTTTGAGGTAAACCAAATTTCTGAATGTAACTCTCGATCTTATGAGAGACTGGTATCTGAATGTAACTTTTATTCTAAACATTTAAAATTTATGAAGCCTGCCCAATAAATAAGACCATCTGGATATTTAGCATGCAACGTATGATAGCTGGACAGTAATGAAATATCTTCAACGCGAGAAAATATTTGAGAAGACCTAAATTTTTATCTCAAATTGTTGCTTAGGTGACAGCTTGACTTATGAGACACTTATGATGTCGTCTCCATTGATGATCAATATACAATATGAGAAAAGTGGGTCATCGAAAAGTCTTCTTGACAATGAATGTAGTATCATAAGAACTAGACGTTAACCCAAATTTGAAAAATAATTCCCGCGCGAGGTTTCATATACTCCTCTTTAGTAAAATATCCAAAAGGAAAACTTACACGAACATGTATGTTGTCATTATAGTAGTATTAGTTCAAACTAGGTGGGACAATTCCCTCACTCATAGGCCGAGTGTAAGAGATGCCTTGTTTCGTCAAAACTCACAAATATCACAAACAAGCATACTGCTAAACAAAACACTGACAACATTTATAAACATAACACAAACTTTCTTGAATAACAAGTTGAGATTCGAACCCCAAACTCGAATCGAGAAACGAGTAAACTTTTAAACACCGTGCCAAATTTAACTGGTCGTGCACCGTTATAGTTTATGTCAACGGTTTTAGACCTTCGTGGCACCGTTTGGGATACGCTGTCAAATTGAAGGAAAAAAAACCAGCAGTGATGTTAAATTCTGTTAAAATTCTTCAGCTGAAACTTTTGATCGAGATTAAACAGACACTTTCGAGTGTCCAATTTGTGCGAGAACAGAAGATCCAATTAAGGAAAGGTATGCAACTGTGGTCCCTACATTCCCCTAATGGGTCCCACTGTTCCACAATCTTTTATGTCCGTATTGGTACAACCATGTGGTGGGTCCCGCTCACGTCACTTCACTGGTGCGTAGGATAGGAACGTGTACAGTCCTCGTCAGATCAGATCCAACGGCGGTGGTTGCTTGCCAGTAGATCATCGCCTTCATGTTGCCACGTTATAATCGGATGCTATTCCATTAATCTGATCCGTTCATTTATAATCAGAATTAAGTGGTGATCAATGTACTTGATTATCTGATTATTTTTATAGGGAGGAGGGAGAGAGAATCTTCAGGTGCCTCACGTTAGCTTATTTTAATGTGGATTTCTCTAACTCCTCCACTGACTTTTATGTTTATATTATTTCGTATTAAATTAAGTGTTGCTTTCGTTAACCTACAAGCACTAATTTAATCGTTAATTGATTTAATAGTCGAGATTAATAATAAACATATTCGCATCCTATGCACTAGTGGGTGAACCTATGTATAACTTAGGGTGACATGTCTGCTTTGCTCCCGTTTAATATCGAGTAAAAGGCACATAACCACACTTAAGAACCACTAAAAAAAACATTTAACTATCACATGGTTTAAGATAGCCAGTGACCTACACCCAAAGATTGTTAATTGAAAGATACCAACTGTCGTTAGAATTTTGAAAAAAATATGCTAAAATTTTAGTAAGAACGCGAAAATGCCCCTGGTTAGATTTCAAGTTTTCAAAACCATGCTATTGTGAGGATTTTGGCTGTTTCTCCCATAACCGTGACTCAAGCTTCGATGTCCTCTTCTCCGACCGACTTCTCCGATTGTACTCGTCTCCTCGCCGGAGACCGTGGCTCAAATTTTCGCCTGACCTGGAGCTGGTTTGCAGCATCATCGCCGAAGTCGAAGACGAGTGTGGCCGAAGTAGCCGGAGCTCGCCCAAACTCGCCGGAATCGCGCCGGAGCCACCCTTTACTCCATCTCTCTGTTATTCTGGCCCAGCGATCGACTCCATGAGCTGGCGCTAAAAGCTCATAGCGTCGTCGTGAACTGAATTTGATTTGACGTCGTTGTCAGAGTGGTCTCGCACCATATCTCGGAGCTATCGCTCCGTGTAGGTCACGATGGCGCTGGCCAGAGTCAGGGGCTTGGTGCCGCGCTACTTCATGGCGGTGATCACTTTCACGAATAAATCAATGTCCAAGATCGATAGCTTCTTCGTCCACCAGTTCGGGGGCGAACGGCTCGGGAAGTTACCTTCATTACAATCCATCGCAAGCATGTAATTGCTCGGGAAGAGCATGAACTACATGCAATTGCTCTTCACCACTAGCATGAACTACAATCCATCCCATTTCTTAATTTAGTATTCCCTATGAACTATTAACATGTACCTTGTGCAGAGAGAAACTTGTTTCTCCTACTCCTACTTGAACGATGACATCGGTTGGAATGTCCTGAAAGAAATCCATGTAAATCATGGAAATTAGTTCCAACTCCGTCTCCAGCTTCGGCGAAAATTTGAGCCACGGTCTTCGGCAAGTCTCTGATCAGTGGTGAGAAGCCGAGAACGACCAGAGAAGTTGGTTGGAGGTCGGAGAAGAGGTTGACGAAGTTTGAGCCATGGTTATGGGAGAAACAATCAAAATCCTCACAATGACATGATTTTGAAAATTTGAAATCTGGCCAGGGGCATTTTCATTTATGTACTTAAAATTTTAACATATTTCATCCAAAATTCTAACGGCATGTGCTATCTGTCAATTAATAATGTTTGGTGTAACTCACTGTCCATTTTGAAACATGAGGTAGTTAAGTGTCTTTTGGTGATTCTTGGATGTGGTTTTGTGTTTTTTACCCTTCAATATTATTCTAGGCTATATATCACCATCGTACTTCATTATTAAATATATATATATATAAGATTGTAAATTACTATAATAATTACAAGACGATCATCTAACTATTCACAGTTTCATTCATTTTCTTAAACGAACAACTCATTAAAATTCAAATACAAAATAACAGATGAAATGGACCTCACTTTGACCAAAGTTTGAGGCAGCCGTCCCTTTAACCCGAGAATTCAAAAATTGTAGTCCACCCATAAAATAACATCCCTCTTTTCATTTCTTTTTTGTATTGATGATCTACATATAAATACTATTTTATAAATGTCAAGACTCGTGTTTTTGAACTAGTTGTATAAAAATGTGAGATATCGCATCGTTGACTCAAACCCATGACATTTGGACCCAAATTTAAGTGTTTAACTAATTAACCAAACAAGCGTCGGTCGAATACCATTTTCTTGCATGTCATAAATAATTTAATCTTAACATGAACTCGTTAGGAAAAAATCACGATTTTAAGGAGCACGTTTGAAATTTAACTTGGACAGGGAAGAGCATTTCACGGGCGGGTTTGGGCTGGGCCCGAACCTCATATTCAATGTTGTTGGGTTCTGGTTTCGAGGATGTGGGCCCAATAGGAGCCCGAACAAAAGGGCCCACTGACGGTAACATGTACTACTACGTGACTGGCACTACCTATAAGTATGAAACAAAATGGTTAAGAGAAGATTATATTATAAAAGTCACATCACAAAAAGATGAGAGAAAATGAAGAAAACCGAACCCACAAGCAATCAAATATAGTGATAGATTGGCTTTTGGACTCTCTCAAAAGCCAGCCAAGTCTACTTAATAATAAGTAATAAATTGTTGTTGAATAGTAAGGACGATGGTGAATGGGTGATATAGCACTCACTCCATTTTTATGTTTACACAAAATAGTCCGATTCTTCTCTACTTTAATATTGGGCTTTTGAACATGGGCCTGCATTGGGTTCTCATCTCAATTGGGCTATCTTATTCATCAAACTTTGCAATAATCACATCATGAAGGCCCATCTCAAATATTGAGGTTTGATGCGACAAGCATTTCATTGGATCTCTTACGAGCGGGCGGGGTGTCAGGACGACCTTTGATCCATGGGCCTTAGGTTCAAAACGAATCACGTGAAGGTATAGTCCAAATCCAAACATGCTTCAAGATGATAGATGGACGCTTAAACTATTATTTAAATTGATCGACAAGTTCACATCTTTCAATTAGATCAGGTCATTAATTAAAACTACCACAATCATCACGTCTCTGTTACCTTTAATACATGGCATCAATTGTGATTGTTTCTTGTTTAGGAGTTTTGTTAATTGGCATGTGTAAGGGCTAATAGAGATGTGTATGGAAACCGGTAAATAGCTCAATTGAGATGTGGGTTTGGAAGCGAATGAGTTAATTCTCTCATAGAGAATTCAAATTCCTTGTTGTGCTGTTGTTTTTGAAGTGAAAGCTTGAAATTTTAAGAGAGATAAATTGAATTGAAATTGAAGTGGATTGATCATGGGTCCATCCATAGATCTAATACAAATCAACAATGATCATTTCAATTCGCTACAAACAATTTGAATTGTTATATAAAAACAATGTAAATATGCGCGTGTTTACATTGTTTTTAGAACCCAAATTCGAGCATATGTATAGTGTAAGGAATGGTTTTTGGCAAGAGAAGGAAGAAGGCATGAGTGAGAGAAATTAAAGTGTTTAATGACATGAATTTAAAATTTGAATGACAATTAATAATGTTTTGGTTATTTTGCAATGAAAACGGATGGTGTTAATTTCAAACTAATACAAAATCTCAACATGATTATATCGAAAAAAATGTAGACCACTAATTATGAATGTAACTGATAAAAAAATACTTATAAACAGAATAGTAGATATGTACCGAAGATATTTAGAAATATTGAGATTGTGAAAGAGTTGAACGCTTGAGTTCAGCAAGGCGTTGTTTCCTTAATTAAGACAAGAGTGTTCTCTCTACGACACTGAAAGGTTTACCGAACAATTGTCTCTCAATATAAAACAGACTAAACCATTAACATGTGCTACAAGTAGTGGAGTATGGGACATAACTATTGATTTGTGTTTAAGCAGTTGGAGATAAAATGTTATAGGAAAATCACGAATTTCCTATACAATTTCAATCCTCAAGATAGAAGAGTTGGCATTGTTTCGAACACACCCTTGTTTAATGTTTCTATTCTAGAAAGGTTGTGTCCTTTAGAACATCTCCAATGTGGCTTCCTACTATATAATTAAAAAGAGGTGAAAATGGAAAAATGGGCTCTAATAGAGCTCTCTACATGACTCCATACAATAGTGAGCTCCCCACATTCTCTCTCTTACTACTTTATCATATTTTAATTCACTTTATCTCACTTTAATCTCTTTTATACAAACCTTTTAGTACGAAATATTAATAAAATAATATAGGGATGTATCTAGGTGAAAACTTAGACGCAAATTTGGATAACTTGGATTTTTTGTTGACTCATTAATGACAATTAGACGTAATTAATTCTAACTTAACATTTATTTGTCTTTTAACACAAATATAAAAGTATTTTTATCGATTGTGATTTAATAAACATAAATGTATTATTAGAGTGCATCTCAAATACTATATGTAGTTTAAATATAAAAAGCATGATTGAAGTTGAACATGAAAAATTAGTTATCCATTCTAATTTCAATGCACATCACTCATTACGTTAATCTGAGTGTGGGAAGCAACATTGGAGATACTCTTAAACCAAAATGTGCTATGTATTAAAGCCACAAGGCATAAGTGTAGTTCAATGTTTTGAAATGCAGAGATAAATCTAAAAGACATAAGTATGTCTCAATGTTTGAAATGAGAAGATATATTCATTAAAAATATATTAGTCTTAAGTTTAACGTGCTATTATCTCATTCAATACTTTAATTAGAAAAATGTTACATTAACGTGGTTTTCGATAAACAAAAGTCAACTATAAATATTTTAGTAAAATTTTTTTAAGTTAACTGTAATTATATGAAATTATCCAAATGTTGTAGTTTCTTTAAAACTCCAAGTCCATACTATCCCCCAAACTATTTTATACTTTAAAGTTTTTTAAGTTGGAAACACCAGACGCTAAAATCAAGTAAGTGTGTTGGCGCATACAAAAATGAACATAAATGGTCGTGCGCCCACTTTTCAGCCCCATCCTCAGATCCTCGTCCTCGGTCTAATCAATCATGCGGCTCGAGATCTTTAAAGTTACACGTGCACGTGCGTTCACCGCCGCCTTGGGAACATGCGCCTCCTTCCCATTCCCCATAACAACTACCCAATCACATCTCCACCGTCCATTACGTGCGCTGTCACGATCGAACCCACACCCACCACTGGGTTTAGAAAAAAAAATACCTGGTACGGACTCGCAACCTTGGAGAAATAAAAACGATAACCGTTTATTTGGATCTCTGTTTCTATATAAACTGGTCCACAATAAAGCCATTTTCCTATAAACACAGTTCACACTTCAAACAGAGAGCAAGAGATTGAAGAAATGGGTTGGTCTGTATCAGAGAGTGATGGAAAGTGCAGGAAGCACCCGAATCACGGCCAATCCGAAGGCGTGTGCTCGTTTTGCGTGGCCGAGAGGCTCGCCAAGCTCAGCAAAAATGGTTCGTCTTCCTCGTCGTCACGGACCAATTCTCCGCCCTGCTCGTCGGTGGTGTCTCCGCCTGTAATGGGTTCGGTTTCTTTCATGGTGAGCGTGAGCAACGGGTTGAAGAAGAGCAGGTCCGTGGCTTGTGCGCACACACGCAGAGTTGGTCAAGTGAACAAGCGCAGAGGGTTTTGGTCTAAATTGCTCAGGTCCGGATCAAAGGAGGAAGCTGTCAATTTTCACTAGATTTTGTATCAAAATCAATCAATCAATTTTAATAGGAACTTTATGGCTTCAGTATGTATATCTTTTGTTATTACCTTTCAAGAAATTATCGATAATGTCAACCTTAAGAAGCATAAAAGCAAAAGTTACAAAGTCAACTCAATTCATTTATGGGCAAAAGAAAAAAGTAGTGGTGTCAATGATGTACAAGGGAAGAGTCAAGTTACTGATACAGACTGAAATCACAAAACTCCATGGCAGCTATTTACAGCAGAAATCGTCTTCCCAGGCTTCTTCTAGATTCTGATGTTCTGTACATCTGAGGTTATGTCAAATATCCTCAAAGTTATCTGGAGGAGCCGGAGACTTTGATTTCCATTCCATCATCTTCATCATCGTCGTCGTCATGGCCCCTATGTTTGTGTTCTGTAAATGGTTGATTCAATCTCTGAAATATATCATCAAGGGACTGAGACGAGGACGAGTCGCGAGGAGGAAGTCTAGTGGTATCCTGCATTTGGCGCAAAGGAGCGAAATGTCTGGCTCCCATATTTGCCTTGAAGCTCTGAAAACCGGTCTTCAACGATTCCCACGTTGTGGCCACGCCTGAAGAAGCGTCACTTTCAAGCAAGGAAACCTTGGCAGCTGCAATGTTCTTCTGAGGTGGTTTTGTGTTGGATGCTGATTGTCTGCTCTGTTCTCTCATGGCAGCGTACTTGTTGACTATGGATTCTCTGCTTGTACCGTACCGGCGAGTCTCTTCTTTCAGAGAGTTTGATGAACCTCCCCTAACACTATCTCTTAAACTGCCTTTTGACTTCATCTCAAGAGCTGCCCTATCCTGAATCATTTACATTCCTTTTAGTAAACCATATGTTTGCTACAAGAATTGTGTGTGCAATGCATACACAAACAATGCTGTTTATGAAGATATTTGTACTAACCAAGCTATAGGCATTGGATTCAACATCTACCACATCATTGAAATTCCTTGCCAGTGGGATTACATGCTCACCAACATTTTGCCCTTGCTCTATCCAAGATCGCTCTGGAAAATAGAGGGCGATATATATTGAAAGTTAACAAACATAATTTAGAGCAAAATTTTGGAATAGCCAGTTTGTAGAAGTGATATGTCCATAAGTGACAAGGTTACAAGGTCAGAGTCTACTTACCTTTTTGTAGGATTATTAATCCTGACGAATCAAGTCCATCCATATCATCGGCTTCAGTTTGAAATCTAAATCTCTTCAAGCTCCCAAAAAAATCAATTATGCGATCAAAGAAGTTGCTTGCAACCAACAAAGTATATATAACCATAATAAGTGGATAGATTTTGTTGAATCCACTTCCAAAGAAGGGGACAGCGTCATCTATGGTTCCCATTCTCTGCAAAATATAGACCCAACACGGGAAATCCATATCAGGGAAGGAAATGAGAGATTACCCGTCAAAACTACATAATAGTTATCTATCGGCCAAATCGTATATTGACGCTAGCATAAAAGAATACAAGAAAAATAGTTCCTTGGTTTCAGTTTATGCTAGTGATATATTTACACGTATAAGCCTAACAAAAACAAGAGGAAAAATAATCACCTTTTCGAATACAGTCTGTTTGTCCCCTCCAAGACGAATGAGATTGAGAAAGTTGTACGATATTGGAGGGGCATACCGAGCAACCATCCTAAAAAGGAAATTGGAAAGACAGCTTAGTTGGTTCTCCTAAACAAAGCACAAATCAGGTCAAGTTGAATTCAAGATGATAGAGCATAGAAACACTTACGAGCATATCATAAGCAAGTTGACTGAGCTTGTTTGTCTCGGCGTCAAGGAGTAAAACATGAGCATTCCAATTTTGAACAGCGAATAATATGTGCACATGCACATATACATCAGGGGAACAAAAGCAAAGACCTAGAGAAATATTGATCCAATGTCAGCAGAAAAAATAAAAGCATCCATTTAAGTAAATTTATCCTACCATGAAATCTTATCCTACAGTATACAATACATCAAAGGCTTGTTAAAAAAACATATGACTTGAATATTATATTATAAAAAAGGGAAAACATTAGTTTACCTGCACAGCCACCTCTTGCTTTCCAACAGATTTTATGAGTATTGAAAAGAGAGAAAGATCAACTCCACTAGGTAGTAATGTTGCCTCTGCTAACAGAATTGCAACTGACATGATACCAAGAATGATAGCCAAGAGTTTCTGGAGTTGCTTACTTGCGATGCATCGCCAAATAAACTCTTCAAAGAATTACCATTTATAAGTAAGCTATTTAATGTGAGTATAATACAAAATTATTTCGCAGCAACGAACATAATGAGAGGTGAATCAGTAGATAAGTTCATTACCTACTCTATCTATGATGAATCCTGATTTGCCAGTACGGCCAGGTCTTAGGTTTGAGACGTATCTCCTGACATAATAATGGAAAGTTTTAAGTGAACAGAAACAGCCTAAGGCATGCATGATCAATTCATGTTTATGACATAGGCTTAAAACACCATTTCCAGCATAATCATTAGCAACTTATTGACAATGCTAAACAAAAAATAGAGGACTGAATTAAGAGAGTTAAGTAAGTAGCAAACCATCCAGTTGAACTGCGCCGTTCATAATTTCTTATTGTATCTTCCAGTTCAAGAGCTTCCATGACATAAGTCATGTATTCACTGCAAAGTTGACAGTAAATTGAACACAATGTTACTAACTATCATATCAGTAAATACCCAGAGGAGAAGAAGAACGACAATAACAAACAACAAAGAGCTTGCACTGTTTAAAAAGAATGAGAGCCTATCCATTAATAGTACAATCTAAAGGGTTTGCAACAGAGAGAGATGGCAAGAAGCTACATATTTGTTTGAAAGGACAACCAGCCACAGTTCTTACTAATATTCAGGATAAGGAAATGTGTGTTGTAAATGCACACAATATCACAAAAGAACCTGTGGCTGTTTTAAATTTGTAATTGAAGAATACACTGCAAATACAGGAGTAGTAATCTAATTCGTATTAATAGCAAAATGTTCTGTTTACCTTTTATACCGGTAGTACTCTTCACGAGCTCCCCGAAGATTGCGCCGAAGTGTTGCCATTGATTTATCGTCAGTATCATAATCCATATCGTTTTCACCTAATCGGCCACCTTGTGGTTTGAAGGACGGGTCTTCCCTGAACTGAGATGATAAAATGGCATTCAGAATATAACTAGAAGAATCTCACTGGGAATAAACAACTCTAGAAATAAAAATGTCAACAACAGAAATGCATACCATATGAGTTAGCATGCCATCAATAACATTCATATAGGGTCTCATAGGATCACGCTTGGACATCTGATTGGAAGTTGCTTGAGCAATCTGTTAAAGTAAGCCATTTGTTAAACTTCAGGAAACTAGTCAGATAAAATACGAGTACACTGTATATGCATTGCATGGTGGAAACTAAACTACAATAGAGTCCATGCTAATGAAGAGCAAACCATGAATCAATTTCTCGTGATAAAGCAAATTAAAAGCTTTTGCATATAACACATAAAAATTATGGACTGGAACTCTATATATATGACAAAAACTCATTCGTTAACCGAAAACATTGAAAACGCGCATCCAAGATTTTACAAATATTTGGAAAAATTAAGAAAAGAGTTCTAGATTATAATTGAAAAGGAACACTTACTACAATAGCATTTGACAGCTCTTTATGAGCTTCATCAAGTTTCACTGCCATTTTGGCAACCTTATGGGACAGAACTTTTTGACGAGTGATCCAATCAGCATTTCTCCAAATGCTCTTGGGAATTTCACTCAAACCAAAGCCAAGAAGGAATGCACCCGTAACAAGTCCAAATGTATTCGAGCATGCCATGGCAAAACCAAGAACATCCCCACTCCTGTAAATAACACCACAATGAAGACAAGTTACATGATATTGTTGTGTGCTTGGGTATAATTAAATTTGAGATCAAGTTATGATCTGGAACAATAAATTAATCCAATCATCAAGGAACATTTTAAAATTCAGAATTGAGAGTTAATTAACAGTTTGCTGAGAACATGTACATATCCACAAAGCTTATAAAAGATGGTATAAAATGAAATTAAAATAAATTATGGTTCACATTTCAATTCAAGAGGAGAAGAAACAAACCAATTCCTGTGCATTGTGATGAGAAGGATAAGGCCAAACAAGCCAATAGATCCAACAATAAAATAGAAGAGTAAGTTAACATGCACGCTAGTCTTCAATCGTTCTTTCACGGTAAAGTCTCCAGCATCCTCATAACCCTGAATTAGGGGTGCCACAGCCCTGTTTAGAGAGAACATAATTTGAATGTGTGAGGAATGTACATCTCTTAGATTTTCAAGCACTCACAGGAATCTCTAAGCAGACAATAACAATTAAAGGATTTATAAATATGTACAAGGCACTTATGCAGTTCCTGATGTAACTAAGAGACAAGGTGGTTATCAGAAGCATCCCCGAGCATACAATTTGTTGAGGTTTCATGATTCAACAAACTGCAGACACAAGAAAATATGATGATAATGATTATATCTATAATCACTCGCACATCACTTTCAAAAACCAAATTCATTAAGGCAGATGGGAAGCTATGAATAATAGAATATGCAATTAAGGTAATTACCTGGCCATCAAAGTTCCTCAATATTCACTCAGATTCTCACAGAATACAAATTCCATTCAACTGCTCTAATTAAACAAAACTAGATAATAATCCCGTTACATCAGTAGTTGCACAAATTTATCTCTATGCATTTCCTTAAAATTGCACAAGTCAACGACTCGGAACACAACTAACAGTGTTACGGCTTAATGATAAGACCACAGAGAAACTTAAGGAAGCTGAATAATTTGCCTGATATTGAAATTTTGTAAGTTAACGAATAACTGACCAGGTAAGTAAAAATGTACTCCAATATGACCAGCTCCAAAAGAACGAAATGCCTCCATTCTGATTATGAACTATCGTCTGTAAATATAATAGAGGGGTCAGATACATGAAACTAATTACCGAATAATCAAACATTAGACAAATGCTTCAGTCCACAATACTGCCCATTTCAAAACCATGTCAAATCTTTACCAAATGGCCTCATACCCATATTTACTGCTGATCACAAAAGCATCACCAAAATGGGTTTTTATTTAGTTCCAACGATTCCTTGACTAATGCAAACAGAAACCTTATCACACACACCATTTTCATCATAAGAAGATAAACAAATTGGGTACACGCATACGAACACAAATGGAAATTGATGAGTTAACAGGAAAAAGGCATCAAAACAAGTAACAGAGCTCAACAAAATGAGTTGTAATTTCCGCAATCAAGAGCTGAAACCTAATGAATTGGAGTGAGAATTGGAGAGTTGAGAAAGAGGAAGTTACCGCCCAGATATCGGCGGGTACGAGGATGATGATGGAGAGGGAGCAGAACCAGGTGTAGCCGACGGTGAAGTGGACATAGCGAGGGACGTCGGGTCCGGCGAAGTACCTCAACGTGAACACCACCATGCCCAGCGTCAGGGGCAGCGAGATCAGATAAAACACCAACATCACTACTCAACAACAACAAGAAGCTGTTTGGATCCAAATCAAATCTGCAGATCCAAACAATTATCCATCATCTCATCTCAATTCAATACACCGTAAATTCACCCTCGCTCGCACCAGTCGTCTTCTTCTTCTTCGCTCGACGCGTCACCAGCTTTCGTTATTTTACCCTATGCTTTGCACGGGTCAAAAAGACCTCACCATATGACATAAATATGTAATTTCATGAAATAAACATTAGGGGACAAGGGAATAAATATTTTGTTTCTCTTGGTGCTAATAGATTTTGTGCAGGGATAACAAAAAAATTTTGAACGCGACGGATATATTATTGTGGGTTTGATTTTGAACGGATTAGAAATATGCTCATTATGAACATATTTTGAGCAAGTCAGCCACCCATTCAAAGCGAGCGGGTACAGGTTTGGCCGAACATGCCCCGTTGCTATCCTATTTGCAAATTAGCAAAATACATAATGTTTGAATACGGGTAACAAAATAAATGACAATATGTCATTTATTAAAAATAAGTATGCATCATGAATATTGTCTCAGAGTGGGCTTCAAGGCCTTTGCTAGTCATGGATACATACTCAAGGATAGCCCAAATAAGAATAAAACCTCAAAGTATACACTTGGCAGGTACTCGATGTCTCCAACTCGATCATAATAGGACACTCCGACAACATATATAACAGGACATGTATCATGAATTTTACATGTAACAATCATTTTGCAAGTATGGTTCGAGTGCGTGTTGACATATCTTCAACTCGTACTTGATACTTATTTTAATATGTAGACTTTATGCGGTTAGTGGTTGTTGTTATGGTTTAAGGTATGGATGATGAAGATGAAGAGATGAGAAGTGAATGAGAAGATTTTGTGATGAATATGAAAGCGAAGAGGAGTCAGTCAAAAAATCTAGATAGGCTAGATATGAGGATTGATCTATTGGAGAGAGATATGAGAGGAAACTAATAACACGTGAACGATGTAATACAAGTATTGAAGGTGATGATGACATGTAGATGATGGAGATCAATGGCTTAGAAGACTGTGGTTTAACAATTATGATCGGTCTGATTAACCGGAATTTTGAAAAACTAGGACCAAAATTGTCCTGATTTGTCTCAGTTTAGTCTATTTTTAAGTTTCTGCCTAATTTGAGCACCCCTAAGAAGCATCATGAATTTCTTAAAGGGAAATGACTAAACTAGCCTCTATCCCTACGAATACCCAATTCATTCTCACCAAATCAGTATTGACAATTGGCGAGGGCCGTTCTAGCTCCACCAATCCTCGATTACGTTGACCAATAGGAGGCGAGCATTAAGCCCTGACGATCTGTGTCACCACTGCCAGAGCATCCTGTCCGTCCATCTCAACTCCAGAAAACACAAGACAAGCCTTTCTCCACCGTCCACATTACTTACACTATACAACTTCTTATCCCGCCGACCTCTATATAAAGCTTTCCACTGCTACACAATTTGAATTATTTGCTACTCATAAATTCAGTAACAGAGACTGATTCAAGGTACGATTATCGCAATTCATTTATTTTTATTTCCTTTCCAAGTTCAGGAATTAGGGTTAGGGTTTCGATCTCCTCTACGACTTTATATTCGAATCAAGAACTGTAGAGAGATTAGGCGTTTCGTTTTTTGTAGGTGCTCGAATCAATTACCTATAGTAAAGCAATTTTGTTATTATCTTAATCACTTTAATGTTATCTTTGGTTCTGTTCGTAGCCATCACTTCTTTGAATTTCTGTATTTGATATTGTTGAATGTGTAATTAGGGTTTTGTGACTTCATGATGTGATTCGCTTTTGTCTAGCTATTGAGTCAATGTTTCTGTATCTGACAATCTTATAGTACACTACATGTCTGTTAGCAGCAAATGTTGTTTTCGATAATCAAATGTAGAGAAATCTTTGTAGAACATATACAGTTTGTAATTTGGTGATGTGTTGTGAATATTGTAGATGGCTCGTACAAAGCAAACCGCTCGCAAGTCTACGGGAGGAAAGGCGCCAAGGAAGCAACTCGCTACCAAGGTGTGCCGTGTTCTTTGAAATTTTACTGTCAAGATTGTGAATTCTTGGTGTCAAACTTGTTGTACGTTTATATGCTATTTTTCTGGGGCTTGAGCTCAATGTTTTCTCCTGCAGGCTGCTCGCAAGTCTGCGCCAACCACCGGTGGAGTCAAGAAGCCTCACAGATACCGCCCTGGTACTGTTGCTCTTCGGTGAGTTTGTTTTCTTTACTGTTGAATTTAACTACTTGAAAATTGAATTTGAGTCTTCATTATTTCAATTCTGTACTGTCATGTAAGACTTTGTTTTATTAAATCTGTTTCATAATCGCGCAGTGAGATCCGCAAGTACCAGAAGAGCACTGAGCTGTTGATCAGGAAGCTCCCATTCCAGAGGCTTGTCCGTGAAATTGCCCAGGACTTCAAGGTAATGCATTATATTAATTATACCATCTCACTGATTTTAATGTCTCAATATTAGTAGTGCTCACTTTTCTTTTCAAGTTAGTTATGCATAGTGATAATGTCCTCTAGTAAGCACGTAGAACAGTAGGACATGTGTTGAAGCAAAGCCCTTAGCTCCTATCATCTTTAACTTAGTGAGTATAGTATGTTTTAGTGTTTTGATGATTACTGCGAACTGAGCAGTGTTATGAATCGTTGATTTTGTGAGCAGACCGATCTGCGTTTCCAGAGCCATGCGGTGCTGGCACTGCAGGAGGCAGCCGAGGCATACCTCGTCGGGCTGTTTGAGGACACTAACCTTTGCGCCATCCACGCCAAGCGTGTCACCATCATGCCAAAGGACATCCAGCTAGCTAGGAGGATCAGGGGTGAGCGTGCATAATCTGGTGGCACGAACAAGATGGTGGAGTCTAGTTTGGCTGCTGTTTTATATTCAAAATCTAAATGAATTAGAATAGGTACCTCAATGGAGTAGTGTATTCCCTTCAAACACTATATGGGCAGCAGCCAGTTTGGTATTTTGTCTATTATTTTGCATTTGTCATTGAACAACTTGGATTTTAATATCATCCCTCTATTGCAGTCTTGACTTTGTTTTTATAATTCTTGTAGAAATGTTCATATACTGTAGAGATCTCGTGAAATGATTTGTGGTGCACCAAATAAGACCCAGTTCGGAGAAAAATAAGGGCATATTCTCTGAATGAATCATCAAGTAATTTCCTTGAAACAACCGATGCAGATACTATGAAATCAGAATATTGGTGTTTTTTGTTTTGCTAGCAGTCTCATCCCATGACCATTTCTGCTGGCTGCAAAAAGCCAGATTTGCAGTCCTGCCAAGAAAAATAATATGATACAAGAAAAAAGAAGAGAAGCCACATCAGTTTATTCTATGCTTTGGCTGAGAAACTACACTATTCACAATTGACATCAACACTACTATTATTTTAATATTAAGATAATCATGGAAATTGTCAATAATGTACATTTGGGCAATTCAGAGTGTTTCTTAGCAAACCAAACCACTTTCATGCAAATCCAAACTGAAAAAAGCTCCCGTGGGTCCATTTTTTATAGTCTTATAATATTCTTGCCTTGTGTTGGATGGTCGATCCTTTAATGCAAAAACTCGCAAACTCTGGACTTCTTCTAAATAATACACCTTCCCTTTTATTTCTCTCCTCCTAAATCCTAGCTTTAGCTTTAGCTCTTGCTATTCTGGTCTTGCTCATATTTGCTGATTCCCCAAATATAGAAGACACATAATCTAAAGATATCCGAAGAACATCATGTTACAATCTCCCGGAACCAGGTATGATGCTTCTGCTTGTCTTCATATTTTTCTTGTCCAGCTCCTTCCCTTTTCTTAGTCTTTTCCATCACTATTTTTTTGCTTTCTAGGTCTCGTTTTATCGAAAACTCGCCGAGGAGTCCATATAAGGGTGTCCCCGGAAGAGGGAGCCCTCTGGTGTCGCAACGATACCGGGCGAATCTTCCCACGGTAACGATCACTCGGGTTTTGTTTGACCTTTTGCCTGTCGACTTGTTGTTGAAACTTGTGGATATGTTTGACTTTTGTTGTGATTTATGTGGATGTGGGAAATTTGTGATTGTTGACAGGAACAGATCGTAGCTAGAGTTGTTGATGAAATGGGGGAGCCTGAAGGAGACTCGTCGAACCCGTTACACGCAGCGGAGGAGGAAAGAGACAAGGCCGTCGGGGAGCTCAAGGAGATGAAAACGGCGGTTCAAGACACCAACTCGAGGCTCTCCGCCGCCCTCACCACCCAGCCCGAGCTCGATTCCGTCAAAAACCAATTATCTACCTCAAATCAAGAATTGAAGGTCAAGTCAAAGAACGCGGCTTCATTGAAATCAGAAGCCGAAAGAGCCAAGAACTTGGAGGCCAAACTGGCGGAGGACTCATTGATAAGCAAACTTCGAGAGGAAGTGAAGAGCCTCAAGAAAACGAACACGCCCCGCGCGTCCATGGATTTCAGGGGAGCAAGAATCCGGGAGCTCGAGCAAGAACTGGAGAGGAAGAATGAGTCAGAAACGAAGCTCTTAGATTCTTTGGTAACTCAAACGAAACAGCTAGAGGAAACCAAGATCTCGCTCGAGGAATCGAAGCTGTTGATTGCTTCACTCACTGACAAAATGGAGAAGAGCTCGTTCCGTGACGGGCACGGCAGGAACCCTGAGATGTTCCCCATGGACAACGAAGTGGACAACCTCCGGTACGAGCTCTGGTTAGTGAAAGAGAACCTCTCCCACGCCGAAGAGACCGAGAAGATCGCTTCTCTGAAGGTCGAGACCTTAGTCGACGAGCTCAACTCGGTGAGAACCGAGTTAAAGATGGTGAGTGAAGCAGAGGAGCACGGGAAGAAGGCGATGGACGAACTAGCCTTCGCGCTCAAAGAAGTCGCGACAGAGGCGAACGAGGTTAAAGAACAACTGACATCAACAAGAAGAGAGTTAGAGAAGGCTAAATCAGAAGCGGCTCAATCAAAATTCCTCTCGAAGAGCATGGAGAGCCGGTGCAGGACCCTCGTGGACGAAGCAAGAAAAGAATCAGAAAAGCACAAGAACACTTCAGAGAGGCTAAGGATCGAAGCAGAGGAATCGCTCATGGCGTGGCACGAGAAGGAGACAATGTTCGTGGAGTGCATCAGAAACATCGAGGAAGACAAGGCCATGCTTCAGAAAGAGAACAACAGACTCGCTGACGCCCTCGCAGAATCCAAGAACAAGATCGACACATCCAAGGACGAGAACAAGAAGCTCAGAGACATCCTCAAACAAGCCTTAAACGAATCAAACGTCGCTAAAGAAGCCGCCGCGATCGCGAGGGAGGAGAACTCACAGCTCAAGGACAGCGTTGCGGAGAAGGAGAGCGCTCTTGAAATCCTCAGCCAAGAAATCGAGAACCTGAGGATGAGCGAAGCAATAGCGTACGACAACGTTAAAGAACTCAAGAAGCTGCTGCGCCAATCCGAACTGTCACAACAAGGATTCAAGACACAGTACTCAATCGACAGAGACGACAACAACAACAATAGCGGTTCTTTCAAGAAACTCGGGAGGCACTACAGCATGGATGTGAAGTCAGGGGTCAGGTCAACAGGGAAGCCATTGACGAGCAGTGATCAGAATGAGAAAAGGAATGAAACCCGAAAAGACGAGGCGCTAAAGGGGTCGATATTCGATACGTGGTCGCCTATGGGGCATGGAGCGTCCCCGAACAGGAAGAAATCGCTGTCTCTGTCGTTTGGGGACGAGGCGGGGTCGATGAGCTCGCAGGAGTTAGAGCAGCAGGAGGATGAGGCGGAGCAGGAGAGCGAGAACGAGAAGAATGCGAGGAAGAGGAAGACATTGTTCAAGAGATTTGGGTCTATGTTGTCCAGAAAAAGCTTCCAGAGGAGAGAATCGAATGTAGAGTGAAGCTTTTGTAAATTGTAAATGTTAGAGATTGCTCTGCTGGGGTTCTTTTCTTTATTGTTTGGTTTGTGAGATTTTTCTTCTACTCATCAGGTAAAGGAAAGACAAGAAAATTCTTTCATTTTGATTCACTACATAAGGGATGATCATAGGCGGGTACACTATAATTCGAGCTATCAAATAGTTATTTTTTTAAAAAGATAAATATTTATTTTTTTCACCCACTCATACGATAAATTTTTCAATTTTAACATATGACGAGAATGCTATAGTTTGAACTTCAAATTTTCTACAATTGTCACTTATTCTACCAATTTTATTTTCATGAGTTGTGATGGCCTCTTTCCCTGCCAAAGCCATCTTCTCTTCCTCTCATCTTCCATCTCCCCTCTCTTCACCGCAGCCGCTTCCGAAAAACTATCTCTGAAAGCATATATTGTTTATTTTGGTGATGAAATCGTCAGGACCTAGGATTTTACCTAAATTGACGATAAGATATAAGAGAGAGATAATCCGTATTCGCGTGACACGAATTAAACAATATAATTAGATGCAGGACCTCTGATACCACTTGTTGGGAGAAAAACGAATCTAATAGAATAATTAGATGCAGCGGAATTAAATAATTCTCCCCACCTGTGCAAATCTCGTAGGAATCTATCAAGCAGAGCGAAGCAAGCAAGCTAAGTGGTCTTATTTTCTTCTCTCTCTTGCCTCCTATTTATAGGCAAGCAATTAGGGTTTCCTTTTCCATGTAGGATACTAACTACATGGGTTTTGGGCCTCCACTTATTTAATATAGGCCCAACAAATCTCCCCCTTATTCAACTAAGTGGAGGGCATCGCCATCCCGGCGATCTTACGACAAACATCAAGCTTCTCCCTTGGTAAGGCCTTCGTGAACATATCAGAACCATTATCATCTGTGTGGATTTTCTCAATCTCAAACAACTTGTCTTCAAGTGCATCTCTAAGCCAATGGTATCTCACATCAATATGTTTCGACTTTGCATGAAACGTACAATTCTTACTCAAGTGAATCGCGTTTTGGTTATCACAGTAAACCACATAGCGCTGCTGCTTGAAACTGAGCTCCCCTATGAATCTCTTCATCCACAACAACTCTTTACATGCTTCAGTTGTTGCAATATATTCAGCTTCTGTAGAAGAAAGTGCAACACACTTTTGTAGCCTTGACTGCCAAGAAACTGCTCCACCTGCAAATGTCATTAAATAGCCTGAGGTGGAATTTCTGCTATCAACATCTCATGTCATATCTGAATCAGAGTAGCTAACCAGCACTGGTTCTCCACTTCCAAAAGTAAATCTGTAATTAGAGGTACCTCGGAGATATCTCATAATCCATTTGACTGCATCCCAATGCTCTCTACCCGGATTTGACAGAAAACGGCTCACAAAACCAACTGCATGAGCTATGTCAGGCCTTTTACACACCATTGCATACATCAAACTTCCTACTGCTGAGGCATACGGAACTCTATTCATGTCGTCCATCTCCTTCTCCGTAGAAGGGTTCTGTCGTGTGCTTAGCTTAAAGTGAGTAGCAAGAGGAGAGCTCACCACTTTAGCCTTGTCCATATTGAACCTTTACAACACCTTTTCAATATATCGCTCTTGTGACATATGCAACTTCTTCGCAACTCTATCGCGAGTAATTCGGATGCCAAGAATAGTCTTCGCAGGACCCAAGTCCTTCATTGAAAAAACCCGACTCAACTGTTTCTTCAATCTCTCAACTCGAGAGACATTCTTGCCAACAGTCAGCATATCATCAACATATAGTAGTATGATAAAATCATCATCAGAGAATTTCTGCACAAAAACACAGTGGTCATATTTCGTTTTTTGGTAGCCTTGCTCACCCATGACTGACTCAAACTTCTTGTACCACTGCCTTGGTGCTTGCTTCAAACCATACAAGTTTTTCTGAAGCTTGCACACATAGTCCTCTTTTCCCTTTACTTTGAAACCCTCTGGCTGCTCCATATAAATCTCCTTATCTAAGTCACCATGGAGAAATGCAGTCTTCACATCCATCTGCTCAACCTCCAAATCAAGACTAGCTGCTAAACCAAGAACCACCCGAATGGATGACATCTTAACAACAGGAGAAAATATTTCATCAAAGTCAATACCTTTCCTCTGGCTGAAACCCTTGACAACCAATCTAGCTTTGTATCGGGGACGTGAAGTATTTTCTTCTTGCTTCACTCTGTAAATCCACTTGTTCTTCAAAACTCTTTTGCCTTTCGGCAACTTCACCAACTCATAAGTATGATTCTCATGCAATGATTTCATCTCATCTTGCATGGCTTCAATCCACTCCTTCTTGTTCTCATCTTCAAGGGCTTCACTGTAACTTTTGGGTTCTCCCCCGTCAGATACTAACACATACTCATCAGCTGAGTACCTTGTAGACGGTTGTCGATCTCTAGAAGATCTCCTGAGTGGAACAACTGGTGGAACATCTGGTACTGGCAACTGCTCATAGACTTCATTATCCATCTCTACCTCTGTAGGAGCATCAACATCACCTGCACCCTGTTGGTCATCACGAACTTCATCTTCAACTTGACTTGGCACAACTGTAGGAGGAACTATATCAAAATCAATCAAGTCAGTTATAAATTGCGGAGCACTTTCTTCAAACTTCGCAATATCTTTGATGTCATGATTCCCCATAAATACCACATCGCGGCTTCTGATAAGTTTCTTCTGCACCGGATCATAAAATCTGTACCCAAACTCATCCTCGCCATAACCGATGAATATGCACGGTCTAGTCTTTATATCAAGCTTAGATCTTTCATCCTTTGGAATATGCACAAATGCCTTGCATCCAAATATCTTTAAGTGATTGTTGGAGACATCTTTACCTGTCCAAACCCCATTTGGAACATCAAACTTAAGAGGCACACACGGTGTGTATTTAACGCCTCACCCCAAAAGCATCTTGGTAACCCTGCTTGTGAAAGTAAACATCTCGTCCTTTCAATAAGCGTTCTATTCATCCTCTCAGCTAACCCATTTAGCTGAGGCGTCTTTGGAGGCGTCCTTTGATGTCGAATGCCTTGATCCTTGCAATAATCATCAAAAGAACCACAATACTCACCTCCATTATCGGTTCGCATGCACTTTAACTTCTTCCCAGTCTGTCTCTCAACTAGGGCATGAAACTGCTTGAAGACACCACACACTTGATCTTTAGTCTTCAAGATATAGGCCCACACTTTCCTTGAATGATCATCTATAAAAGTCACAACATAGAGACCACCTCCAAGCGTCTTGGATTTCATAGGACCACAGACATCAGAGTATACTAATTCAAGCATCTCTGGCTTTCTCGAGGGTGGGGATGATTTGAAAGATACTCTAGTTTCCTTGCCGGACAAGCAATGCTCACACTTCTCTAACGGTTCACCTTTCATTCCCGGTAGGAGATTCTTCTTTCCCAAAACCATCATTCCCTTCTCGCTCATGTGACTAAGTCTCTTGTGCCACAATTCAGTTGTACTCTCTTTCTCGACTGCATTAATAATGCCACCACAAACTCTAGCTTGTGTCACGTACAACGAAGCACACTTTTCACCTCTAGCCACGACCATAACCCCTTTAGTGAGCTTCCATGAACCACCACCAAAGGTATGATGAAAACCTTCATCATCTAGCTTGCATACTAATATCAAATTCAAACGAATGTCAGGAATATGCTTAACATTTTTCAGAATAAGAATTGTTCCGTTTTTCGTCTCCAATCGCACATCTCCTATGCCAATAGCTTTTGACATGCCTCGATTTCCCATCTTAACATTGCCATAATCACCAGATGTATAAGATGAAAAGAGATCCTTTCGACTTGTAGCATGAATGGAGGCACCGCTATCTACTACCCAACTGGTCTCATCACAAGCCAAGTTAACATCTTGTTCATCACACAAGAGAAGAAACTCTTCAGTAATAGTAGCAACATCATCGTCATGACTTGCCTTCTTTTCTTTCTCTTTGTCATGTTGGTTGTCTCTCTTGAGCTTTCGGCAATACTTTTTAATATGCCCTTTTAGACCACAGTGATAACACTCTGCATTGGTATACCTTTTCTTACTCTTGCTTTTGTCTCTACCCTTTGGACCTCTGCTCTTGCTCCCTTCCTCTTTGTTCTGTCACTAAGACTTCTCAGTGCGAAGAGGAACCTTGTGACTTTCTCCTCATCTCTTCATTCAGAGCACTTTCCTTAGCCAAATCCATGGTGATAACACCATCTGGAGCTGAGTTAGATAAGGACGTCCTGAACGTCTCCCACGAGTCCGGTAATGTACCTAGAAGCCACAAACCCTGCACCTCATCATCGAACTTGATACCCATTCCTGCAAGCTGATTAATAATTCCTTGAAAAGCATTAAGACGATCTATCAACGGAGCCCCATCATGATACTTCAAACTCATCATCTGCTTTATCAAGAACAACTTATTATTACCAGTCTTTCGAGCATATAACTACTCAAGCTTGCTCCATAAACTGCGTGCATGTGTCTCTCCACTGACATGATTGAAAACATTATCATGCACCCACTGTCTAATATAGCCACATACTTGACGATGCAATAAATTCCATTCACCATCAGATTTGTTTTCACGCTTGCCTTCACTGAAAACCGGTAGATAATAATCCTTCACATAAAGAAGATCTTCCATCTTCCCTTTCCAGACATGATAATTTGAACCATTCAGACTAACCATTCTGCTTGTATTAGCTTCCATTATTTAACACAGGATACCGATTAAATAACCTTCCCTCTGATACCACTTGTTGGGAGAAAAACGAATCTAATAGAATAATTAGATGCAGCGGAATTAAATAATTCTCCCCACCTGTGCAAATCTCGTAGGAATCTATCAAGCAGAGCGAAGCAAGCAAGCTAATAAAATATAGCAAACAAGAACACAATAGACACGCACAATTTTAGCGTGGAAAACCTCCTCAAGGCGAGAGAGGAAAAACCACGGGACCCTCGAGGCCGCTTAATCTCCACTATCAATATAATGGGTACAACGAGTTCTCTCTATCAAAATATCTCAAGATTAATCAATCTTGACTCAAACCACAATTACAAGAAAGAGTAGAGAAACTTTACCGAATCGATGGCGCACGATCAGAAAATCGTATCAAATCACTCAGACCTCCAAACGCAAATTCCAACGGTCAGAACGTAGTACCACGTCTTTCGAACACCCTGTCCAAAAATCAGCACGATCCAACGGTGGATCGACCTCCGATCGGACTCGAGAACCTTGCTGATCGGCCCAGAAAGTAGCAGAAAATTCTGCACGAATTTCACTCTATTTCTCTCTTGAATTGGTCTTATTTTCTTCTCTCTATTGCCTCCTATTTATAGGCAAGCAATTAGGGTTTTCTTTTCCATGTAGGATACTAACTACATGGGTTTTGGGCCTCCACTTATTTAATATAGGCCCAACAACACGCTGGTTGATGATGTAGAGAGGGATGGAGAACTCGTCGAGCATGCATAGAGGAATCACGCCGCCATAGGACTTGGCGCTGGTTGTGTTACGCTAGAGGAACGTCTTGACGCCTCCAACCAGGAGAGCCTCGACGACGGAGGATCTGGCTAGTCCGCCGTCGTCATTGTAGAGGGGTGTGTTGCCATAAGCAGAAGCGGGGCGAAGTGAGACTGACGAATAGAAAAAAGTTGGTCTATCTCGAAAAACAATTTTTATATTTCTCCGTACCAAAAGACAAAACTAATTGAAAAACTTAAAACCATTCAAACATTGTGAAGTGAAATAGAAATTTTATCGAGATATCATTATTTTTTTGAATTGTATAAAAAATTGAAGTTTATAAATTAAAAATACATAAAAACTAATGTTAGAAGACATACAAAATTTAAATAATCCATATAATAATTCGAACTATTTAGTTATATCTAACTACAATTGTCCTACAATTGTCCAAAGTTGGTCTATCTCGAAAAACAATTTTCATATTTCTCCGTACCAAAAGACAAAACTAATTGAAAAACTTAAAACTATTCAAACATTGTGAAGTGAAATAGAAATTTTATCAAGGTATCATTATTTTTTTGAATTGTATAAAAAATTGAAGTTTATAAATTAAAAATATATAAAAACTAATGTTAGAAGACATACAAAATTTAAATAATCCATATAATAATTCGAACTATTTAGTTATATCTAACTACAATTGTCCTTAAGAATAATAGTAGATAATCCATTTTCTCTCGTAGCATTCCTTAATTAACAACGTCTTGTTATGGTACTTTAAGTTTGTTAATATGACCCATTCTGTTAGCTAGTGTGGGGCTCGCGCGATGCACGTGCTACCCTTAAAATCTTGATAACGTATAATTACGAACAAAGTTCTCATTTTTTTTCTTTTAAATGTTAGTAATTAAAACTATTATGATTCACAATTATATGTACAATATTGTGTAGTGTATGACATTGTTGTTGGACAAAAGTGTCTAAAATGGCAAAGTTAGAATATGATTTAACATATGACTGAGTCAACTTGAGCCGTGATTATGGAACGCTTAGACTCGGCATAGAGTGATGTGAAACGCGTTCACATAACCCGTAAGAATAAAGACAGGATTGATTGATTTCCTCATGTAAAAGATAGGCTTCAAACAGGTCCTTGGAATTGCTGCTTCTACTACGCTCATCTATTCGTTGCCTCCATCGCTGATAGGACTCAGAGCAAGAGAAAGTTATTGACGCCGCCATATCCATCGTTGACGATGCCAAGATCAGAGGAGGATATTATGATTTCGACGAAAATAATAAGGAAGGCTAATGGAGAGGGTGCCAGAGCCGACTCCGATAGACTATGAAATCAAGGGTGGTCGTTATCGGCATATAGAGTGGCGAAGGCGAGCATGGTCTTGTCGCCCTTCTCGAAGGTGATGTCGTCGTTGTTGAGTGCATTTTCTATCGCAACAAATCTGAAGCGGGAGGTCTCAACCAGTAGTTTATAACGAAGAGGTGCAAAAGTTTAGTTACAAGAGAATGACCAAATTCATTGAACAAAAATTTTAAAATATTTGAAATCCACAAAACCATAAACATAAGAGATTATCTGGACTTTTATCGATTTATCGATTCCTCTAAAATCTTAGGCTAAATGTCTTTTTTCACTATTCCCTTTTATTTACGGTAAAACAAAACTTGATAGTTTTTGATATAGTTATGTGGTATAATGTAGATCCGCGTTGATAAATTTTTTTTACGTGTTATTGAATTAGAAAATAGATATTTTTTAAAACTGTTTTTCCCTGTATTTTTTAGAACCAAGCTGATAAGGCCAGACCAGTTAAGGATCCAAGTCTTTCAACCGGAGGAACCAAGCTCTTTTCAAGAGGTAGGAAAAAACCCCAAACTTCCCAAGGCCATTGTTCACAGGGTGGGGAAGCACAACAGAAGACTAAGAGGCAGAAGAGTTTCTCATCAGCTGCTTGCAGAAGAGTTGTCTCATTCTGAGAGAGGAATGTGAAGAGGGGGAGATAAGGACTTGACCTCACGCTCGGGGATATCCAAGACCACTCGGGATCTCGGGTTTTTCTTTTCTGTCTAGTATTGTCATTTTTTTTATAATATTTATTTCTTGCCGATTAAAAAAACTTAATGTATGTAGCATATACATGATCACCCATTGTTTTGACACATAGAATTTGAATTTTTTTTGGATATATGAGTCATAAATGAGAAAGATTCAAAGAAATAAAATGTAATTATATCATCTTTTCTTTTCATTACAAATCAGTACCGGTGTATAGTTTTTATTTAATGCATCACCATCAATACGATAACACAATATACTCGTGCAATATTTAACTATCAAATTTACTGAAAACCTAGCTTTCAACTGAGAATAAAGCAATCTCAGACATCCAAACACGGAACAGAAAAAAAATATGAACGGCAAAATTAGCGAAAAAAACTCACAGCTATATAGAGAAAACTAGATGAATTGAATCGAGTCGAACCCAATTCGAGCTATTTTTTTCAAGCCGGACACTTGATATTAGTGAAAATCAATTCGACTATGAAAGAAAAAATAAGAATAAACAACTTCAAGGTTTCACCACCAAGAATAGCTGCTATGTAGAGGTCATCCGACTTCAAAGCCAATTGACACCGCCACAAATGAAGATGAAGTTGTCGTAGAGCTTGCAATAAATAAATTATTAAATTGTCATTAACAATAATAAGAACCCGATAATCCCCAAAAAAACATAAGTAAATGTGCAAAATTTTTTGAACCTATGATAACAAATCATCGCTTATACATAAGATGGACTTATGTTTATGTTTCGGGTCATAGAAAAAATAAAAAATAGCTACAGGAAGACCACTTGTCAAGTGAAGCCTAAGTCAACTTATTACCAAATCCACAAATTTACAACTTATTACCATATCCACAAATTCACAAATGTAAGTCATGAAATTGAATTCTGATTCTTTTTGTATGTGGACTTGCTAACATTTCAAATAGAAACCAAATTTGTACTGTACTTGAACTTTGAGAAAAGTATAATGCATCTTTGATATCAGAGAGTCAAACATTTTCAACATGCTTCTCAAACCAATCAAATTCATGAGCTTTTGATACATCATTTAGAATCTTTTAGTATCCACGTATAAAAAAAACCCCTTTAATTGATACAAGCTGGAACAAAGAACGATCAAGTTACTAACTCTCAAACCAATCAAGTTCATGAGCTTTTATACATCATTTGGAATCTTTTAGTATCCACGTATAAACAACTCCCTTTAATTGATACAAGTTGGAACAAAGGATGATCAAGTTACTAACCCTCCAAAAATGAGCAACAGTGGCATTTGTATTGCGTAGCAGAATACAAGTTGCACAAGCCAAATCTTTTTATTGAGTTTCTGAAAATGCATTGGAAGTATTGCTTGATCCACTTCTTTATGATAAGAGTATGTGTATAGTGTATCTCAAAATAATGTAAACATGCAGAAGTACCTATCTTATCGTCACAAAAACCTCTCTAGGCCCTACAATACCGCAAAATAATTATGTGTTAAAGTTGAACAGAGAAGAAAGATATTATAAATTCGAACGGAAAAATATATATTATAATTCTTACATTGCAAATCACTAAAACTAGATAAATGTGTGATTTGATCAAGATAATAAAAAAATCATTCGATAAAAATATTAGTCATTGGACCCTTGTCGATAACATTCTAGAAACTAAAAGCAAAGTAATGATTGAGACAAAACTAAGTCGTGCAACATAAAGTACCTACCCGTTTGAAAAATTCGTCATGCCAGTTATAAAAAACGTAAATAGACTTCAATATATTAACATCATAAACCAGAACACATCAATCGGCCACTCTATAGAATGCAACTCCAAGGCTCAGAAACTTTTCTTGCCTAACTGTGTCACATGTCTACAATACCCACAAACAACACTAACCATTTAAGTATCCTCCACAACACGTCAACATCTAGTAAATCACATTGAACATTGCAATACAACCGTACTAACAAAATGAACCCAAATTGATCGTGAAACAATTTTTTTTTTGTATTTTCTCGCCATATCACTTTCTGTAGCTAAATAATAAATACATGAACATATAATATTGTAAGATAGTGAAATACAAAGGCAAAAGAGACAAAAAAAAGAGAGAAACCTAATAAACAATATAATAACTGAACTAAAGAGTTCAACTCAATTTAGACATCTTCTTTAAACTACCAGTACTTCCAAAATCCATCTACAATGATTTTATCCATTTCAAATTAAAAACTTTTCATCTATAAACAACATATTAGGATATATGAGCTTATCAGCATGTTCTCATGCCCCATTATATTTAACATAAAAACAATCAAGCAGATACTGATAGAGAATAAATGAGCAATAATATATTAAGATTAGTATTAAAAATCATTTAATACAAAATAAGAAACCCACAAAAAAGCGATATCCCCCAAATCCAGATTACCCATCTTTGAAATCATTTATTTTCAAGTCAGGAGCATAAAAGCAACACCATAATCTCGTGAATTTTATTTATATCATTCTATTCTTAAATCTAAAGGCAAGGTACATATAAAAAAGTCACGGATCTTACAAATCTCATAAGTAACAGTTCCGCCAGATGTGTATGATTATCTAAGAATAACATTTGAAATAACCCCATTTATAGTTAGGATATAAACAACTATTGGGCTATGCGCGTCTACCTCCGAAACTCCGCCTCAAATCCCAAATCTCAGACTCCGACAGCCTCTCGCTCAAAACCGTACGACAACGATGACACATCTAGACCGAATCAACATCAAATTAATTTGCTTATGATGAGATATCAGAAGTCTAGACATATTATTATTATATTATATATTACCTATATTATGTCTTTTCTATTGTCATATTTGGGATAATATTATATTTTCTTATTGTATTCTATTGTTCCTTATATAAAGGAACATTCTATCCATTATTCTTAAATATAATCACTTTCATGGTATCAGAAGTCTAGACATATTATTATTATATTATATATTACCTATATTATGTCTTTCCTATTGTTATATTTGGGTTAATATCATATTTTCTTATTGTATTCTATTGTTCCTTATATAAAGGAACATTCTATTGTAATTTATCAATCAATTATTCTTGAATATAATCACTTTCATGGTATCAGAAGTTTAGGTTAGATCTTAGTTATACTTTTCCGTTGCCTATAACTTTGTCCACTCTTTAATCATGATTTAACGGGTGGGCGAGACAATTCTTTTTTTTTCTTTTTCAATTTAATGTTGCCTCTGTGACCAACTTCAAGGCATTGTTTCTATCTTTTCTTTTTATCTTTTCTATGTTCTCCCAATTGTTCAAGCTTGCCGTGGGAAACTGAAGTTCTGTCATTCACACCTTCACCTCATTGTTCTTATCTTATTCTCTTTCTACATATGTTTCTTTGTCTTTTAGAAAATTTTCCATCACTTTTGTTTTTGTTCTCCCCATTCATATCTTTCTTACTATTCCATCACTTATTCATTATTGTAAACCCCTTTTGCACCTGGCTCTTTGATAAAAAAAATAAAATACAATTTTTTTTCTTAATCAATCTATTTTTATATTACATCTAATTTTCCTAAACTCTACCTTTTCCTTTTTTGTCAAGCTTTTTATATTATTTCCTTAATAATATTTATTCTTCAATATTCACTATTATATTCTCCTCTTTTTTCTAAAACAAAAATCACTTTTTTTTATAATATTGGACCGTCGTCCTACGACGTTGTTGCTTATTTTTGCACCGTCGTAGTTGCTTGAAATTATTGCGCACTGACGTAGTTTCCTACAAGTTTGGTGGTATATCTTAAAACCATCTTTTGTACCATTTCTATGAGACGTCATATTCCCTCTTTTCCTTTCTAGTTATTTTTGTTTTCTTTATCTCTGTCATCCTCTCATATCAATCTCTCAAAATTGTTTTCTAAATTCTCACCACCTTAAATCTTTTCTAAATTATCATTCCCATCTCATCGAATTATTCCAGTTTGCAAATATGTTTACCAAATGCTTTCTTACTGCTCTCTTTGAAGACTTATGTTCAAGTCAAAACATTCGGCATCCTCCTGCTTCGACTGTAGGGGAGTGCTAGATTTATTATATTAGTTATTAATATATGGGCTGAAGCACACTGCACTTTGTATCTCTACTTAAACCCTAGCCGTCATATCTCATGTAAACCCTACCTTATCAAGCCTATATATAGAGGCATTTGTATTCAATTGTAATCATCAACTATTAAATAATAAACTCTTTTAAAGTATCAGAGTGTTATGTTAGATCTTGGTTAAATCATTTTGTTGTGTGGCTTTGCCCACACGTTAATCATGATTTAATAGGTGGACGAGGCAATATGGTTTCGATTTCCTTTGACAAAAAAAGAATACTACATCAAAATTTTCTTTTCTTCTTGGCCGCAAACCCTTCTCATTTGTGTTTTCTTTGCCATGTTCGGTTGATTCCAACTTCCTCTTTTTTTTTGTCTTTCTCTTCTCTCAATTTGCTCATTCACTGCACCAATATAGTCATGCTCTTTCTAAACACTTTTGTCTCATCCTCCTTCTCTTGTTTAAATCTTTTTCTTTTCATTCTCTTACCGCTTCTTGTCTCTTCTTTACCCTTTTTTTCTCACGTTATTATGTTTTTTTCTTCAATTTCCATTCTTCTTTTCTATATTCTTCAATTTCTCTATATTCTCTATTAATTTATTCTCATATTAAATCTTCTCATCATTTCTTAAATCTATTTTTTTTCTCTTTCTCAAACCCTATTTTTTTTCCTTTTCTTTTCGTGTTTCTTCCAATCTACTAAATTCTTTTTTACCTTTTCTTGCTACCCCTCATTCTATTTCTACATTAATTTTTCTTACCTTTTGAAATTAAATCTTCTTAATATTCTCTATTTTTCTCTCATTTTCTAAAATAATCATTTTTTTCTTTCATTCTTAATATAATATTGCACCATCGTAGTTGCTTGAATTATTTTGCAACGACGTAGTTGCCTCACAGTTTATTGGTATATTTTAAAATCACTTTTGCACCGTCCTCATGAGACGTAGTTTCCGCACCGTCATTATATAACGTACTTGCTCCCCCCTTCTTTATTCCCTCTTTTCTTTTCTATATATTCTTATCATCCTTTCTTACTCAATCTCTCTTTCATTCCTTTTTTTTCTTTCTATATTTCTCACCACCCATAATCTTACTGCTCCGACTTTCCGATCCAGTCAAAGCATTCAGAATCTTACTGCTCCGACTGCGGAGGCGTGTTAGACATATTATTATTATTATATTATATTATATATTACCTATATTATGTCTGTCCTATTTTCATATTTGGGTTAATATTATATTTTCCTATTGTATTCTATTGTTCCTTATATAAAGGAACCTCCTATTGTAATTCATCAATCAATTATTCATGAATATAATCACTTTCATGCTCATTTTACCGATCTCGCGCACAGGAATATCAACAATAGTGTTAATACGTATAAAAATCAAGATTAGTGAGAGCCAAATAACTATCTTGCTTCATCATAGTATAGTTGAGCTGAAATTTTGATACAATTTTCCGATAAGAAAGGTAGAATTTATAAATTTCTACCATAAAAGGTTTTTATACACAATCATGCTCACGCTACCAAAGTTTTCAAGTATCTTGATTTTTTCTACAACAAATGCTAATTTCAACCCGTTTCATTTTACCATTGACAATTCACAAGTCTTTCAAACTTAATATCAAAAGACTTGTCACTGCAACACGTTGTTTATGTGAACTTGAACATATTTGTAATCATAAAAAATCTTTCACCAACACTTTAGAGTGTATATCATGTCTCTTGTCGTACTACATCAAACATATAAATAAATAAGACACTCAACAAATTTTATCCACAAAGAGAAGTACATTTAAGATATCAAATAATATTCACTATACGAGTACTACATGTTTATGTATTGATATTTGCAACCAAATCGGCAATGTGCTTACTGCTTCAATCTTTCCAAGAGCTTTCTTCAATTTTTAGAGCACTCAAACATTCTCAATTCTACTCTTCTCTATCTATAAATACATAAGCGAAATAAATAACATTCACTATATGAGTACTACATTTTTATTTATTAATATTTGAAACAAAATCGGTAATAACACAATGAAAACTCTGCCAAGAATGCATCATAAACTTTTCAAATTTCCAATATATTGTCCAACAAATAAATACATGTGTTTTTAGTTTTATGATGAAAAGAATGATAATGAAGACAAAAAGATCTACATCATCATCTACAAGAAATAAAAATTGAATCTAAATAAATGTGAAGATGAGAAAGCAATATCATGCACATAATCAATAACAATTTATTCCTACCCCAACAAACTGATTTTAAAGGAAAAACTTACAAGCATACTCATATACCTATCCAACCGTTTGGTGGTCCTGATCAACGGGGAAGTCGTCAATATCTATTACATCACACATCGAGGCAGATCACAAAAAGGTCAAAATTGAAGTATAAAAAAGTTCATTGTAAAAGAACACCAGCCACAAAGAACTATCATTTTGAAAAATAAAAATTAATGAACGTAAAGCAGCCGACTCCAATTGTTAGAACAATTTTCATTGAGTCTTTGCATCTACCTTTTTTTCTTTCTAATTCTCGCTTTCTAAGACCCTCTTTATTTTCGTAAAAAATGATTTGGCTCATGATTATTTATTATATCACTATTTTATTAAATATATATTTATTTACGCTATGTTAGGTACAATGGTAATTTTTTAGATTAACACTTACCAAAATCATAAGGAAAACATCATATATCTCATTCTAATTAGTGTTTTGGCAACGTCTAATTCACGAGAACTTATGGAAAATGCAATGTTAAAATATTGTACCTTTGGCGGAATAGAAAGACGACATATGTCAAGCCAATATGAACTCTGAAATTCGACCTACTTCGATAATCTGCTCTGCACGAATAAAACACATTTCATACTTTTGATGTTGTGTGAAAGTTAGCATCGTGCGGGTCAAGTATCGGCTTCAAAAGAAGGATGTCTTTCAGAGACACAAATGTTTTTCTTAAGTTATGAGTACAAGATATGTAAGCTTTCCATTCATGACTCAACCTAACCAATATGAAAATAAATCAATACATATTAACAACACAACATGAATAAAACCATAAACAAGAAAATCAAGCAAATATTGCATCCATGTAAAATAAATTGGGACATTTCATCACCAACATATATTAAAATTTGAGCATCTCCATATTTTACAGAATACCTACTCAATTAACCAAATCATTAATACTACTAAACTGTAAAATTCTCTATTCTACCAATAACAAAACAAATACCAAAAGTTGATTTGAGCATCACTATACTGATTAAACTCGGTGTTTTCCTAAATCATGAAAACAAAACCCACATGCACAATTATACAAAACTAACACGCAATCACTCATTCTCACACAAAAGTGCACACCTGGAGGGCCAAAACCTTACATTCACGCAACAAAATCACAAGAACTGATTCGGCAACAACCTGATATTCGAAGAACAAAGACAGAAATTTACGCAACAATATATCGATAAAAATGCACGATAACAATGTAGATAGATGGATAAAATAAGTACCATGCCAGAGTGACGATAAAATGAGTGAATTCTCCTATTAGAACCATGCAACATCATATTGAAGGTATGAGCTTCTCCACACCCCGATCAAAAAAATAAGAGATTCTCCACACCCTAAATCCACACAAAAACATACATGTTACTTTATAAATGATAGAAATAAGAGAGAGATTTATTATTGATTGTGTGTTGTGAATTACAAGAGACCTCTATTTATTTATAAAGGTAATAGGAATATAATAGGAAACCCTAATACATGTGAGAAAAAGAAATATAAATATAGGAAACTAAAGATAGGAAACCTAATATAATCTAACAGCCCCCTCAAACTCAATGCGGTAAAACAAGAATTGAATTTGAAGCTTGATAGTATTGAGTTGTGGCGAGGGTTGCGGCTGTCGAGAATGATGTCGAGATGATATGAAAAGGATTGAGGATGGAGGATGAGCGCTGCTCACGACCGATGACGGATGCATGATGCCAGATACTTGATGCCTGATGGCAGATGGCGAGATAGCAGCTGCTAATGATTGTCAGATGCTTGATGGCTGATAGCAGCTGCTCAATGATTGCCAGATGTCTGACGGCTGATGACGAGATAGCAAATGCTCAATGATTGTCATATGCCCTATGGCTGATGGCGAGATAGCATCTGCCCAATGATTGTCAGATGTCTAATGGATGGTGGCGAGATAGGTTGACCAAGTGTGGGTTGATTCGAGCAAGAGGGTAGAGAAAGAGTAGGGATTGAGAGATTGAGATTGATTGAGTTACGAGATCGAAGTGGTGGAATCAAGATCAATTGATGACGAAGAAACGAGATTGTGCGAGAATTGTCTGCGGAAGCGAGAGGTTAGAGATTGCGATTGAGATTGAATTGCCTCGCCCACCCGTCAGAATCACGAATCATCGACGAGTGGGCAAAGCGAAATATGCATAGAGATTTAACCAAGGATCGATTATAGCTCTGATACCATGATAGAAATAAGAGAGATTTATTATTAATTATGTGTTGTAAATTACAAGAGATCTCTATTTATAGAGGTAATATGAATATAATAGAAAACCCTAATATTTGTGAGAAAAGAAAATATAAATATAGGAAACTAAATATAGGAAACCTAATATAATCTAACAATAAACAATCTCTAATTCAAACCAACAGTTGAAAATGAAATTGTATAAGAAAGTCATACCTACACGATTCCATCTTTGCACTTGACGTCGTACTGAAAATAAAACAAAATCAAACCAAACCAGAAACAAATCTAGAACAGAAATTTTCGCACTATACTCGATTCAGAATTTCCCCACTTCTATTCTCTTAATTTTTGAACAAAACCAAAAATTCATCCATTAACTTCTACCAAAACGAACTCAATTAACCAAATCATAAACATAACTGTATTCTATCTCCAATCATAAAGCAATAACCAAGAAGAACTCCCAAATTTAGACTTGAGCATCTCCAAATTTTACAGAATACCCATTCAATTAACCAAATCATTAAGTCTACCACTACCCAACAACCCCAACCAGCCCAAACACGTGAAACTAACTCACCCTCCTAATCTATAACCCCACCCAGAAACCCCACGGGGCATGGCCAGTCTCGAACCCTGGTCGAGGCCAGAGCTGAGTGGGACTGGACCATTCACGCCACCGCCATCCCCAAGCAGGACTACTTTTATCAAGTCAAATGTTAAGTATGACAGACAATTTTTTAGATCAACAACTTACCAAATTTGTGAAGAACAACATCATATCTCATTCTAATTAATGCTTTGGCAACATTTAATCCACAAGAATTTATATGGACGGTGTAACGATAAACTTTTCCGATCTATTATCTGCTACCATGCGTCAATCCAATTTTTACTACTTTTATTTTTTCAAAACCTACCCCACAACTTATCTATCATACACAGTTTAACGTACCCCCTCCCCAAACACGATCAATCATGCATCCAAGGGGAGTTTAACAAAACATCTCTTTCTCGATCTTCTGATGGAGAAGGAAAATGCTCGATCCTCCAAGGGGATTGTAGACATCACAGGTTCTATATCTCGAGTCCCCTTACTTTCGTCTCCATCAGAAGACTCCGTCCTTTTGGGTGTGTCTGTTTTGTTCTCCTCCCCATGTTGAGCGCACTAAGTTGTTTGCTCAATCCTCTCGTTGTATTTTTCTTGGGTATAGTACTTCTCAAAAGGGGTTTGTCTGTTTTGATTCTAAATCCAACAAAATTCGGGTGTCTAGGAATGTGGTCTTCTTTGAAAATCAGTATTTCTATCCCCGGTCTATGCTTGATACAAACTCTTATGTTACTTTACCGGAGTTTGAACACATCACAGGTCTACCTCAACCGTCTGTCCCTTCCACCCGCGTCAGATTCTGACCAAGTGTGGTTTACACGAGACGTCATCCACAGGATACCACGCTCTCTCCGACTGATCCTAGTCCCGATGCATTCTCCTTGCACTTCCGGATCTCGACCTTACTGAGGTCCCTGCACACATCTCAGAGGACACTGGGGATATGGAAATTCCAACAGATAATTGTGATTTACATACAGAGACGGTGGTTCCCCTTTGTCGATCCATGCGCCATTCAGTATGGCCAGATCGGTATGAGTTTTCATCTTCCACTTCTGCTCTTGCTACTACTTTATCCTCTGTTGAGATTCCCTCAGGGTATTCCAAGGCAGCCAAGCTGGATTGTTGGAAGCAGGCAATGCAAGAGGAACTCAGAGCACTAGAGTTGAACCACACGTGGGATATTGTCCAGTGTCCCCCTAGTGTTACTCCTCTCGGATGCAAATGGGTTTACTCAGTTAAAATTCGAGCTGACGGAAGCATTGAACAGTACAAAGCTCGGTTAGTGGCCTTGGAAAATTGACAAGAGTATGGTGTAAACTATGAGGAGACGTTTGCTCCGGTGGCAAAAATGACGACGATTCAGACTGTATTGGCCATTGCAGCTTCCCAAGGATGGACATTGAGCCAAATGGATGTCAAAAATGCCTTCTTGCATGGTGATTTAAAGGAGAACATATACATGAAGGTACCACATGGATTGTTTCCTGGCCCGACCTCTAAGGTTTGTAAACTCTGACGATCTCTCTATGGATTGAAACCGTCTCTTCGTGCATGGTATGAGAAATTCATGTCTGCATTGCGAGATTTCTCCTTCCAGCCCAGCAAGCATGATACTTCTATGTTCCTTCGTCATTCATGTGAAGAGGTTGTCATCCTTCTGGTATATGTGGATGACATTGTTATCACAGGCACTGATAACCAATTGATTGCCCAGTTAAAGCTCCATCTTCACAAATCGTTCCATATGAAGGATCGCTCACATACTTTCTAGGTCTAGAGGTTCATACAGACTCGACGGGAATATTTCATAATCAGGCTAAGTATGTCAATGATCTACTTGACTCATCAGGCATTCGAGGCAGTTCCCTAGTTGACATTCCAATGGAGTTGAATGTGAAGTTACGTAAAGAGGAAGGCGATTGCCTCCTCTATCCAACAGTGTATCGTCAATTAGTGGGTAGCTTGGTCTATCTCACTATTAGTCGGCCAGACTTATCATTTGCGGTTCAACAAGTTAGCCAATATCTCTAGTCTCCTCGACATCTGCATATGGCCGCTATGCGCCGTATTCTACGCTACTTGTTGGGTACTGTTACCAAGGGAATTTATTTTCCCTCGGGCACCTCACTTCATCTCTCCGCATATAGTGATGCAGATTAGGCAGGTTGTGCAGACACTCGACGCTCTACGACTGGTTGGTGCGTATTTTTGGGCCCTGCTCTGATTTCTTGGAAGTGTAAAAAGCAAGATCGTGTCTCCAAATCTTCCACGGAAGCTGAATATCGCGCTATATTACAAGCATGTTCGGTGATTATTTGGTTGCGTGGTTTACTATCAAAATTGGGATTCTTGTCTCCCGGAGCTACTAATACCAATGCCATTCATATTACAGTGAATCATGTCTATCATGAACGCACCAAACAAATCGAAGTAGACTGTCACTTCATTCGTGATGCATATGACTCTCACTTCCTCATGTTCGGCCGAATCTCCAGATCGCAGACATCTTCACCAAAACTCTCCCTCGCCACTGTAATCAGTTTCTCGAAGGCAAATTAATGTTGGTTGATCAACCCACATCAATTTGAGGGGGGTGTTAATCTTATAGGCCCAAGTACATAAAAGCCCATTTAGCTTGTTTATGAATTAGCATATATCTAGAATGTTCCTAAGGCTCATATCTAGAGTATTCATATAGCCCATATCTAGAATGTTCTTATTCTAAGTTATTATTTCTCCCGCTATATAAGGAGAGCTTCTCTTGTATTCTATTCAAGTAAATCAAATATAATACCAACTTCAAAGATTGTCACCTTCCATCCATCTCGTTTGAGACTTAGCAAGTAAATCTTTCTTTCCAACCATCTCTTTCGGGACTTGTCACTTTTTTACAGCCATCTCTTTCAGGACTTGTCAGAAGGGACACTTTCTTTCCAACCATCTCCTTCGGGACTTGTAACAAGGGACATTTTCTTTCAAACCATCTCTTTCGGGACTTGTCACGGGAGGGGACTTGTCACGAGGGACACTTTCTTTCCAGCCATCTCTTTCGGGACTTGTCATAAGCGACACTTTTTTTGCAACCATCTTTTTCGGGACTTGTCACAATAGACACTCTCTTTCCAACCATCTCTTTCGGGACTTGTCACAAGTTCGGGACTTGTCACAAGTTCGGGACTTGTAACATGGACATTTTCTTTCCAACCATCTCGTCCGGGGACAAAGGGACATTTTCTTTCCAACCATCTCTTTCGCGACTTTGTCACAGGGGAACTTTTCTTTCCAATCATCTCGTCCGGGGACTTATCACAAGGGACATTTTCTTTCCAACCATCTCTTTCGGGACTGGTCACAAGGGACATTTTCTTTCCATTCATCTCGTCCGGGGACTTATCATAAGGGACAATTTCTTTCCAACCATCTCTTTCGAGACTGGTCACAAGGGACATTTTCTTTCCATCCATCTCGTCCGAAACTTATCGTCCGGGGAATAATCACAATGGACATTTTCTTTCCAACCATCTTGTCCGGGACTTATAACAAGGGACATTTTCTTTCCAACCTTCTCGTCCGGGGACTTCCCCTTTTGGGACTTTTCATTCGAACATTTCATAGATGGCATACTTAAGTTAGTAAAACTATAACTTTCTAACCATCTCTTTTCGGGATATTTGCTTTCGAATCATCTCGTTTCGAGTCATTTCCTTTTGGGATGTTTGCTTTCAAACCATCTCGTTTCGGGACATTTTGTTTCAAACCATCTCGTTTCTTGAAATTTTCTTTTTAACCAATTCGTTTCGTGTCATTTTGTTTCGGAACATTTTGTTTCGAACCATCTCGTTTTGGGTATTTTTTGAACCATCTCGTTTACAAATATTTGCTTTCGAACCATCTCGTTTCAGGACAATTTCATTCGAACCATCTCGTTTCGGGTCAATTTCTTTCGAGCCATCTCATTTCGTGTCATTTCGTTTCGGGGCATTTTCTTCCGAACCATCTCGCTTTGGGTTATTTCTTTCTAACCATCTCGTTTCGGGGCATTTCTTTCTAACCATCTTGTTTCGGGTCAATTTCTTTCGAACCATCTCATTTCGTGTCATTTCATTTCGGGGCATTTTCTTCCGAACCATCCCGCTTTGGGTCATTTCTTTCTAACCATCTCGTTTTGGGGCATTTCTTTCGAACCATCTCATTTCGTGTCATTTCGTTTCGGCGCATTTTCTTCCGATTGCTTTCTAACCATCTTGTTTCGGGTCAATTTCTTTCGAACAATCTCATTTCGTGTCATTTCGTTTTGGCGCATTTTCTTTCGAACAATCTCATTTCGTGTCATTTCGTTTTGGCGCATTTTCTTTCGAACCATCTCGTTTAACCATCTCTTTTCGGGATATATGCTTTCGAATCACCTCGTTTCAGGACATTTTGTTTCGAACCAGCTCGTTTGGGGTCATTTTTTTTAACCATCTCCTTTTAGATATTCGCGTTTGAATCATCTCGTTTTGGGTATTTTTTTGAACCATCCCGTTTCCAGATATTGACTTTCGAAACATTTCGTTTCGGGGCATTTCTTTCTAACCATCTCGTTTCGGGATAATTTCTTTCGAACCATCTCATGTCGTGTCTGGGCATTTTCTTTCGAACCATATCGTTTCGGGCCTTGTCATAAGGGACCCTTTCATTCCAACCATCTCGTTTGAGACTTAGCAAGAGACTCTTTCTTTCCAGCCATCTCTTTTGGGACCTTTCACAAGGAACACATTTTTTCCGGCCATCTCTTTCGGGACTTGAAACTTTTTTCCAGCAATCTCTTTCGGAACTTGTCACAAGGGGAATTTTCTTTCTAACCATCTCTTTCGAGACTTGTCACAGGAGGGGACTTGTCACAAGGGACACTTTCTTTCCAACCATCTCTTTCGGGACTTGTCATAAGCGACACTTTCTTTGCAATTTTCGGGACTTGTCACAATAGACACTCTCTTTCCAACCATCTCTTTCGAGACTTGTAACATGTACATTTTCTTTCCAACCACCTCATCTAGGGACTTATCAAGAGGGGACTTGTCAAAAGGGACATTTTCTTTCCAACCATCTCTTTCGGGACTTGTCACAAGGGAACTTTTCTTTCCAACCTTCTCGTCCGTGGACTTATCATAAGGGGACATTTTCTTTCAAACCATCTCTTTCAGAACTTGTCACAAGGGGTATTTTCTTTCCAATCATTTATTTCGGGACTTGTCACAGGAGGGGATTTGTCACAAGGGACCATCTCGTTTCAGGACTTCGAACCCGAGACATTTTCTTTTGAATAACCATTTCGTTTCGAGTCATTTCTTTTGATTCATCTCGTTTCGGGACATCTCCTTTCGTGACATTTCTTTCGAATCATTTTCTTCTAGGACAACTCCTTTCGAATCATTTTCTTTCGGTAAATCTCCTTTCGTAACATTTCTTTCGAATCATTTTCTTTCGGGACATCTCTTTCGAAACATCTCGTTTCGAGACATTTTCTTTCCAGCCATCTCGTTTCTCGTTTCGGGACCTGTGATAAGGGATATTTCCTTTCTAGCCATCTCGTTTCGGGACTTGTCATAAAGGACACTTTCTTTCATTTCGGGTCTTGTCATAAGGAACCCTTTTTTTCCAGCCACCTCGTTTCGAGACTTAGCAAGGGACTCTTTCTTTCCAGGCATCTCTTTTGGGACTTGTCAGAAGTAACACTTTCTTTCCAACCATCTCCTTCGGGACTTGTAACAAGGGACATTTTCTTTCAAACCATCTCTTTCGGGACTTGTCACAAGGGGCATTTTCTTTCCAACCATCTTGTCCGAGACTTATCACAAGGGACATTTTCTTTCGAACCTTCTCGTCCAGGGACTTCCCCTTTTGGGACTTTTCATTCCAACATTTCATAGATTGTACACTTAAGTTAGTAAAACTATAACTTTCGAACTATCTCCTTTTGGGTCATTTCTTTCTAACCATCTCTTCTCTTTTCGGGATATTTGCTTTCGAATCATCTCGTTTCGAGTCATTTCCTTTTGGGATATTTTCTTTCGAACCATCTCGTTTTTGGAAAATTTTCTTTTAACCAATTCGTTTCGAGTCATTTTATTTAGGAGCATTTTCTTTCGAACCTTCTCGTTTTGGGTATTTTTTTGAACCATCTCATTTCCGGATATTTGCTTTCGAATCATCTCGTTTCGGGTCAATTTCTTTCGAACCATCTCATTTCGTGTCATTTCGTTTCGGGGCATTTTCTTCCGAACCATCTCGTGTTGGGTCATTTCTTTTTAACCATCTCTTTTCAGATACTTGCTTTCAAACCATCTAGTTTCGAGAAAATTTCCTTTCGAACCATCTCATTTCGTGTCATTTCGTTTCTGCGCATTTTCTTCCGAACCATCTAGTTTCGGGTCAATTTCTTTCGAACCATCTCATTTCGTGTCATTTCATTTCGGCGCATTTTCTTCCGAACCATCTCATTTTAGGCAATTTCTTTTGAACCATCTCTTTTCGGGATATATACTTTCGAATCACCTCGTTTCAGGACATTTTGTTTCGAACCAGCTCGTTTTGGGTCATTTTTTAACCATCTATTTTCGGATATTTGAGATTGAATCATCTTGTTTTGGGTATTTTTTTAACCATCTCGTTTCCGGATATTTGCTTTCGAAATATCTCGTTTCAGGACATTTTCTTTTGAACCGTCTCGTTTCTGGTTGTTTCTTTCTAACCATCTCTTTTCGGGATATCTACTTTCGAACCATCTGTTCGAGTCATTTCCTTTTGGGATATTTGCTTTCGAACCATCTCGTTTCGAGATATTTCATTTCGAACCATCTTGTTTACTTGTAATTGCTTTCGAACCATCTCGTTACGGGCCAATTTCTTTCGAATCATCTTATTTCGGGAAATTATCTTTCGAACCATCTTGTTTCGTATCATTTTGTTTTTAGGTCATTTTTTAAACCATCTCGTTTCGAGGCATTTCTTTCTAACCTTCTCGTTTCGGGACAAATTCTTTCGAACCATCTTATTTGAGAAATTTTCTTTTGAATCATCTCGTTTCGAGACATTTACATTTTCTGTCGAACCTTCTTATTTCGAGTTATTTTCTTTCGAACCTTCTCGTTAACCATCTCGTCAGGTCATTTCTTTCAAACCATCTCGTTTCAGGATTTTTGCTTTCGAACCATCTCGTTTCGGGACTTTTGCTTTCAAACCATCTCGTTTCGGGACTTTTGCTTTCGAACCATCTTTTTTCGGGACAATTTTCAAAACCATCTCGCTTCGAGATATTTTTTTCCAACCATCTCGTTTCAACATCTAGTTTCAAAAGGTTTTCTTTCGAACCATCTCGTTTTAGGACTTCGAACCCGGGGCATTTTCTTTTGAACAACCATTTTGTTTCGAGTCATTTCTTTCGACCCATCTCGTTTCGGGACGGGGACTTCTCGTTTTCGGGATATATGCTTTCGAACCATCTCTTCGAATCAACTCGTTTCGGGACATTTTGTTTCGAACCAGCTCGTTTTGGGTCATTTTTTTAACCATCTCTTTTCGGATATTTGCGTTTGAATCATCTCATTTTGGGTATTTTTTTGAACCATCTCGTTTCCGGATATTTGCTTTCGAAACATCTCGTTTCGGGGCATTTCTTTCTAACCATCTCGTTTCGGGATAATTTCTTTTGAACTATCTCATTTCGTGTCTGGGCAATTCGTTTCGGGTCATTTCTTTCTAACCATCTCATTTCGAACCATCTCTTCCGATCATCTCGTTTCAAGTCATTTCCTTTTGGTATATTAGCGAACCATCTCGTTTTGTTTCAATTTCTTTCGAACGCAAATTTCACTCTTGGTATGTAAATTACATTAATTTCAAAGTGGACTTGGTTATCCTGCACAACAGTGGATTATATATATGTGTGCGCGCATGTGCATCTGTATGCAAGTGTGTGTATGCACGTATATGTATGTATGGGTATGTATGTATGCATGCATATGTATGTATGGGTATGTGTGTGTGCGCGCGTATGTATGGGTATGTACGTGTGTGTCTTGCAGGTGAAGTTATTGCTCACCAGGTAATGACATTGCCTTTCAAGTAAATCGAGCTTCTGACTGAAAACAAAGAACAGAACATCAAGATTGTTAAAAAATGGTACATCATGAGTGCAGACAATCATTAAACAAATAGAACAACATGAGGGCAGGTTTATTAGACGAGACTTGTTGGTTACAAACATGAGTTCGTGAACTAAAACTTATACAATTTGATAAATATTGAGATGCACAAGTTCAATTCAACTCAGTTCAGGAAATTGTGAGTTGTGATTTAACAACAATCAAATAAACACAATCAAATAAACACGACATCTAGTGTTAAAAGCGAGACATAATTCAAACATTACTAATTGAAAAAATGGGTACAAGTAAAATAGCAACCCTAAAACAAGATCGTGCCCGTCAAATAAACTTAACTCAAACAATCAGACCATGGCTTCCTCCAAATCATTATATAAACAGTACAATTATACTCTATAATCAAGTTTACCTATTTTTCAAAAATCCCTAGTTCGTTTTTCTTCTCCAGCATTGCTCATGAATCCATCTTAAACCCTTTGAACAAGTAATTCAGTCTGGCAAACAAAAGGTCCAAAAACAAGTGAGTTACAAAATTAGATGAAGGCAAACAAAAGGAAGAATGGATCGAGTCCCCAGCAAGTGAAAATAATACAAGAAGCCTTGATTAGCTTATTGTGAAGAACCCATATAAATATAGAATGTACTCCAATTCGATCAAAGAAACAAAAGTTTTAACTTTTATGAGCATGGCAGAAAACAAGATATCACTTACCCATATGACCAACACATAACCATGTCAATTAAAGAATTTATTCATCCACAACCTTCAAAGGTATCAAATCAGCCATAGCCTAATGTTTTCAATCTTAATACTACTATAACATCTAAAAAGTGTAATGATCTGAATATTTCATCTATATTACATAATATATTAATATATGCAAAATCTATGAGCCTAGCAAAATGATTTAAAATCGGTACTAAACAGTACAAACCATAAGGAAAAGCAACCTAATAACCAATGCTTCAACCAGATTCTATCACATTTCCTATACATGAATGTTCAACAGAAAATTTAAGTTATTGACACATCTCGCTTCAACATAACAATAATGTCTAACAGAGTTTTTCTCAAGTGAATTAGAACAAGAACAAAATTTATCAACAAAAATGAAAAAAAAATCCTAGAAACAAAACTGATTCAAATTGAAAAAAAATCAAAGAAAGACCATGAAATTTCGTATACAAACAAATTGCAAGACATGTAAGAAAACACCAGCCCCTTCAAAAACCCTAACGATAAAAAAATGGAGAGTGCAGATCGTGCCAGAGACATCTTGCTTCAACGTAATAATAATTCCCACAAAAATTATCTTTAGTGAATTGGATCAGAAACAGGATTAATCAACAAAATCCTAGAAACAGAACTGATTCAGATTGATAAAAATCAAAGAAAGACGATGAAGAATCGAAAGATCGGACATGTAAAAAACAATAGCCCATTCAAACCTTCTCGTTTTGGGACAAATTCTTTCTAACCATCTTATTTCGTGAAAACAAAGAACAGAACATCAAGATTGTTAAAAAATGCTACAACATGAGTGCAGACAACATGAGTGCAGACAATCATTAAACAAATAGAACAGCATGAGGGCAGGTTTATTAGACGAGACTTGTTGGTTACAAACATGAGTTCGTGAACTAAAACTCATACAATTTGACAAATATTGAGATGCACAAGTTCAATTCAGTTCAGGAAATTGTGAGTCGTGATTTAACAACAATCAAATAAACACGACATCTGGTGTTAAAAGCGAGACATAATTCAGACATTACTAATTGAAAAAAAAGGGTACAAGTAAAATAGCAACCCTAAAACAAGATCGTGCCCGTCAATAAACTTAACTCAAACAATCAGACCATGGCTTCCTCCAAATCATCATATAAACAGTACAATTATACTCTATGATCAAGTTTACCTATTTTTCAAAAATCCCTAGTTCGTTTTTCTTCTCCAGCATTGCTCATGAGAATCCAGCTTGAACCCTGCAATCATCTGAATAGTTCATCTATATTACATAATATATTAATATATGCACAATTGATGAGAGTACCAAAATGATCTAAAATCAGTACTAAACAGTACAACCCTTATGGAAAAGCACCCTAATAATCTATAGCTTTAACCCTAATAATCAATGCTTCAACCAAATTCTATAACATTCCTCATACATGAATGTTCAACAGAAAATTTAAGTTATTGAAACATCTTGCTTGAACATAACAGTAATGTCCAAAGCTCTCAATCAGTAGACTCTAATAAATTAAATTGTGAGAAGAAAATAATACCAGTGCAGATATCATTCAAAACAGATTCATATAAAGCCAAAGAAATACTTGGCTCAAATTACCAAAATCCAAAAACACAAGACCATAAAAGAACATCCAAATAAAAACATAAAAACAGTAACTTGATGTTTCGAATCAACCAAAAAACTAAATCAGAAGTTACGGTTACCCATTACCTTAAGTAGCGAGCACAACAGCCCCACCATTCTTATTAATCTTCTTCTTCGCATCAGCTTGGCCTTGACTACGAAGGACAGGTTCTCTGAGCAGTGAGCATTTTAATCATCAAATTGGAAAATATCACCGTGTAGTTAATACGCGCAAAAGTAAGGATATTCAAGAACGATCAATACACTAAAAAAGCATAAACTGATTTAAAGATATACCTTATGAGGTTTTTGATCTTGTGAACAATCCACAAACAACTTCTCGACCTTCACGTGTTTAAGGGGCGCCAAGGATCGGATATAGGCTCACAATCCACATTTTCATTATCCGACGTGAGTTCTAACTTTGCCATTTTAGAAATTTGAATAAGCACTTACATTAAGGACATTTAATAAATTGAAAACATAACCACTTTACATCATAAAGACGCAAATAAAAAGTATATCCCCAAATCAACAGAAAGCAAAAAAACATATATCAAGACTGGAAAAACATAAATCAAGGCTCTGATCAATAGTGAATCGACTCAGAAACAGAATTTATCAACAAAAATGATTAAAAAATCCCATAAACAAAACTGATTCAGATTGGGAAAAAAATCAAAGGAAGGCGATGAAATTTCGTATACAAACATCAGATAATTTAGTTCTAAACCCTAAACCGTATATAAACAAGTTGCAAGACATGTAAAAACATCCCCTTCAAAAACCCTAGCCAAAAACACTAACAATTACAAAGGAGAGAAGAGAAAAGGACCTTTGTGCGCTGAGTACACAGAGTGCAGATCGTGCCAGAGAGCGGATGTATTTTGGGACTTTTTCAGAGTTTCAGTTCTGGACATTTGGGACTTCTCCTTTTAGGACTTTTTGGGACCATTTTTCGGAACATTTCTTTCGAACCATCTCAACATTCCTTTCGAATCATTTTCTTCCGGGACATCTCCTTTTGTGACAATTCTTTCGAACCATCTCGTTTCGGGACATCTCCTTTCGTGACATTTTTTCGAATCATTTTCTTTTAGAACAACTCTTTTCGAATCATTTTCTTTCGGTACATCAAGGGACACTTTCTTTCCAGCCATCTCCTTCGGGACTTGTCATAAGCGACACTTTCTTTGCAACCATCTTTTTCGGGACTTGTCACAATAGACACTCTCTTTCCAACCATCTCTTTCGGGACTTGTCACAAGTTCGAGACTTGTAACATGGACATTTTCTTTCCAACCATCTCGTCCGGGGACTTATCACGAGGGGACTTGTCAAAAGGGACATTTTCTTTCCAACCATCTCTTTCGGGACTTGTCACAGAAGAACTTTTCTTTCCAACCATCTCGTCCGGGGACTTATCATAAGGGGACATTTTCTTTCCATTCATCTCGTCTAAGAACTTATCATAAGGGACAATTTCTTTCCGACCATCTCTTTCGAGACTTATCACAAGGGACATTTTCTTTCCATCCATCTCGTCCGGGGAATAATCACAATGGACATTTTCTTTCCGACCATCTTGTCCGGGACTTATCACAAGGAACATTTTCTTTCCAACCTTCTCGTCCGGAGACTTCCCCTTTTGGGACTTTTCATTCGAACAATTCATAGATGGCACACTCAAGTTAGTAAAACTATAACTTTCGAACTATCTCCTTTTGGGTCATTTCTTTCTAACCATCTCTTTTAGGGATATTTGCTTTCGAATCATCTCGTTTCGAGTCATTTCATTTTGAGACATTTGCTTTCGAACCATCTCGTTTCTGGAAATTTTCTTTTTAACCAATCCGTTTCGTGTCATTTTGTTTAGGAACATTTTCTTTCAAACCATCTCGTTTTGGATATTTTTTTGAACCATCTCGTTTCCGGATATTTGCTTTCGAACCATCTCGTTTCGAGTCAATTTCTTTCGAACCATCTCATTTCGTGTCATTTCGTTTTGGGGTATTTTCTTCCGAACCATCTCGTTTCGGGGCATTTCTTTCTAACCATCTTGTTTCGAGAAAATTTCCTTTCGAACCATCTCATTTCGTTTCGGCGCATTTTCTTCCGTTTGCTTTTTAACCATCCTGTTTCGGGAAAATTTCCTTTCAAACCATCTCATTTCGGGTCAATTCGTTTCAGCGCATTTTCTTCTGAACAATCTCGTTTAACCATCTAGTTTTAGGCAATTGCTTTTGAACCATCTTGTTTCGGGTCAATTTCTTTCAAACCATCTCTTTTCGGAATATATACTTTCAAACCATCTCTTTGAATCACCTCGTTTCGGGATATTTTGTTTCGAACCAGCTCGTTTTGTTTTAACCATCTATTTTCGGATATTTGCGATTGAATCATCTCGTTTTGGGTCATTTTTTTCGAACCATCTCGTTTCCGGATATTTGCTTTCGAAACATCTCGTTTCTGGGCATTTCTTTCGAACCATCTCTTCCGATCATCTCGTTTCAAGTCATTTCCTTTTGGTATTTTCGAACCATCTCGTTTCCGGATATTTGCTTTCGAAACATCTCGTTTCTGGGCATTTCTTTCGAACCATCTCTTCCGATCATCTCGTTTCAAGTCATTTCCTTTTGGTATATTAGCGAACCATCTTGTTCCAGGTCAATTTCTTTCGAATCATCTCGTTTCAACCATCTCGTTTTGGGTCATTTTTTTAACCATCTCTTTCCGAATATTCGTTTTGGGTATTTTTTATAACCATCTCGTTTCCGGATATTCGCTTTCAAACTATTTCATTTCGGGGCATTTCTTTCTAACCATCTCGTTTCAGGACAATTTCTTTCGAACAATCTCGTTTCGGGTCATTTCTATCTAACCATCTCGTTTTGGGACAATTTGTTTCGAACCATCTCGTTTCGTAAAATTTTCTTTAGAACCAATTTGTTTCGTGTCATTTTGTTTAGGAGCATTTTCTTTCGAACCATCTTGTATACGGATATTTGCTTTCGAACCATCTCATTTCGAGGCATTTCTTCCTAACTATCTCGTTACGGGCCAATTTTTTTTGAATCATCTCATTTCGGGAAATCATCTTTCGAACCATCTCGTTTCGTATCATTTTTTTAGGTCATTTTTTAAACCATCTCGTTTCGAAACATTACTTTCTAACCTTCTCGTTTCGAGAAAAATTCTTTCGAACCATCTTATTTCGTGAAATTTTCTTTTGAATAATCTCGTTTCGAGTCATTTTTTGAACCATCTCGTTTCGAGACATTTACATTTTCTGTCGAACCTTCTTGTTTTGAGTAATTTTCTTTCGAACGTTCTCGTTTAACCATCTCGTTTCAAAACTTTTGCTTTCAAACCATCTAGTTTTGTGTCAATTTCTTTCGAACCATCTCATTTCGTGTCATTTTGTTTCGGTATATTTTCTTCTGAACCATCTCGTTTTAGGCAATTGCTTTTGAACCATCTCTTTTCGGGATATATGCTTTCGAACCATCTCTTCGAATCAGCTCGTTTTGGGTCATTTTTTTAACCATCTCGTTTTGGGTATTTTTTTGAACCATCTCGTTTTCGGATATTTGCTTTCGAAACATCTCATTTCGGGATAATTTCTTTCGAACCATCTCATTTCGCGTTTGGGAATTTACTTCCGAACCATCTCGTTTCGGGTCATTTCTTTCTAACCATCTCTTTCGTTTCAAGTCATTTCCTTTTGGTATATTAGCAAACCATCTTGTTTCGGGTCAATTTCTTTCGAACCACCTTGTTTCGGGTCAATTTCTTTCAAACCATCTCGTTTCGGGACAATTACTTTTGAACCATCTTGTTTCGGGTCAATTTCTTTCGAATCATCTCGTTTCGGGAAATCATGTTTCGAACCATTTCGTTTCGTATCATTTTGTTTCTAACCATCTTTTTTCGGGACTTTTGCTTTCGAACCCATTTTTTTTCGGGACTTTTGCTTTCGAACCATCTCTTTTCGGGACTTTTGCTTTCGAACCATCTCTTTTCGGGACTTGCTTTCGAACCATCTCTTTTCGGGACTTTTACTTTCGAACCATCTCTTTTCGAGACTTTTGCTTTCGAACCATCTCTTTTCGGGACTTTTGCTTTCGAACCATCTCTTTTCGAGACTTTTGCTTTCGAACCATCTCTTTTTGAGACTTTTGCTTTCGAACCATCTCTTTTCGGGACTTTTGCTTTCGAACCATCTCTTTTCGGGACTTTTGCTTTCGGGACGGGGACTTCTCGTCCGGGGACTTCTCGCCCGGGGACTTATCGTCCGGGGACTTATCGTCCGGGGACTTATCGTCCGGGGACTTCTTGTCATGGACATATGCTCATGGACGGAGCCATTAATATAGGCATTAAGGTCGCCTCAAATGTGCAAGAACCGCTATGTAAAGCCAGCTAGAATAACAATAGCTTCAGCTTTCACAGTTAGTGTGCAAGGACCCGAATGAAAATTAACTTACTGATCTAAATTCATATACATGTCAGCTTATCTCATGCAAATATACTTTCCCTGTACACTATTGGAGGCATCATGAATGTACAAACAGGGCATGAAATAAATATAACTACTACTCAATAACTTTTAACAAGTGAAAGCCCAAATAAACCAAGCAGATACTTACAGCAATGGAAGCATTAGCTGGGTAAGGATCAGGAGCTCCATAGTGCTTCTCATAGATGTTGAGAAAAACATATTCTCCAAATTTCACTCTTGGTATGTAAATTACATTAATTTCAAAGTGGACTTAGTTATCCTGCACAACAGTGGATTATATATATGTGTGTGCGCATGTGCATCTGTATGCAAGTGTGTGTATGCACGTATATGTATGTATGGGTATGTATGTATGCATGCATATGTATGTATGGGTATGTATGTGTGTGCGCGCGTATGTATGGGTATGTACGTGTGTGTCTTGCAGGTGAAGTTATTGCTCACCAGGTAATGACAATGCCTTTCAAGTAAATCGAGCTTCTGACTGAAAACAAAGAACAGAACATCAAGATTGTTAAAAAATGGTACAACATGAGTGCAGACAATCATTAAACAAATAGAACAACATGAGGGCAGGTTTATTAGACGAGACTTGTTGTTTACAAACATGAGTTCGTGAACTAAAACTCATACAATTCGACAAATATTGAGATGCACAAGTTCAATTCAATTCAGTTAGGAAATTGTGAGTCGTGATTTAACAACAATCAAATAAACACGACATCTGGTGTTAAAAGCGAGACATAATTCAGACATTACTATTTGAAAAAAAGGGTACAAGTAAAATAGCAACCCTAAAACAAGATCGTGCCCGTCAAATAAACTTAACTCAAACAATCAGACCATGGCTTCCTCCAAATCATCATATAAACAGTACAAATATACTCTATGATCAAGTTTACCTATTTTTCAAAAATCCCTAGTTCGTTTTTCTTCTCCAGCATTGCTCATGAATCCAGCTTGAACCCTTTGGACAAGTAATTCAGTCTGGCAAACAAAAGGTTCAAAAACCAAGTGAGTTACAAAATTAGATGAAGGCAAACAAAAAGAAGAATGGATTGAGTCCCCAGCAAGTGAAAATAATACAAGAAGCCTTGATTAGCTTATTGTGAAGAACCCATATAAATATAGAATGTACTCCAATTCGATCAAAAAAACAAAAGTTTTAACTTTTATGAGCATGGCAGAAAACAAGATATCATTTACCCATATGACCAAAACATAACCATGTCGATTAAAGAATTTATTCATCCACAACCTTGAAAGGTATCAAATCAGCCATAGCCTAATGTTTTCAATCTTAATACTACTATAACATCTAAATAGTGCAATGATCTGAATATTTCATCTACATTACATAATATATTAATATATATGCAAAATATATGAGCCTAGCAAAATGATTTAAAATCGGTACTAAACAGTACAAACCATGAGGAAAAGCACCCTAATAACCAATGCTTCAACCAGATTCTATAACATTTCCTATACATGAATGTGTTCAACAGAAAATTTAAGTTATTGACACATCTTGCTTCAACATAACAATAATGTCTAACAGAATTTTTCTCAAGTGAATTGGATCAGGAACAAAATTTATCAACAAAAATGAAAAAAAAATCCTATAAACAAAACTGATTCAAATTGAAAAAAAATCAAAGAAAGACCATGAAATTTCGTATACAAACTAATTGCAAGACATGTAAGGAAACATCAGCCCCTTCAAAAACCCTAACCAATGAACCCTAACGATAAAAAAAGGAGAGTGCAGACCGTACCAGAGACATCTTGCTTCAACGTAACAATAATTCCCACAGAAATTATCTTTAGTGAATTGGATCAGAAACAGGATTAATCAACAAAATCCTAGAAACAGAACTGATTCAGATTGATAAAAATCAAAGAAAGGCGACGAAGAATCGAAAGATCGGACATGTAAAAAACAATGGCCCATTCAAGAAAACTAACCAATGAACCCTAACAGTAACGAATGAGAGAATAGAGAAGGAGAGCTGGACCTGCGTGCGGTGAGGCCGACATGGCGACGCCGAGTTCGGATCTGCGACGCCAATCACGTTCAAGTGCAGATCTGGTTCGGTGTGGTTCGAGAGAGAGAGAGAAGAGGGATTTGAATTTGAGAGAGAAGAGGGATTTGAAATAAATGCAGGCGGTGATGAGGGATTTTATACAAATGCGAGAAGAAGAGAAATTTGGCAAATATGGCCGTTAGTTTATGAGTCCTACTTGTAGAAGTTCGTAGAATATTGGTTGAGTCCTTCTCACCTGTGCTCTTACAGTTTTTATGGGCTTCTTCTTAGGCTATGGCCCAACTTAAAAACAACACTTAAAAGTGAGATTTTATTTTACAAAAAAATGTTATTTAACGGTACCAACAAATTAGTTATAAATGTTTATCATCTTACCGTATCAATTGAATAGTTTTTTAAAATAAAAATAATTTTGCTCATATTACAATTGTAAAAGAGTGGTGTGGCTCAAACTAGATTTGTAAAATATTTAATTTCGACATGTTATAATTAGGTCAAGCATAATTCAAGCATAAACAATCTCGAGTCTAACCTTTTATTAATCTGTTTTTTTAATTTTTAATAAATTATTACCATTAAGGTAGATGAATCAAATCAAGTACAACAAAATAGTTATAATTGTATATCAACGTTTGCTTGACCAATTGGTTAAATATTTGAACTTGAGGCCAAAGATCTTGGATTCGAGTCACGGTGGTATGATAATATTGAGCCCCTTTTACATGAGGGTGAGTGTTGTCTTGCTTTATCACAGTATAGTCATTTGCTGATAAAAAAAATTGAATAACGAACTAGATTTGTGAAATATTTGATTACGGCTTGTTACAATCGAGCTCGAGCCCGGCCTTTTATTAATATATATTTTTTATTTTTTAATAAACTATCACCATGAAGTTAGATGAATCAAATCAAGTTTTGCCTATTTCGAGCCGGCTCATTTACTATTTAACGAATCATATATAATTTTTTATTTAGTATTGTTTTTAGCTTTTTTAATCAATATTTTCATTGAAAATTAAGCAAATCGAGTGGGGTCGAGTCGAGTTTGAGCTAATTTAGTTTATTTGGAGCCGAACTCGAGTTTAGTTACATACGTTTCGAGCTCGAGTAAAACAATTTTTAACGAGTCGTGCCCTATTAAATAGAGGCTCGATTCGAGTCATTTGCACCAGCTCCTGATTCACCTCTCTTAGCCAGACATAAAATTTACCATTTTCGTATTTAATTATACAATTCCATTTCATCATTTTTTTAAATTCATCTTATTTGAAAATTTCAAGTGCCTCACTTATTTTTTTAAATGAAATACAATACTTAAAATTTTAAATGGATGTCAGACGTGATCTTTGAATAGTATGTAAAATTATAATGAAAATAAATTAAATATAAAAAATAGTATATTGCATGTCTAGTTAAGCGACGTGAGAAATAATATCTCTTATTTAAAAAATATTTATTTGAGTAATTTATCTAAATTAAAACAACCTATACTTAAAGTTAAAATATAAAAGATAAAATATTTTACTACCTTAGTTGGTCGGTTAAAATGTGAAAGTGTTTATATTGATGAATGTTTGATGATTACAATAGAATATAAATGCCTCTATATATAGGCTTTATAAGCTAGGGCTTACATGAGATATGACGGTTAGGGTTTAAGTAGAAATACAAAGTATAGTGGGTCTCGGCCCATATATTAATAACTAATATAAGTAGAGACACAAATTGTAGTGGGCCGCGGCTAATATATTAATAACTAATATAATATATCCAAGCATGAGAAGGCCGAATGCTTTGTCTAGAGCAGAAGTCTTCAAAGAGAGCAGTCGGGAAGCTTTTGATGAATATATATGCAAACTTGAGAAATGAAGTTGATCTGCAATAACTTGAACCATAGTAGTAATCGAGATTGAAAAAAGAAACGGGGAGAGGTGAAGAATATAAGAAGACGGGAAGTAAAGAGAGATAATTAGAAGAGAGTGAGAGATGGAATAAAATATGAGAGAGAGAGATAGTGAAAGAAAGGGAGATTGACTAAGAGAGGTTGATAGAGAAAGAAATAAGAATAAATATGAAGGAAAAGCAACTACGCCATATATGAGGGTGCGAAAATGACGTCGCATAAGCACGGTGCAAAAGAAGCAACTAAATCATATTACATTGAGAAATACATATTACATTGAGAAATAAAACAAAAAGATTATGATGACCCGAGAAGAAAAAAGAAAGAGAATTGATGAGGGGAGGGGAATATTAAAAAGATTTGATTTAATAAGGGAAATGATTAAAAAGGAAATATAATAAGGGGTTTGAGAGAAAGGAAAGACAAAATAGAGTTTGAGGGAGGGGAAGCAACAGAAACAAAAAGAAGAATAATAGATGTGGAAAAAAAGAAAGGAAAAAAAGAAAATTAATAACGTAAGAAAGGGAGATCAATAATAATAAAAAAGATAATAGAATGTAAAAAAGATTGAGAGATGTCGTGAACAATATAGTCATATTAGAAGAAGAAAAGATGAAAATTGAGACTAAATAGTTAATGGGACAAAAAAGCATTTGAAGGAACACCTCTACCACATAGGTGCGGTGAATGAGTGTGTAAACCACAGAGAGAAGGAAGTTGAAATCAGCCAGTGGAGAAAACACAAGAGAGAAGACTTGGCATAGTATGTTGCCAAGTAGAAAAGAAAGAGAATTATTTATGGCATGGAGAATAGAAAATTTATTTTGACGGCGATAAATAGAAGGAAGAAGATGAGTTTGAGAATAAGACAAAACTAGAAAATAAAGAAAATAAAGATGATGGTGTTCAACTTTAAGCGGCAGAGATTGTTTAGATATAGTGAAAGAAAAAAGGGATTAGTAATAATAGTAGATGGTGATGATATATAAAAGACAAAACAATGAAATTTAGAATTTAAAAAGAAATAAAGCACAAACTTGACGGAGAAGGAGGTGTTAGAAGAAAAGGTTCGGCCGAAGAAAAACAAAGTTTAGGTTTTACCGCAACAATAATAATACAGAAAAATCAGAATAAAATGTCTTGCCCACCCGTTAAATTATGATTAACGAGTGGGCAAAGCCATACTCCCACAAAAGGGTTTAATCAAGATACAAACTAACCTCTGATAAATGAAAGTGTTTATATTGATGAATGTTTGATGATTACAATAGAATATAAATGCCTCTATATATAGGCTTGATAAATTAGGGTTTACATGAGATATGACGACTAGCGTTTAAGTTGAGATACAAAATGTAATGGGCCTCGGCTCATATATTAATAACTAATATAAGTAGAGACACAAAGTGTAATGGACCGCGGCTCATATATTGATAACTAATATAATATATCTAACAAAATGGAACCCAATATAATAGACGAAGACACGTTAAGACTCATGTTGGATTCTAAACACATTAGCATTGCTGATTTTTTTTAATTTACATTACTGTATCTACAATATCACTATACTAAAAGAAGTAAAAAAAAGGGTCAAACCTAATTTCTTTTATATTTTGTATAGTGAAGAAGGGAAGAAAAATGCAACACGTCGTAAAATCAAAGCAGTGATGTACATGGAGTTTCATTACGGGGAATCATATTGCCACTAAAACAAAACCCTAATGATGAGTGTAGAGGAAGAAGACGGGGAATAGTTGTATATCTGATTTGGAGGAAGATAAATCAGCTGTAGAGTAGAGAGACTGCGGTGGATATAAAAAGTTGTCATGGATCTTACAAACCTCATAAGCAACGGTTCAACCAAATGTGTCTAATTATCTAAACTTAACATTTGAAATTGCCCTATTTGCAGTTAGGATACAAACAACCATTAGGCCGTCATGCGAAAAGGTCATGATTTTCGAGGACACGTCCTGGAAAATCAAGTCAACAATAAGTATCTATTTCGCTGCCAATTATAAAATGTTGAAGTAATTAAATACATGACTGCAATAAAAGGTGAGTACAGTAAAATAAAACTGAAAAACAAATAAAAATTAAAACTCACGCATGCTTGATAAAAAAACAAATCAAAGCCAAAAGTCAAATGCAAACCCCAAAAACTCATCTTTGTAACATCATCAAACAAAAATTGGCCTTACTCCACTTCCTTCTATTATTGACTTTGTTGACAATCAGTTTGAATTGACCGATCTATGACCAAAACCCCAGAAAAGCAAAAAAACAATTAAACTTAGTTAGCAAACTAATAAAATATACCAAAACCATCATATAAAACTCAAACTCTCCAATGGTGAATCAAGAAATAAAGCAGATCTAACCACAAATTGGAAAAACAAATCGAGCTTGAAGATGAACCCACATGGGAATAAAATTATGATTTTAGAAAATGGGTAATTACATATGAGTACACCCGTCGAAATCACATTCCAGAATTGGTACCCCAAGTTTGAAAAAAAATTTCTCGATCCCCCAAGTTTAAAACGTTAACACTTTAGTCCAAATTCAGTTAAATCTAACACCAATACTTTTCATATTTTTTAAATACCCTAAATGCCCCTGTTATAATTTATATGGAGTATAATTATTTATAAATGTAAAATTACCATTGCACCCCTCATTTGTATAACAAAATTACCTTTGGTTCAAGGGCAAATTAGTAACTTTGAAGAACAAAATAAAAATAAATGCAAGTGAAATTAGTATAATGCGTCATTCTTCAACCTCCCATCTCTCACTCTCTGGTTCAACAAAACTGTATAACCTTTTATCCATTTCAATCAAATGATAAAAAATATAAAAAATTTTATTAAACACATCCATTTCAATCAAATGATAAAAAAATAGAACAAATTTTATCAAACACAATATTAACTCCATATAAATTTCAGCTTCTCCATATCTCCGATTACTGGGCTCCATATCTCCGAGTATTGGGCTCCGACGAGGGCGACGGTGGGCTGGGCTCCGGCGAGCGCGACGGTGGTGTCTGGACTTCCAAATCGATTCGTCTTCCATCCATATTATTCACTGGATGCTGAGCTCGGAAAATCGACAACCGGTCGTCGATTCGTGGCCTCTGACAGCAGTTTGTGGCCGTCGTCATATGGGCTCTCTCCGGCGAGGTCCTCGTCCTGATTGTTTGGCAGATCTGGCGTCGTTGTCATCTTGGCTCTCTTCGGCGATGTCCTCAGAATAAACCCCCAATTGAAGATCTCGATTCGAACTCTCGATTTGTTCCGATCGAGACCGAATCAGAACCTCCAGCCTCCGCGAAAACCCGCTAATCGAAGATCAAGTCGATGACGAACCCTCAGAGAGGCTCGGTGAATCCGGCGAGCCGTCGACGAATCTGGCGCCCAGCTCCAAGTCTGGTCTCTCTCGGCAGGTTCTGGTTAGGGTTTTGGGATTTAAAAAGGTTAGGGGTGATTTTGTTGGAGTCAAGCAACGGGAGGCTTAGGGACGCGTTGGAGAAGGAAGATTTTGAGCTCCGGTGAAGTTCAGGTTCGACGAAGAAAAGGCACAAAACGATGGCTGAAGATGGGGGAGATGAAGAGAAGTTGAAGATAAGGGTTATATTAGTCATTTCATAAAGGTATTTTTAATTCTATATTTTTTCAATTAATTATGTGAAAAGGCTAATATAACATTCAATCATAAGTTTAGTGTATTATTCACTTGAGGGCAAATTAGTCTTTTCAGTTCAAATTTTAAAAAAAAATTAATTATTATTTATTAAAATACATTTATTTTATTTTATTTGTTTATATGAAAACACAAATTTACCCTCAGAGCATAAGTTTGTTTTGTTATTTAATAAAGGGTAAAATTGTCATTCAACCTTTCATCAAATAATTATATAATATAATTTGGTAATTATGTAGGGAGGGAATTTTAGTCATTAAAAAAGAGAGCTGTTAGATTTAACTGAATTTGAACTAAAGTGTTAACGTTTTAAACTTGGGGGATCGAGAAAAAAATTTTAAACTTGGGGTACCAATCCTGGAATGAGGTTTCGACGGGTCACTGATCTGTAATTACCCCTTTAGAAAAATATTGAATAATATTCGCCTTTCCCATTCCATTTCTTCTCACTGTAGCAGATAAGTTTTTTTTTAAGTAACTGATGGAATGACTTTGTATTCCCTTCTTTATTATCATAAAAATTATAAATAAATAAAAACTAACAATTGAAATCCTTAATGACAGATGTCGCAATTCCTTAATGACAGATGTCAACCCAGTCGTTCTAAATAATTTTAAAACTCATCAAGAAGCTTATGGTAGTGGTCTGGATGATAAAACCCTCTATTGTTGTTCCATGACACTATCTCTAGCATCAAAGTACGAAAGCAAAAAAATATCGAATTTTATTGGCAAGATTCTATACTCAAGACCAAAACCTTGTAGCCAGGCCAAAGTTATAAATTTTGGGATTCATGATTTTAAGTCAATTTAGTGTTTTCCTTTGCATTGGATATACAAAAAGAAAATTCTTTCTAATCTCTATTAATATATTACGTTGTGGTTTAAAATAGTAAATGATATTTTTAGACATAAGAGTAGGTCAAAATAAAGAAGTCATGCCAAAAATGTAGAAGTTCAAACATTTGTTAAGCATATATTCATATACAATCATATATTTGCGTTGAATGCAACAACCCAGCAGCTTCACAAAATTTATATACTTAAGTTCAGCAACACATAACACCTTATTTGTGAACTCATCGAGTTTTTGGTTTGAATTCTTTGCAAGTCTCTTCATTACTATTTTCTGGTTCTCTTTCAAAATTTCCTATTACTAGTTATATAAAGATTTCTTTTATAATTGTTTGCACGAATTGAATACAAACATTACCTTGTACACATGGCTAAACCACCCTCCCCAAGCTTATTTTATATGGAAAAGTTATTGGATTCGTTGCTATTGTGGTAGAGTCAAGTAATGGTAATTCAAGATTTTCCTTCTGGATATATACTGAAGCATGCAAAACAAGTAATAGCAAATCAATATATAATTTCTTAATAGAGAATAAACAAGTGGAATAATACATCATTTATGTAGACAATTTTTCTCACAATTAGAAATGACAAATCAAATGATGGAATTAATTAACAATCACCGGTACTCAATATTTTCGGTGTAAAGAGATTCAAGAAACAATCGCTGATACCCATTTTTGTAGTGAAAAGAGAATCAAGAAAATACCCATTATTTACCGTGAAAAAGAAATTTAAGAACTGCCAATCACTAATCAAGTGGTTCGACATGCGCGTCTACCTCCAAAACTCCGCCACAAATCCCCAATCTCATGCTCCGACATCCTCCCGCCCCAAATCGATATGACAACGATGACACATCTAGATGGAATCAACATCAAATTAATTTGCTTATAATGAGATAATCTCATCTTTGTAGCATCATAAAACAGAAATTGGCCTTACTCCACTTCTCTATATTGACTTTATTGACAATCAGTTTGAATTGACTGATCCATGACCAAAACCACAAAAAAGCGGAAAAAAACAACTAGACTCAGTCACCAAATAAATACAATAAACTAAAACCATCATATAAAGCTAAATACACGTGGTCTAACTCTATCTTTCTTGTTTATAACATGCCTTAATAGTAATACATATATTTTAGCCGGGTAAGTTGATGAAAGCACTCGTATAGATTGTTGTTTATTCACACTTTATTGACTTTTTATAATTATTATATTCATTTATCATTAGATAAATGAATAATGCTTTGTCATATATTCTGAATTTAACTCAATGGATTTTATACATGACAAAAGTAGAGCCAGAGTATTTCTGTGAATTGTTAAAAACAAAAACCTAAAACCTAACACAACACACTCAAAATTAAAAAATCTAAAACACAACAAACACTAAATTAAAGAATTTAAAACGTAACACACACAAAATTAGTGAATTATTAAAAACAAAAACTCAAAACTTTTAAAACACGATACACACAAAATTAAAGAACTTTAAACACAACACACCAAATTAAAGAATTTAAAACACAACATACACAAAATTAAAGAAGAAATGCCTTACTCAAACACGGAAGAAGATTTGAAGATGGAGTTCACAGCTTCGTGTTCTTTTTCAAGGTCAGCTCCTTCTTCTTCTCCTTCTATTTTTGCAAGTTCGCCTTTGGTTTTCGTCAACACATTACTGCAAATAAATGAAAAAGAATGGATCAAAATATAAATTGTATAAAATTCATGCTTGTGATTTGTCACGTATTCTGAATTTTATTAAAAATATAAAAGTAGAGCCAAAGCATTTCTGTGAATTGTTAAAAATAAAAACCCAAAACCTAAACACAACACACTCAAAATTAAAGAATATAAAACACAACACACACCAAATTAAAGAATCTAAAACACAACACACACCAAATTAGAGAATTTAAAACACAACACACACAAAATTAGTAAATTATTAAAAACAAAAACCCAAAACCTTCACAACACACGCAAATTAAAGAAATTTAAACACAACACACACCAAACAAAAAAATTTAAAACACAACACACAAAATTAAAGAAGCAATACCTTACTCAAACACGGAAGAACCACAAATCGCAATCACAAATCTAAAACACCAGAAGCATCAGATGCCGACGACAACATCACAAACTTGGAAAGAGATGTTTTGTTAGCAAGGGATGAAACTTTAAGTTGCGTCAAATACTTGTTCTTAGCCGATTCATACAACAATGGTTACAAACAGTTTTTTTGAGGGCATCGAGAGCTTGTACGATGAAGGCAGGACTAAAAATCTTGCAAGAGTAGCCGAAAATTATTGGGAGCCTTACATGTATATTGTTGCCTTAATCAGCAACGAGAACCTAATACCACCATCATGTATCAACGATTGAAGGCTCGAATTCCAAGGTTGGGTAATCGATCAAATGACGTGTACTTTGATAAGGAAAGTTCAGAAATTCAACATGAAACCCGAGATGAAGTGCTACACATTTATGATCCAGCTTGCGAGCAAGGTGTAAGAACTTGATACAGTTGAAAATTTGGTAGGAAGTGCTACAAAGATATGGGATTCGGGGTGATTCTTCTTCTGAGGAGGATGATGCTGGTCAAGATTCGAGGTCGAATCTTTTCCATACAGGAGAGAATGATGCGATGCGGTGCGGTCGAGAAAGTCGGTATGCAGAAGCTAGATTACCCGAAGTTATCGCGAAAGTGTCAGTTTTGGACAAAAGACTAGTTTTTTCTGGGTAGAAACGGCGGTCTGAGTCAAAATCATTGGTATACTATGAGGTACGACAAATTTCGGCCATCATAGATCATCTGGAGGGTCAAAATCGCGTTTTATAAGTTTGTGGCAGTTTTTTATAATTTTAAATAGTTGTTTCCCTTTTTGTTTTTTCCTTTTTTCATTTCTAACCTCTTTTCCTTTCTAGGGAATTAGGCTTTTCCTTTTCTGCAGTTTGTGTTTCATTATTTAAGCACTCTCATACGGTCTTTGTTATTCAGTAGTTTTTGAAAAAAAAATCGAGGTTTCCCTCAAATCTATCATCTTCGATATTCGCAAGAATCAACGAATTTTGATAAAGAATTCCTCCTAACCACGCACGCTGCATCAGTTGGTATCAAATTCTAGTCGGTCCTAAGGTATGCCGCCCCGTAGACAACAACGAGCCGCTCCCCAAGGTGCTGATGATGATCAAGCTGAGTTACGACGTGAAAACTCTGAATTTCGACGTGAGAACGACGATTTGAGGCGGCATGTTGAACTATTGACCCAACGAATAGACGAATTGCATCGTCATGATGATGATACTCTCACATACGAAAATCCTTTCGTCGGGTTTCAGAATCGTTCACCCGAACGCCCTAACCATTGGTGGGAACAAGGTTTCAAGGTGGAAATTTCACAATTTGATGGCAGTCTTAAACTAGAGGAGTTCATAGATTGGCTATCACCCCCGATTTATGATGATTATGTTGAACCAGATGCAGATGCGGAAGCTGAAATTGTATAAGCACAATTGAGTCAACGTGAGCAGAATAATTGAGAAAGAGATGCTTTGTTATGAAACTTTATGTTGCGTCAAATACTTGTTCTTAGCCGATTCAGGTTGCGTCAGTTGGATGAAACAATGGTTACGAACAGTTTATTGAGGGCATCGAGAGCTTGTACGATGAAGGCAGGACTAAAAATCTTGCAAGAGTAGCCGAAAATTATTGGAGCCTTACATGTATATTGTTGCCTTAATCAGCAACGAGAACCTAATACCACCATCATGTATCAACGATTGAAGGCTCGAGTTCCAAGGTTGGGTAATCGATCAAATGGCGTGTACTTTGATAAGGAAAGTTCAGAAATTTAAAAACTTGTAGGTCCGAAACATGTCGTGCAAAAAGTCACGTCTCGGATAGGTTCCCTCGCGCAAGCGTACGCGATCACAAGTAATATATTTAGACCAGTAAGTAACCGAGTCGATCCGCAGGGACTAATGCGGGTTTTAGGTCGAATGCGTGATTGTGTTAAGGAACTCAAGACTATTACTAATGTTTTTGGTGTTTTCCAATTAACGAAACAAACAAGCAATTATGTGGGTGATTTATAATTAATAGAAACGCCTAGGGTGCTAGACATGCAATTCGTGGATTACTACAATGACTCTAGAGTTAAATAAGTGATATAAGTGTGGCCTATGTCTTAATTGACAACCCCGCCTCTCGACATTGGGGTTGTACTAATCTCGAGTCACTCCTCGCCCTCTCGGGTTCGTAGTCACTCGAGATTGCAATCGTCCGACAATTGTTGGTCAAGTGTTATTTCGGGGAGTCTCCGCTCGGTATCGAACCCCTAACACTCGGTGGTGTCTAGATCTGGGACTATCCGTCTCTCTCGAGATCGACTTAGCCCCTAAACACACATACTAACCTAGGCTAAGTGTTACATTGGGGTGGCGAAACACGGTTTTGAGCCCCCTCACACTTAATGTCGACTAAAGCCGAAAACCCTAGCATACATTCTATTAGGCCTATCTAGCAAGCATGAATTAAAACAAGAACACTCACACACATCAAATATCATCTAAAAACTCATTCATCATATAGCACTTAATCACAAATTACAAAGTCTAGCACCCATGGCTAAGGGGTTTAGCCCTCAACCATGGTGCACAAATCCAATATCATCACACACAAAGAGAAACTACTACAGGACATGTTATAAAATAATAAAAGAAGAAGTTTAGAAATGCTCTTGGGTTGGTGATGGATGGATGATGAAATCCTTCCCAAAGTGGCCTCTTCTTGGTGAAATGGTGTTGAAAAAGGCCTTCTCCAAAGGTTTCTTGCTTCCAATGGTGGACTTCTAGTGGAGACTCTCCATTCTTCCTCTATCCAATGATGGATGAATCAAGAAGAAGCACACCAAGAATGTCTCCCTTGAAGTGACTGCTCTGGAAATGTTGGCTGATGGAGGCTACAAGCTAGGTTGGTCAAAAGGTCCTCAATCCCTAGGGCAAAAAATTCTTTATATAGCTTCTGAAATCGTGCCTGGTCACGATCGTGATTATGGGGGGCACGATCGTGACTCAGAGAGGGTCACGATCGTCCCTATGGGAGTCACGATCGTGCCTTCGCTGGGGGACCAGTACTCCTCGAGTCAACGCCGCGGTCTTGTCTCCGCCTTCACGATCGTGCCTCGGTTTTGAATTGAGTCACGATCGTGACTGTGGAGTCACGATCGTGCTTCTCTCTTGGTGACAATCGTGGCTCCCCCGTGACTGAGATCGGGAGAGTGCTCTGTAAGTTGGGAAAATAATCCTCGAATATACTTGACGGGGCACGATCGTGCCTTGGGGAGTCACGATCGTGCCCTTCACTAGTCACGATCGTGGATTAGAGGGGCACGATCGTGCCTAGTGCAATTTAACCCCTTCTTCTTTCTTGCTCTCCAAGTCTCGCTATCCCGAGTCCCGTACCTTAGCCTTCTTTTTACCCTTTCCTGCATATATTCTTGAAACACACCAAGAACGTAAAATAGTCCTATTTGGCCCTCTACGGCCACTACGAGGCAAATAAATATCGAAATGATGGGTTTATCGAGGTCATAATGAGGTCGATTGACCCCTCAACACTAACCAATATGAAAATAAATTAATACATATTAACAACACAACATGAATAAAATCAAGCAAATGTTGCATCCATGTAAAATAAATTGGGACATTTCATCACCAACATATATTTAGATTTGAGCATCTCCATATTTTACAGAATACCTACTCAATTAACCAAATCATTAACACTACTAAACTGTAAAATTCTCTATCCTACCAATAACAAAGCAAATACCAAAAGTTGATTTGACCATCACCATACTGATTAAACTCGGTGTTTTCCTAAATCACAAAAACAAAACCCATATGCACAATTATACAAAACTAACACGCAATCACTCATTCTCACACAAAACTGCACACCTGGAGGGCCAAAACCTTACATTCACACAACAAAATCACAAGAACTGATTCGGCAACTACCTGATATTCGAAGAACAAAGAAAGAAAATTTACGCAACAATATATCGATAAAAATGCATGATAACAATGTAGATAGATGGATAAAATAAGTACCATGCCGGAGTGACGATATAATTAGTGAATTCTCCTATTAGAACCATGCAACATCATATTGAAGGTATGAGCTTCTCCACACCCCGATCAAAAAAAAAAGAGATTCTCCACACCCTAAATCCACACAAAAACACACATGTTACTTTATAAACAATATCTAATTCAAACCAACAGTTGAAAATGAAATTGTATAAGAAAGTCATACCTACATGATTCCATCTTTGCACTTGACGTCGTACTGAAAATAAAACAAAATCAGACCAAACCTGAAACAAATCCAGAACAGAAATTTTCGCACTATACTCGATCCAGAATTTCCCCACTTCTATTCTCTTAATTTTTGAACAAAACCAAAAATTAATCCATTAACTTCTACCAAAACGAACTCAATTAACCAAATCATAAACATTACTGTATTCTATCCCCAATCATAAAGCAATAACCAAGAAGAACTCCCAGATTTAGACTTGAGCATCTCCAAATTTTACAGAATACCCATTTAATTAACCAAATCATTAAGTCTACCCAACAACCCCAACCAGCCCAAACACGTGAAACTAACTCACCCTCCTAATCTACAACCCCACCCAGAAACCCCACGGGGCATGGCCAGTCTCATACCCTGGCCGAGGCCAGGGCTGAGAGGGAGTGGACCATTCATGCCACCACCATCCCCAAGCAGGACTACTTTTATCAAGTCAAATGTTAGGTGTGACAGACAATTTTTTAGATCAACAACTTACCAAATTTGTGAAGAACAACATCATATCTCATTCTAATTAATGCTTTGGCAACATTTAATCCACAAGAATTTATATGGACGGTGTCACGATAAACTTTCCCGATCTATTATCTGCTACCGTGTGTCAATCCAATTTTTATGAACTACTTCTATTGTTCAAAACCTACCCCACGACTTATCTATCACACACAGTTGAACGTAAACCCCCCCCCCCCCCCCCCCCCCCCCCCCAAACACGATCAATCATGCATCCATTTTTGATAAACTGTGTTTTTTTAATTAATAAGATAATAATCGGTTCCTATATAAAACATATAAAATATTTAATATTACTTGTGTGAGTATATAGAACATCCATGTTTTATTTTAATCAATGAGTTTAAGACAATACAAATAGAATAATAAGAGTAACATTATTTTATTATTTTTAAATTGAAGGTTAGACTGATGGTGTATAATCTCATAAACCTTATATAAGTTCAATTCATCAGTCATGTATAACCACATAAGACGAGTTATCAAAATAATATTTATAATTATTTGTTTTGAAATTATCGTAATTGAAATTAAAACTAAACTCATTTAGTGTGAAGCTCAATTTTTCAAAGTTTAACAAATTTACGTCACCTTATTTATTTTTCATTTAACTAAATATTATTTCATTCTTTCTCGAGCCACCATATCAAAGTCATGCTTTCTCGAGATCTCGTTGATAAAAATCATCCAAGTTAATTTAATTAATTTATTTATTAATCAACAAATCAGAAAAACTCCTTATTCTAGACTGACGTTTGGAGAACCGTATTATCGGTATTTTAACCCTTTTTCCAAATGAATTTTAATAATTCTAACCTAAGGTCTCACCCACCTCGCCCAATTGCTTGACTCCGCTCTAGCTTGCGGAGTCACCTCTGCGTCAATACAATCCTTATTGAATGCTTCTATTGTTCAAACCAATCTCACAACATTGAACTACTCTCTATCTCACATAGTTTCACATCCTTCAATACCCTATCAAAACATAATCAATCAATATGAGTGGATAATATTTTTATTGTCGAACCCACATCATATACACCAGCCGGACACTTGACTACCCTTTTCCGCCAATATTTCTCGTGTTGGTAAGTAATAATCTCCATCCAAAAAAGTGTAGGTTTGGCGAAATAGGAAGACGCCACAAGTTACACTAATATGAACTCTGAAATTCTGTAATATATAACCGTCATCCTGCAGTAATTTTTCCATAAAATTGAACTTTTCTCTATATCTCATAGTTTCACGTACCTTAAATATCCCACCAAAACATAATCAATCAATCCCAATAAATTGTATCTTTGGCGGAACAGAAAGATGTCATATCCTATGCAATATGAACTTTAAAATTGGACACTCTTCCATTTTTCTCCATTTCTCCTTCGCTGCCTGAACGAAACGTATACTCTAGAGAAAATCTAAATTAGCTAAATTAACTGGTGAATGATTGAACTGTATTTTGATTTCTCTTATGTCAGTCAAGTGTCCTACATTAATGTCTCAAATTAAAATTGTTGATAAAATGATGTTAAGGCAAGTGAATAATAAATAATCAAGAATTTTTAAAAAAAAGAACATATAGAAAGATTATGGGGATGACATTTCATTAATACAAAATCTATAGTGTTTGAGTAAAATACTTAAATACAAAGTCTATAGAGTTTGTATTAAAGGCTTTACTGACTATAGGATAATATTGATAAATTTTCTAACATATACACCCAGCAGATAGAATGACAATACAATGCATTCATACATTATGGTGGGATTTTAAAAAATTTAAATTTACTTTAGATACAGTTTAAAAGAAATGAAATATTAAAGTTAAATACTTTAAGATATGAGTCATTAATTGGTTTTATAAAGACGCTCTCAATTAGTTCCCAACACACACTATCAATTCAAGTGACTAAAATATTGTTCTGTCCTAAATAGTAATGAATTGTATCAAAAATATTTCAACAACTTAAGCATTTCAAACTTACTACAATGGTAATCAAGTAACAAAATGGACCAATAACAGAGGGTTAGAAAACACGATAATACATTGAAGGTTATTAGAAATGAGAGAATGGGGGACAAGATTATAATATGGAATAACAAAAGATAACTTCAAGTTGTGACTATGATAGAAAAATAGGTAACCTTTCTGTATGGATGCAGAACCATACCCCAAACATCAATCTCACATATGTCCAGTGCACACATCAATATCACAGTACACTACAAATGATTGTACAGAGACAAATAAAAATTTAAACATTATATAATTGTTATTATTGTAGAGAACAGGAAATATTTACTTTCCATATAAATGGATGTGAGGCAATAAGGTAAAGAGATAACAGAAATAATAAATATTAAATGCAACTAAAAGAGTGTCTTAGATCTTACAGCTAGTTGTATGATGAACCATTTTCATTAATTGATTCATTACCAATTTTGAGGGGCAAGTTCTCTACTAATTATGATAAATGAGACATTAAATCCATTAGTAAAGAATGCAAAAATGTTTTTTATACACATAAACTTAATTAATAAAAATAAATAAAATATCTTAATTACTTCTCTATATAGTCCATACCCATCTCCATGGACTCTCTGTTGTGCTCTCTGTCTCTCTTCAACCACATCTAAACACCCTAAACCTAATCTCTGTCTCTCTCCATCACAGATCTTGTCTCTTCCCAACAAGAAAATCACACCCTGTCAGTATCAACAAAGATGGAATGAGTTTGGATGCTGAGAAAGTGGTGGGAATGGAGAAGAAAGTAAGCAACAAACTCTGCAGCCTATGCCTAACCATAATATTGTTGAAAAAAAATGACACCTTTTAATTTTATTTCAATATTATTTATATGCGCATCTTCCAAAAAATAAATTGACATGAAAAACAAATACCAAATCTGGTTGACATAAATTGGAGCAGACAAGAACATGAGATAGGGAGCTACCAATTCCTTAGCGCTAAGATTCAAAAACCATTTTCAAAACTAATCTATATAAAGGGCCACAATCATTTAGCATAGTAACCACCCAAAAAACAAGTAGTGTCAATCCCTTTAACTCACATTTCGTCAAATATTTAGGTGGTAGATTTTGTTGATGAAGCCAATGGAAGAAGAATTTTTCGGATAAGCATTAGGCAGCTCCACCCACATTCTTCAAACACCTCCCTCATATGGACCTAGCCGTGAGCCCAAAGCAGTGTTGGATCATCAAAATTCAAGAGCAAGAACAACAATACAACAAATACAATTTCTCCAACCGAAGGGATAGTGTTTCCTTTACTCAAGCTAACTATTTATACAAACAATACAAGAAATTGAAAACTAAAGAACAAAAGTAATAACTCCTAATAAAATAGTCTTAATGCTAATACTAATTACCTCATTAAAAAGCACTAAAATCAAATCTCACTTTACTGCTACATGGCTGAAGCAGTTAACAATAAGAGTTTTAATACTCATTTAAGTGTCTTTATATAATAGTTATTAGGATTTTAAGATTTGATTTTAGTGCTTTTTAATGAGGTAAATAATATCAGCATTAAGGCTATTTTATTAGGTGTTATTATTTTTGTTCGTTAGTTTTCAATTTCTTGTATCCTTTGTATAAATAGTTAACTTGAGTAAAGAAAAAAATATCCCTTCCGTTAGAAAAATTGTGTTTGTTGCATTATTGTTCTTGCTCTTGAAGCTTGATGATCCAACAAGCATGTTACTTAATTACTCAATCATCATCAGCTAAAACCATATCAAGAGAGAAAAAAACAAAACACAAATTGCTTCACTGAGCCCACACATCATAGAAACTCAAACAAATCCCACCAAAAATGAAAAAAAAATTATTTGGGCAGAGAAGATTTACTCTATTTAGGGCCATTAAATCAACATAGAACTCTTGCACGACATAATTGATAATCTCCAACAATCAAGCAACCCAGAAGTCAAATTAACCAAAAACACCACACCACACAACGCAACAAAATAAAAAATACACATCAATCAAAACAGAAAATCACATACATGTTCATCAACAGTCATTTGTTTTAAGTTCACATATTAGGAAATATCCTCTTATTTTCTTCATTACAATTAGAAAAGTTTTCACATGTTTAAAAGCTTCTGGACTATTAATTATTTACAACTTTCCCGAATAATACTTTTGATGATTAAATTTTAACAAGTAAATACAATTTTAAAAACTAAACTAAACCCAACACAAACCTTTGGATATTGAGAAGGACGTTTCTTCAATGATAAATTTAGTCGGAAATAATATTCGCAATTGAACAATACAATATTACATTCGAACATACGAGCCACAATCGATTACACAAAAAGAAACACATAAACAAAAGATTAAAAAGAACATGAACAAATTGCGTCCACCCCCAATTATTTCCACACAACAACACCAACAAAAACCTCCCCACATAAAACAAGATAAAACCTAATCACCAATAAATCAAGAAAAAAAAACCAATTAGAACAGACCAACTGCATCGATCCAAGCCTGAATGTCGGTCTAACCGTACACTGCAACTGGGTCCCGACTCACCGTCCTCTCTACTTTTCCCAAGAACCACACGAATTAAACACGCAAGAGTGACCAAAATCTATTGACGGGGAAAATTGAATCACTAAATTCAAAGAGAAATATGACACAAACCAATAACGAAATTTGTATTTCACCACAGGCGGAGATCGAGAAATCGGCAACACATTGCAATGATCTCTCGGGAGTCGGGAGACCAGAAAACTGTAAAGGAAACTCAAAATGGAAAACAAATGAATCAACAACAGCAATAAAAAATAACAATCAAAACAGAGAAGTTCAACTTATATACAATGAAGATAGAATATGTGACGGTTACCACAACCGCTATGGAAGAAAAAATAAAACACACATGTTCGCACCACAACACCAAACCCATTCGCGCCTATTAAGAATTCAAGTGTCAACCCCAAAAAAAACCAATCACACTATATACTTTAAAAATAATACACATCCAGCAGTGCCATATGTCAGACTACAAATAAGCCAGATGTCACACAACAAACACACCTAAACCCTTCCCTATTAATAGATTCTGGTGCTAAAATTATTAACCCACCTTAGTTAAACTTTTCAAAATAATGTTAATTTAAACTAAAACGTTCAAGAGGAAGAAGAACTCTAAACATATGTTGAGAATATAAATTAATAATTTGAGTTTTTAGTTCTAGAGTCCAACCCGATACATACTTTTCACTTTCACACTAGTTCAACTTTATTCCAAATCATTATCCAATACAAAATTCATATCCATTTTCTTTCTCAGTATAAATTTGAACACCATAAAAAATTACCCAGAAAGTATTATGTTATAATTTTTAGTACTTTCTTGATTTGAGTGATGTTCAGTAAAAAGAAAACGTGTTCACCGCCCTCTATTTGTTAAAGTAATGATATTATTCAATAGCAACCACGAAATTGTCATGTTTTTTGGAACCATATACATATCGCGTAGATATAATAATATATTATGTTATAATTGTAGATAAGCGAAAAGGATAACACGGCACGTGTTTAGTGTGTGCCGCTGTTTCAGACAATCACCGCTCAACACATCTCCTCCTCTCTATATATCTCTTCCCGTTTTCGTCATCACTAACCAAAACCCATTACCTGATTGTATTGTAACTACAATATAATTAATTAACTAAGTAATTAATCGCCATGTCTCCGATGTTCGATCTCAGTCACAATGACGATTCGTCCCCGAGCAACCAACGGCTCGATTCGCTCCACGGCGGCACCGATCTGGCGGCCACCGCCGTTGATCTCACACTACCGCCCGAGGTTTTTCTCCGGGCAGCCACCTCCCTCAAGGAACAGGTGCGTACGTTAAGGTCGTGTCGCTCTCCGGAGCACGTTAGCGAACACCGCCGTTTACGGTGCTGATTGTGTTCGATCTGGTCGTGCCAGGTGGTGCAGGCCACGTGGAAGAAGAGTGGAGGAGCGCCGGAGACGGATCTGACGGCTTATACGGGTCTGCTGGGGACAGCTATCACCTGCTTGCGGTCGTACGAGGTCACCGGAGACCCGCAGGATTTGATTCTCTCCGCCGAGATCGTCGGCGCGTGCGCCACACGCGCCTCCACCAGGTAATTACAGTGCAAGATTGCATCACAAGAGTTTGGGTCTAGAATCAATTTCTTACTAAATACTTAGTAATATCTTTTTATGTAAAAACATGTCTAATATTATCACACTTTTACATGAACATGCTCCAACTATGCTTTTTTGGTAAAATCAAAATCAAAGTTCACATTAATTTTTGCAATTAGGACAGTACAAGACATGTTTTGTTTTTGCACAATTGTGATGGTGTAGAACATGTTTTTGCAATTTTTCTATTCTTTTTTAAATGTTCAATTGACAATGCTCACCTTAACTAAAATGATTAGTGATATAAGTGTTTGATTAATTATGCAGGCACTTGACATTTTTGTGTGGCAAGGGAGGAATTTATGCAGTGGGAGCTGTTGTTGCAAATTACATGGGGGACCACCCGAAACGCGACTTCTACTTGAACCTCTTCCTCAGTGTATGTCAAATTCGGCCCGAAACATTTCAACTTCATACATATTTGCTACTTCAATAATAACAGAGATGGGAGATAGATACTCTTTGCCTTGTCCAGTTGTGGTCCCATGTTCATATGTTTTATCTTCTTGCTTTGTAGAGTGACAATACAGGTCACTGTTGGTAGAAGAAATAAATTCAGGCATGTGCCCTATTCTCCGAGATATTTTAAGGAACTAATGAAGGAAATGCGCATATGTCCACACATGTCGGTCCGTTTTTGGCTATACATACACTTTCACAGAAAGAAAATGAGTACACATTTGGTTGGATTGCTTGGATGCTTCACTAGCATAATTTTCTGTGCTTTTCTGGTCGCATCCTATTTAGTTCTGCATTCAGATACTGGACAATACTGGACAATGACGTGTTGATCCTTCGGTCTATTAATTCGTTTTCTTGGTCTGAACTGAAATTTCACACCTTCCTTTTTTGTTGCTTGTAAGAAATTATAATCAAGAATAGTAGTCAAATATGTCTTTTTATGCACAAGTTATTGTTCTGCAAGAATATGTTATTGAATAATCTGGCATGATTATTCAATTACAATTAATCAGATTTGTGGCTAGTTCTAACTTTCTAATTGCATAACTTCATTAATTATGTATAGTTAGCTGAGGAGAGGGCACTGCCAGTCGGGCCAGAGGAAGGAGGTCTTGGAATGTCATATGATCTAATGTATGGAAGAGCCGGGTTTTTATGGGCTGCTTTGTTCATAAACAAGCATCTTGGAGACGAGACCGTGAGCAATGAACTTCTGATGCCAATTGTTGAAGCCGTGTTGGCTGGCGGAAGGGCAGGGGCGTCAGATAACACGGCGTGCCCACTGATGTACAGATGGCACGGGACGAGGTACTGGGGTGCAGCAAATGGCCTGGCTGGGATCATGCAAGTGCTACTTCAATTCCCTCTGTCTAAGGAGGACGCGGAGGATGTCAAGGGGACTTTGAGGTACATGATGAGCAACAGGTTCCCTCATAGCGGCAATTACCCCTCGAGCGAAGGAAACCCGAGGGACAAACTCGTGCAATGGTCTCATGGTGCAACTGGCATGGCCATCACTTTGGCCAAAGCATCTCAGGTTAGTCAAATCAACATCTAATACCATGTCAGAAGCCCAATACACCTAAAAGTTCGAGCTGGTAGTTGGAGGCTCAAGCTGTTATTTAAGCCGTGAACATATTTACATGTTTCAGATTTAGTATTCTAACATATAGACTTATTTCTGCATGTGCAATTAGCCTTATATCTAAAGACATGTTATTATTTCATTAACGAGCAATAACTGAAAGTGAGGATTGAAACCAGTGACTTCATGCTTCTTTGTCATTTCGGAAGTTTGGTTATTATGTATGTGGATTTGAGTCGGTTGTGTGTGTCGTATAGGTGTTTCCAAGAGAGAGGGAGTTCCGGGACGGGGCAATAGAGGCAGGGGAGGTGGTGTGGAAGAATGGGCTGGTGAAGAAGGTTGGACTCGCCGATGGCGTTGCTGGGAACGCCTATGCGTTCCTTTCCCTGAATCGGTTAACGGGAGAGAGCGTATACGAGGAGAGGGCAAAAGCATTTGCAAGCTTCCTCTTTCACAATGCCAAACAGCTTGACACTTCGTGTTCCCTTTTCCAGGGGCTTGCAGGAATGGCTTGCCTCTGCTTTGACATGGTTGCACCTCAGAACTCCAAGTTCCCTGGTTATGAACTTTAGTGGAATTTTCTCCTTTTAGAGTTCTGTATAAGTACTTATAGATTGTATATAAATGTTTGCTTGTGATGTGTGCTTCTATAATTTAGAGATGGCAACAACAGAAAAAAGTTCTGAATTTTGTTATTTCGTGTACTTTTCAAAATTAACGAAATAAAACTGTGTGGTAAATACTAAATTTTCGAAAGAATTATGTATTTTTATTTTTTATACAGACTAGTAAAAATGGGGGTATTTATAATTTTTTTTTTAGTAAAATAAAATGGAAATATTATTTTACTTGTAAGGTGAAAAGTATAAGTTTATATATATTTGTATACAAACTTTAAAACATGAAAATTCATTTAATAATAAATATTAACTTATGACTATTTTAACTTGAACAAAAATTAAGTACACAATTTTACTTAGATGCTTAGAAATTGGCACAAAAATGTGATACCATAGACTATGCTTAATGTATATGTGTAATATATTAATTTTTTCCTTTACTACATTTTGTCAAAATCTGTGAAATTTTATGTTGTAAAGACAAAATCACCCTTTAATAATTTTTAAAATTTCAAAATACGTCTTACACTTAAACACTAAACTAACCTTGATTCCTAGTTCCAATCCTAACCCCTGAAACTAACATAAACCCTAACTCCTAACCCACATCTCTCCTGTAACTTTGCATCCGGTGTGTCTCATCTCCGCATTCAGGCTGTCGATGGTCTCCTCTGTCACGACCAAGATTCAACGACCAAAGACTTTGGTTTGTGTTCCATATTTGATGGTCTCTAGTTCAGATTCAGATTCGGGTCCACCAACACCAAGGTTGCGATCCTGAATAAATGGTAGCATGGGTTGCACTGATCTCCCTCAGTAGAACTCATACCTCCTCCACCCCGGAACAAAAGACCAAATGACCCTAGTTAGGGTTTTTATAAAATAATATTTACTTTAAAAATAAATTAACTAAAAAAACCAAATTACAAAATTAAATCATGCAAATTTTAGTTAGAAAATAAAATTACAAGTAGTAGTTTTATTCTCATTTAAAAAAAATATGATTCTTACTTTCATAGATATTATCTCAATGTATATTTTGCCCACAATACTAAATATTTGAAAGGTATATAGAACAGTAAACATCAATTTCAACTGAAATTAGTGAGAGCCTCCAACAAGAGGAAGCCTCTACAAAAATAGGAGTATGCCGATTATAGAGCAACGCGCACACGGTATTCTTTAGTAAAAGGCGAAAGAATAGTTCGCTGTGTGTGCATTGCACGGCTACTTGACTTAAATGGTTGCTAGGATGACCATTTTTATAGGTGCGAGACTAGTAGCTAATCTGTTTCTCAGACGATGTGGGACTTTCTTTTCCTCTTGTTAACGGGCCCATGCAATGCTAATGAGGTTGTTGTGTTGACAAAGAAGCCACTGAGGCTATATTCATTAGAGACCTCTCATTGTTCAAAATTGCACCAATTCTTTAGCAAACGGAAAATCATTTGTTGTAGTCTTATTTGGTATCATGTATATTCAGTTTCTTCTGTATGAAATCATGTTCTTTGTAGTCACACTATGTACATTGATTTCAATGAAATCGAGCATCAAACGTATCGAGATTGAGCGCACAATACTTAAAGCAATACTCGATTGATATTGAACAAGAGAGAATTTTCAGAGAAAAAACAGTTGATAAAAAGTTATCCTCTTCTGGCCTTTACTTTCTGTCCTTCCCACATTCAAACATGTAATTAATTTGCTGCTAGTGCAACCTAAAACGTGGAAATGGAAATATACAACCCAAATACACCACTCAAAATTTAGAACACCCAGATTAGGATGATTTACAACACATGCTGCTCTTGGCTGGAATTACTTGTGCGGGGCCCGGGATGACGATCTTCTTGCCTTCCGGAGGGGCAGTCCCGTTGCCTTGATTGTCACCTGCAGATAGGGTCTTCTTGTTCACTATGTTGAAGATTTCTGTCAACACGGTCACAAAGGCAGACTCCACGTTTGTCGATTCCAGCGCTGAGGTTTCCAAGAAAAATAGCCCTTCCTTCTGAGCAAATTCCTTGGCGTCCTCGGTGGGTACTGCACGCTGGCTCTCGAGATCACTCTTGTTTCCAATAAGAATGATGACGATGTTCTTGTCCGCGTGGCTACGCAACTCCTCCAACCAACGGGGTATGTGATCAAAAGTCTGGCGTTTGGTTATGTCATAGACCAGCATTGCCCCAACGGCACCCCTATAGTATGCACTCGTAACTGCTCTGTAGCTGCTCATAGTCAAAAGTAGGCAGAAAATAAAACATTAGCACCTCATAAATTCTGGGCATTCAGCATTTGCACCATCTAGCATGTAGCACGTTATTAATTCTTGAGATGTTCTCAAGTTAGCTTTAGCTTGTAAGAGGCAAAAGAACCAATAAGCATCCCTAGATGTTGTGAATAAGAGTTTTCCACTTTAAATATCATCAGGAACAACATGGGAGGTTTTATGTGTTCTTGTTGTTTCAGCTTCTTTTTTGTGAAGGAAAAGGGTACCCAATTCCAACACTTCCAGAGCTAATTGAATATAGACCTATCCTGTCATTAACTACTATGGTTTTTAAATTTTTAATCCTTAAAAAACAAGGCTACTTATTTTGGACCGACATTCCCCAGTTTGGTCAATCTGAAGGATTGTCTTCAATGAAGTGTCCGTCTTCTCTTATTTTAAATATCATTAACTAAATGTGGCAGAATTGAAGCTTACTTCAGATAAACATTGTTTGAGCTTACAGATTCATAGATCTAGCTCAGTGATTATTTGGTCCTTTAGATCGAATCCAATCCTACCCTTTCATCTGAGGAATTTAGACACATAATATACATGGTTGTGCACGATCAATATCATAAGTGTAGTTATATTTTAACAAGTTCATTTCAGTTTCTCCCTATGTCGATCTTAAAGCCGCTAATCATTGTCGTAAGAATGGAGAAAGAAACAGCAAGCTATAATTTAACCTACTAGACTCAGCTGTTAGCACAACCTTCAACTCAAATGCAATGTAAGAATCTTGACCAATACAACTCAATTCAAAAGGAATCCACAATTCCACATGTAGTCGATGACCTACGGTCAAACCAATTACAAACAACTTCAAATTAGCTCAGGTAAGCAGTACAATCTTTCTCCAGACATCAGTTCAAATCCATCTCGGAAGTTCGTTCTGAGATTGAACTTCTATTAGAGCCTCATTATGGCCAAATCAGTATCATAAAATTAAATTACCAAGCATTTAATAATGTTGATGTTCATTGAATTTCAAAGTAATCCTGAAAATTAACTCAGACTAACTTTCAGATTTCTGCTGAATGCTACAATCTACATGATCTATACCGTAAGTGAATCAGAACCAGAAACAGATCCATCCAAATCTACATATACACAACAGACACAACAGGCACAAAAAGAAACAACGAAACCGAATCACATAAACAAAGCACAAAAAGGCTTGAACAAACAAGAAGACGAATCGAGCGGAATCACTATACCGTTCTTGACCAGCCGTGTCCCAGATCTGAGCCTTGACGCTCTTGTGCTCAATGACCATGGTCCGGGTCTGGAACTCGACCCCGATGGTGGCCTTGGAGTCCAAGCTGAACTCGTCGCGCGAGAAGCGAGCGAGTATCTGAGACTTGCCGACCGCGGAGTCGCCGATCAGCACCACCTTGAACACGTAGTCTATCTTCTGCGACGCGTCTCCGTACCCTCCGCTCGCCATTTTCGAACCCGTGGAAGCTTCGTTACCGGAGATCCGAATCGCAGAGAGGTCGGTTCGAGAGACTGAGAGAGGATCGAACCAGAGAGGAGCGAGCGAGCTTGTGTGAGAGTTACGGCTTTCTGGTGATATAGGTGAACGGAACTAGAGAAATGATTCGCTACAAACCTGATCACGGTGCTGTCCTATTGTTTTGAAACGTGGCGTGTGATTATTGGATGTTGGTGGGAAATATATAAAAAGAAGATTGTTTTTGTGATTGGGGAGTAATGTGCGCATGTCTCTCGGGGTGAGTGTGAGTTGTCTCATATCGAGAAAGCAAATTTAAATACTGAAATGTTTCAGGATAGAAAATAGAGATAAATCAAGACTAGTAATTATATATTGAAAATAAAAGGATGGTAAACAAAATTAATTCAAACAATAAAACGAGAATGTAATCACACAATTTATCTCAAATATATTATTAGTATTAAAAATAGATAAAGAAAATTAAACATGAAAAAGAGTTCAATTTCTGATTTGACAGTTTAAAATTGAATATAAAAATTATGAAATACAACTTTTTATGAATCAAAGAAAGGAGAAGGAGAATTAGGAGCGGAGGAAATTGTACAAAAGAGAGATTGAGGGGAGGTTCAAGAAAGGGTACAGGGTCATTTCATTATTGTTTTTGATATATTTTTTTAAAAATTGTTATTTGAAAAAACTAATATATTCTTTAACCATATAACTGGTTTATTATTTAAGTGAGAGTAAAATAGTTTTTTCGTATTTACCAATTAAATACAAACTGAAAAGTAAGCATTAGGGGCATTTTAGACTTTATACACATCAATTATGTTATATTTAACAACGTTAACTTAATGTAACTTAAAAATTGTTGGCGTATGGACAAATAAAATTTTAAACTTGAGTTACTGATTTTAAAATAGGGCAAACTTGAGGTACTTATATATAATTACTCTTATTTTTAACACAATAAACATAAAATGTAGATGAAAATGTGACTACCCATTTTGTTTCAAATATATTTTTATTAAAATAGATAGAGAAGTCAAATATATTATTTTATTATCTTTACGGATTTGACCAATTTTAATGGTTCAACAGCTCACTCATCTTTTAATTAATAATAACACAAGATTTTCAAAAGTTATATGGTACAGGTTTACACCATACTTGACATCCTATTACTGATGATTAGGAGGAAATATCAGAAAATGTGTTATCTTCTCAACTAATGCAATGTCTTATAGATTAGTGGGTAGGCTTTATAGCCACAAAATGAACAAGCGATGGTCCAAATAATTGTCATTTTAGACTAGGATTAGGTTTCGAATTCATAAAAATATTTTAGATGTTATATCTGATATAATCAACAAATAAAAAATATTATGGCATGACTCATATGAATTTCTTATGTATATGAAAAATATACCCATTACATCAAATATTAGTTAAGCTACACACAACAACACAAGAAAAAGTTGTATAGGTTAAATATGTATTTTCTCTTGTATCCAAAGGTTAATGTTAGTTGATAGAGTTGGGTGGAAAATAATAATGATGGAGGTTAAGAAAAGGCCATAAGAGCATGAGAGATACAGATGAGCCAACTGGGTTATGACTGACAATTAATATGTTGACATCAACTTAGGAAGTTGTGACAAAATGAAGATGAATTAATGTTGCTGTTTATTACAAGATCTCATATATATACACATATAGTTGGAGGTAGGTGTGTGGGTTAATGACAGCATCAACCCTCAGCTGCCTATTATGGTATTGGCAAACATGTCTACTTTGCTTTCAGTTTTATAGGAAGTTGACCCACCAACTGTTTTGGATGTTGAGGTTTTTTGTGGTTTTGCTCCCAATCCCAAATATAAAATATTGCTATGTTTCAATTATCACTTTGATGTTTGATGGACTACCATGTCAAGTTAAACTAGATGTTTGGAGGGCATCATAGTGTTGATGTATATGATTATATTGCTTTTAATAATAGTATTATTTTCTTATATTTAATTTGTGTCAAACGTGAGTTAATTCATAAGTGTAAGACAAACAAACCGAACAAACATATATACGGGATGAATTCGTGTACAAATGCTATGTTTAGCTACAAATCTACAAATATATTATGGCCTTAGGATTGAAATTTCAACGCACCAGATCAACAGTAACTTCCAATGGCACGCGGTGTAAATAGTGTGAAGTGGAAGACCATAAACATGATTAATGGACGCATAATAAGGGCAATTATGTATTTTGCACATTCAATCAATCACTGAATTTGAATAATGACTCTTCGCTTGATTTTAGGTGAGCATTGAATGGAATCTTTCCTTTTTCTAATAGAGTGAAACCCTAGTGATTATATACATCTTAGCAAATCACACCGATCGCCCAACTAGACCACACCGCTCGCCCATCTCAGTTACTTGTCCCTTATTCCATGGTTCCATTTCAAATGGCTTATTCCACGATTTCATTAGACTGACCTTAATATATTGTCCCATGATTCCATTATACTGTCTTATTCCATGAGTCCTACGGTCTCTTATTTATTATGCCACCAGTCCATTTCAATCATCTGATTTCAATGCAATTACCTGATGCCATGGCCCCATTGAATGTTACATTAGCAGCTGCATATAATTCCATTATTCCATAAAGATTATTCGTGATCTCATTGCTCCATTTGTAGTGTGAAGTTATTCATTGTTTCATGTGAATGATTATTTTTTCCATTGTTCCATATAAATTGTAATATGATCCCAATGTGTCATATACATATTTTTAAATTCCATTGTTCCATTTTAACATCACATATTGATTCCAATATTGAAATTCACTTTGGTTTCATAGTATTATATGTACAAAATGACAAATGGAAACTACAATTCAGAAGGAATTGCCACCAATTGTAGTTGACAAGAGATTCAGAATTTGATACCAATCAAACTGTGTATTGAAAAAAAATGAGAATACATATAACTTGTATGGAGTAATGGAACCTAATGAACCTCCAATGGAACAATGTAAATATTACACAAACCTTCAATCTATGGAGCTTCGATTTGTGGAGTTTCGATCCGGGAAGGCGGCGAATCGGAAGCCAAGGGCAGCAGAGCGGAGCGGAAGGCATGAACTTTGATTGGTGGAGCTTCGATCCGGGGAAGCGGCGGAGAAGAAGCCATGGGAGGAGGCCATGTGCAACAGAGCGGAGACCATGGGAGGAGGCCATGTGCGACAGAGCCGAGGCCATGGGAGGAGCCCATGTTTGGCAGAGCAGAGACTATGGGAGGAGGCCACGTGCGACAGAGTGGAGGCCGTGGACTTCGATCTATGGAGTTTCGATCCAGGGGGCGACGGAACGGAGGTCATGGACTACGATCTAAGGAGCTTCGATGCGGGGATGTGGCGGAGTGGAGGCCATGAACGACGGAGAGACGCGGCGAGGAGAGGCGCATGGTGGAGGAGTGGTGTGGCGGCAGGATATGCAACGCGGAGGTACCTATTTCTTTGAAGAAGACGATTGTGAATTTTAGTTTGGGGAATGAAATGGGAATCAAAGCAATTTAGGGTTGTGATGGGTGAATGGAATGACGATGATGCCCTTTTGATTTAGTATTGATTTAATTAATTCATGAAATTAGTGGAGAATCTGAACCATTTATTATTTACATCCAACGGATATAAAATATTCTTATATTTGTATCTAAGGGGCCATTTGTCAAGGAGTGCATCCCCATATATACAAGAATTAATGAAAACATATAGATATAATCAACACATTTATACATTCAAATATTTTAATTAAATACATCAATACAAACAATTTACATAAAAGTAAATAAATGAACATTGAAATCCGAGATTAATCATGAAAAATTGTTTTTTGTCGAGATATGACACGTAGTCTGCTTTTCTTAAGACACTTATTGACTTGAATGGACAATGGTCTCCCATGATACGACTACAGACGTCAACGGACTCAAACCATATGTGGAGAGTAATCAAAGAGAGAATTTTGACAGAGAGACAACGGCTAGGGTTTTTCAATTCTACCGCTCTAAAAAATAAGTACTCTTACATGGAATAGAAACTCTAATCCTAAGAGCACATGGAATCCTAACAATTAAATAGTTTGAACCGATTAAAATTTAACTTTATTAAATCTTTTTCAACAATCCCCCACATGAATGAAATTGAACGTGAAATGAATTTCGATTTGGTGATTAACTCTATACATTCGATATCGACATAAAATAGGTAGGCAACTCCCTTGAACCTTTCTTTATAAAAGTATATTTACCTTGTCAATTGGCTAGTATACTCCATGTGCTTGAACTATTTTGTTATTCGTGTAAGCGATCATATACCCCACACAGATGCAACAAACACGATTTTTGGTTATCATGTTTATGTTTGTTTTGGTCAATATTATCTTATGGTTTTGGAAAAGCTTAAAAGAACTAAACCCCGTTAGTCTCTCTTGAAGCGACACCATTTCGTTATCACATAAGTGATCTCTTTTGCTCAACTATGTGATGCACAAAAAATCATTAAGATCGTAGCTTAGGCCTATATGTTTTATGTCATTGTTTGACATCTTAAGAATGGTCTTGGGATTGACCCCGCATTGACCTCACAAAGTTTATGCAATTATATTGTTTCATTAAACCTAAATGTTCGGATCCCCATGTTCAATTAAATTTATTTATCGTTACCAATTTTCAATTAACACATTGTCATCAATTATATCTAGGGTCAGAAAATAACTATGTAAAAATCACGCATGATTATAAATAAAAAAACGTTTTAAAACACTTAAATTCTAGTATGGAATGTTACCCCCTTAAAAATCTTTTGGATCCGCCAATGTTTATTGGATGACATTTTTGAATAGTTCTTGAGTTAAAACTTTGTTTAATTGGTTTATTTAACGATGAACTCAGGATTCAAATTTATATTAGAGTAAGTGGGAAAGAAGAGGGTGGTGACCATGCGAGTGCATTTCTTACTATAATTTGTTCCAAAATAGTTCTATAAAGCATATTGAATCTTGAGACATGGCGTCAAGTCATAGCAACATCAATGAATAGCTCATCATGGTACGATGGTACACAAATAATCAAGTATGGTATAATAAGGCAACTTCATCAACACATTTTCTTCAATCTCAACAAAACAAAGAAGCCATCTGTGGGGCTACTGCTCTAAACAGACAGGAGAGCCAGTTGTTCATCAATGGAACAATCGACATGACACGACGTGCGGCAAGAGGAAGGGATGAGAATAAGGCCTAGGCACCTCTGTTCTTTAGGAGAATTAGGCGTCCGGCGTGAATCTCGATACTCAACCGCGTCTTGGAGGATAATGTTCCCTTGTTTGTCAATGCAATGGAAGGAGCCTAAGAAAAACCGTCCATCTTTAATTCCCACTAGCATTTGGCGGAATAGCAGCTTCCTCGCCTTACTTACATGATCTGAGGTGTTTGGGTTCGATCCTTCTGAGCTTCCCATCTCCATCAAAGATTGTTGTGCCTCTTGGTCCATGCCTGGCGTAACGACTCAACTAATTGTAAAAAAAAAAGAAAACGAATAAATGCCAAGGCAAAGTGCACTTAGAAAGACTAATTAACAACCTTAAGCTTGATAGATTAGTAATGCCAGAAACTGCTTCCTGGTTATTGCTATTGACTATTACCAAAAATCTTACCATGCAGGAAAATAAAACTTTCTCAAAGATTATCATTACACCGATACAAAAAAAAACACCAGCAATTCATGATTGTCAGTACCCTGATACAAAAAAAAAAATTCCCAAGTTGCATCCTAGATATTTATGCAAGCTCCAATTTTATAAGGATTTAGTGCATATGAATATACAAGGATGAAAAAATGAACTTTCGTGATATAACATCAACTTGTATGTGCCAGCATTATATATGCTAATCACTATAATCAGTTCTGGTATTTATCGAAATAATGGTTACGAACGGGAATGACCAAAAAGAGACAAGAGTTTAAGCAAACTTCTCAAACCAGAATGCCAACATCGTATATGGTTATAAAACCTTTAAATATTTTTTTATCAGCCACAGTTCGGGAAATCCTACTCTAATCCTAACTTAACTGTTTGTACCAAGATTCAAGCTGACGACCTTACATATGTAAAGTGAGCTCCTTACACTTGGAAACAAGCTCAAAATATCTTGAAATCTTAATAATGAAACAAATACTATCAAGTTGAAGCTGGTATTCTAATTGCTTCAGAGAAGGTAACTTACTACCGGTCTCAACTTTCAACCACATTGCTATCGGACACACCACCTTCTTAACCTTCATCAGAAACCAGCACGTCCTTTCCTAAGTCTAGGGAAGAGTCTCCTAATCTTCACAATTTTACCTAAGCCAAATTACTCTTTCCAATCCAAAATTTATTTGAAAATGTAAGTTATGCAAGAAGTGGCACTACAGTTCATCTTTTTAACACTCGAGTTAGTAACAGCTTTTCAAAAACCACAAGAAACATATAATGAGCCAAACATTATAAAGAAAATTGAAGCTAGAGCAACTATTGATGTACCCAAAATTCAAACTTACAATATTTGCATCACCATACTAAGAAACCAAAAATTATAAATCTTAGCCAATAGCTACTTACAGGGCCGGCTCAACAATTATTGGGGCCTGAAGCGCAAATTACAAATTGGGCCTTTTGTTTTGTGTAGAAAAATAATATCATACTCCAACAATTTTATTAATTAATTAAACAATAGTATTAAAAATAGGACATAATAAACTTTACAGATTTAATCCAAGTAACACACATTATGTATATATGACAATAGTAAATATAAAAATTAAAAATTAGATCACATAGTATATAAGCATATACATAAATTAGATAAAATGATATAATTACAGGGCTCCAAAAAAATGAACTAATGATCATCATACACTGGAGATTTAAAGGCAATAAATACAAAGATTCAACTTATATAATCTTGAGCTTGGAAGCTTAACCCATCTACAGAAATATCCTCAAAGTCAGGAATTCTTAGACAAATCTCTCCCACATATATAGAGGTTTTTAAACAAAAAACATTAAATATTCTAAAAAATTGAGATTTGCGCGATCAATCATGACGAACACCAAAACCGGCAAATGAAGTCACAAAATTCAGGCAAACAATTTTGCATATTCACATTAAACTATCCCACAAAATAAAAACTAACCCATAAAAATTTTCACCACTCTAAAACTAAAAAAAACTCCAGCAAAAAGAAGATGGTGGAAATAAAAAAGTTAATAGAAAATATATCCCGATAAGCCAACCAATCTGAAATCAGTAGATACCTTGAATATGAATATCCGAATTGTTGAATTTATAGAAATTGATGGGTCTCAATGTTATAGAAGTCGATGGGTCTACTCGGAGATGAAAAAAATTGATGAGAACCGAAAAAAATTATGAGAACCAAAAATACTTGAAAGGAGAAAAGTAAGAATAAAATAAAATGGTAGTTGTAGTTGGGGAAGAGGATAAGAGATGTTTAGGGTTTCAAGATTTTGGGCCTTTTTCCCTCAAAACAAATGGGCCTAATCCATATTAATAATTAACTTACGAAATGGGTTATATAGTGTGGGCTGAAAGCATTATGATTAGGCCGGCAGAAAAATGGATAGGTCCAAGCCCACTCAATTGAAAATAGATCAATTAATTTTGTTTAAAATTAATTTACACGATATTTAAAATTTTATATGAAAATTACAGTTAACATGTGTTAGTTTATGAGAAAAAAAAGCAGGTTATTCACACAAAGCACATCGTTGAAGAGAGAGTATTGTTTTGGTAAATACTAAACTAAGGGGCCCTAATTCTCTTAGTAAAAAAATTCTTCATTCCTCAAGACAAAAACACAAATAGAGTGGATTCACATTTATAACCATATTCGACATGAAAAGTTAAATAAAAATTCATATATGATATGAAATGTTAGAACATATATAGGTGCTGATAACTAGCTACATGTTAAAATAAGCTAGAAATTTGTTTTTCTTTGATCACGAAAAATGGTCTGCTTATTCAGAAATCTCGTAGGTATCCATGAAATTGATGCGTGACCAGAAGCATGTATGCATACATATAAAATGAATACAAAATTTTAATTTTCATTACTCTCTATATATACAATGCAAAATGAGTAAATGAAAAAATATGAGGATAAGTGTTTGTCCTATTATATTTATATTCTTATATAAATAATAGTTAGTAGCTAACTAGGATTTCACGTCCATCACTCACATTTCATTTCAGTGTGTCAAATCAACAAGAGAGGAGCGAAATGGGGAAGAAGTTTAGTACTAAGAGAAAGAGTGGTGTCGAGTGCAGTTCTAGTGATGAGCCCGCGACGTCGTAGACTCGTCCCTAGAACTGGCCTCGAACTTGAGGTGCCACCTCCATAGCAACGAGGTCTCCTCCGCCGGGAGATTGAAACTGCACTGTGGTGCTTTTGGGAGATGAGACCACTTCGATGGTCGGAGCTACTAAGGTCAATGATCCACGGCGGTACTAAAATCTCCTAGCGATAGAGACTTTGCTGGCGTAGAGGTGGCAGCTATCATCAACGACGACGACCAAGTTACTTACCAAGGGCTACCCTAGAATTTTCGGGGTCTTAAGCGATACTCATATTTTTTTTATTAATTAAGTAAAAATAGACAAATCTGTAACAATAAACTATATATAATCTATCATATATTACAATGTAAAATTATTTTCATCGTCATCTAATTGTATTCTTAACGTCATCCAATTGTTTTTTTTATAAAATCATCCACTTGTTTCTAAAATTTTAATATACCAAACAAATCCTCTTATTATTTATTGTATGATTTTGGGGCTTTTTTAATTAGGGTCCTTAAGCGTTAGTTTCACTCGCTTAATGGTAGGGACGCCCCTGGCTACTTAGGGTTCGATTTGACCTAAACTCACACATGCTTCGAAACAGGATCGTGGAAATCGTTCCATCAACAACAAAATTGCAGAAATTCACAGTTGTTGCATTCAGGGATTGTTCAAATGAAAATCGAACATGTTCTTCGGATTCTTGAATTCAAATCGCTGACCTTGAAATCGAGAACCTGTCCTTCCGCTCCAAATGGCTCACTCCAAGTTTTGGCAAAGAAATTTACCTAACTGAAGGGTGTGTATTTTCTGAACAACGGGCCGTATTTAGCCCAAACTCATAAATTGGGCTCTATCAGCCCACAGAAAAGACCAAACGTGTGATCTATCGACACATGTTCTTTTCTCTGCGATTGCAGCTGTACATTTCGGAAAGGTCGAGATTGACCATAATCCCAAGTTGATGACTTTTGAGTTGTGGATTGAATTTAGTGACAGTAATGTTTTTAAAATCTCTGACTTGTTCGATTATTACAAGATTAATCTCCACTAGTTGTCGATAACGATTTAAAAAATAGATTTGGCTCAATCATACCTTCTTTTCCGTTGTCACCAAACGTGCAGATGAGAAGAGTGGTAAATTTATTTGAAATTGAAATCCAACATTTTTTTTTCAAAATTATTTACTTCAGTGTGTGCAGACAAACTAAGGGTGGTCACTGTGAATTAATGCTGACCTTAGAGTTGCAGTTTTTGATTAATTAGCCCAACACAACATAGAAAATAAAACAGAGAAATAGAAAATGTATTGTTTATAGCTGTGAATTTTGAATAGAACTTTGGCTGGCTGGTTCTGTATTAAGCAAAACTCAAAAATGAGTACTTGGCATGAGTGAAGAATATACACTGCATTTTTAGGTTGGTGTGTATAACTCAACAAATCCAAATTACAGATCTGTTTCTCCTTAAAGTGTCCAAAAGCTCAAATCATCTTCCAATATATGTATGAACATCTCCACCTATGTGAGAAATACCAGAACAAATAGAATAATGAACAGAGCTATTAAAAACAATATCATCATCAACTGCCCCTTAGCACCGGCCTTCTTCATCACCATCCCTATCTTTTTCTGCAACAACCGAAACAGACTTAAGTCTGAATTGAATCCTTCGTGCTTTACTGGTCACTCCTGAAGTATAAAAGGAATAGAAGGAATTACCTGAACAAAATCAAGACGATTTGATGTGCTGTCCATTTCCATACCCAAATCATTGATTATCTTTTCCTGAAATATTTAAGGATTTTTCAATTTAGCATTTCAAATCACAAAATTAGAAATGCAGGTTGTCTGCGGCTTCTCCTTCTGAGTACCAAGACAACCTTTTGCCGTGTATATAAGGGTTCTAAAAAAAGCCTTATCATCTTACTCACAATTTCACAACATCAACAAACTAACCTGAGCAAGGAGTTCTTCGTGTATGGTGAGACCAACACCCCCTATTCTCGACACACTTACACTAAGCTCATCCAACTCCTCGTCCTGTTGCCTAGGGTCACCAATGAAAGTGAAAATAAAATAAATTAATATAACTAAGTAAACAATACAAAAGTTCGTTTCCGCGCGATAAGATAACAAGGACCATTAAAAATTTAGTATCAGTCTTCTCACGTCAGGTATAGGTAAACCAGATTTTTTGCGCCTCAGCAAGAAGTTTCTAAATGTGTTCTTTTGGAAATATATGATAGTTGTTACATAAAAATAGAGATTGCTTTTTGCATAAAAAATCTCAAGGATAACAACACAGAAACTGCCACACTGAAGCTAACTCCAACAATTAATAAAGGGAAAACTACACATAGCTACACTCAACTAAGGCTAAAAGACACATAGTTATCCTCATCTTTCAAACTGGACACCTAACTACACTTAGAGATTGAAAATGGACACTTAACCCCTACCGTTAGATTTTCTGTTATAATTTTAAGTAAAAGGACGAAAATGCCCTTGGTCAGAATTTAAATTTTCAAATCATGTCATTTCTGAGTTTTGGTGTGTTTTTTCGATCAAGCTTCTCCACAACCACCATGTTCCTCGCCGGCCTCGTCTCTGACCTCCGGCCGACTTCTCCGATCGTCTCTGACCTCCGACCGGTGGTTGTGGAGAAGCTTGATCGACAAAACACACCAAAACTCAGAAATGGCATGATTTGAAAATTTAAAGTCTGACCAAAGGCATTTTCGTCTTTTTACTTAAAATTTTAACAGAAAATCTAACGGTAGGGGTTAAGTGTCCATTTTCAATCTTTAGGTGTAGCTAGGTGTCCAGTTTGAAAGATGAGGATAGCTATGTGTCTTTTGGCCTTAGTTGGGTGTAGCTATGTGTAGTTTTCCCATTAATAAATTCAGAAAGTGACAACTTTAGTCATGAACAATGATGCAATTGAATCAAAGTATTCCAAATGTGTCCGTGGGGGTGGGAAGAGCAGCAGAGAACAGAAGCACTACCTTATGAGAAGCATTTGTCTATCTGATTCTGATGATATGAAGTCATCGTTGTCTTGGGAAACATACTGGGATTGTGTTGCCTGATGAGAGTTTGGCATCCTCATAAGTTCTTGTCGCATCCCATTCAAACTACTGGCGCTACTACCGTTTTGCTCCTTTCTAGCTACTACTGTTTTTTTCACATTTTCCATCTAATGAAGAAGTGCAATCTATTATTAGAATGTTCATTTGTGCGAGTACAGAAATAATAACAAACTGAAGGCAAGGCTAGAGACTAGATAGATATACATAGATTTAATTTATGTTTTGGATGACAAAATCTCAAAGGAAAAGATCCTCTTCATGCATTTTATTTTTATCATTTAGCTCATCTCTTGCTGTCTATTAAGTAGAATGTAGATGAGTCACGAAGACCACCCAGATGATTGGCAGGTACAATATGCCAATGGAAAACCACATATGTATATGCTTTATCATTCAAGCTATGTAACTCTTAAAACTTGTTTGTTTGAATGTCAGCCAGGAAGATCCTACCTGTACACGGGCTGTGCTGGTCCATCTCCTACGTTTTTCAAGTTCCGCTTGATCAATACCATACAATGCAGGATCTCTAGCTGCTACAGAAATTGCCTTGTCTAATTCATCTACCTTCCTAGCAAGAGAACAATATTTCAGCAAATACAAGATTAAGTTAATTGTTGTTAAGAATCACAGAAGGATCCATGTAGATCCAATCTGGCATTCTTGATGAAGTTTTTCAAGCAAGCAGAAGACTAGGGCCAATATATATTTATTATAAGAAATAAGCGACGATTAATTTTAGTTTCAATTGAAAATCATAGTTCACTAACACCGCAAATATACAATCAAACAGAGTGAGCCTTCCTTCACTCGTACCCTAGTATACTAGTTCACATCATACAATTGCATGTAAAGTTCATTGTTAAGAAAGTGAAATCAAGGCGTACCTGCCACTCAATGCTCCCACAACCAACAAGTATCTCCTTGGTGAGATGTGCTTGGTCTCCATTGTTAGATATGTGTTCCCATTGATGAAAAGTAGACTGTAACTTATCAATCTAAACAAAAAGATAAAAACGTGATTGTTTTTATGATACACCCCATAAAATATCTAGCACTAATGTAAATAAATACCTAAATCAGACCTCAAAATTTCAGCAAAATTCAAGGATGTATTAAAAATGTGTCCTTTTGAGGTACTTATTGTCTAGTTATAATTTATAGATTGCATAACTACTGTCCAATACATAAACACACTCACAAACAAGAATTTTACCACCGGACCAGAACCAGATATAACTTGACAACTTACAGATTCCTGAATCTCCTCCTTGACAATATAAAATGGATCTTGAGCTGAAGACATATTGCCACCAAAGCAGAAGTTTACCTTGTCCATTCGAAAACAAAAATTCTATCAACAACAAATAAACATAAACTACGTATGATGAGAATACAAACAGTTCTGTTACTAGCCAAACAATTTTCTTAAACTATATGTATAAATAAATGACTCCTAGCAAAATTGTTTCAGAACAAAACCACATATAATGAATTGCTTAAAAGGGTAAAAGTTTGCAAAGTAAATGTGGTTCTCTTTCTCAGGAAAAACAACAGCTTCCATAAATAACTTGTGAGACAGGACTAAGAGAGCCTTAAAATTCACTCCCCTGCCAACAGCAAGTGAATCTTGATATAATTCACTCACCAACTTCTTCAAATCAAATGAATGATTCACTTCAAACACAACAGAACAAAAATCCAGAAAGTACAGTCGAGATCTACCATGCTAATTTGAAATGTAGACGAAATTTAAAAATCACTTAACAATATGAACTAACGGCAAGCAAAAATGGATGAAACATGTGATAAATCATTCGATTTCCGAGAAGAGAAAAGGAAATGAGCTTATTCATCCCAGCTCCTCGATCTCCTAATTTCTCAGTAACCAAACAGAAATTGGTAAAAATTATGGAGTTAGAAACTGAAACCCTTACCTCGAGTCCCGGGATCGAAGAGAGATGGGGCTCACTCGAGCGATGGCTACTCCATGTCCAAATATGTGAGTGATGTGCTAATTCCCAATCTCTCTCTGGTAGGGATTTCTTTACCTTGAAGAATTGATGCTCTGTTTTCTTCTACATGAATGAGGTTGGTAGATCCGGGTTTACACCAAACCCCAATCTCTTTATGGAATTACAGAAAAAATTACCTGAGGTATAGACTAAACAAATTGAGTTTATTCTTTTTAAGACTTGACTCGGTATGAATTTACAAATTAATTATAGTTCAAGGTTTTATGGATAGTTAAGTAATGATGTAAGTACATAGTCAAATTGTCTACTAATTTTTTTTTAAAAAAACATGAATATTATTAAACAATTAACTCAACATAATATCGGACAGCCGAAGTAACAAATAATTGAACAGACCACGCACCTTGGTCTCAACAACTGTTATTTAAAACATATATGACTGATTTATAAGCTAAAGAATTACAAAAGCGACCTGCAAAATAAATAAAAACACATGTCCCAGAAGTGGTCAGTACGTAGCAATAATCGTTGATGATACTTCCAAATGTGTTCGACTCGACCTGTTTAGCATCATGTAAAGTCACGGCCTCCACCTCATACGAATGGAGAAACCCCATGATCCCGCTACATAATTCCTTAAACAAGTCTCCATGATAATCTCGGAGACCAATCGAATCAAACCAGTTAGATGCATGCAGATCCACGACCTCCACGTCATACGGATGGAGAAACCCCGTGATCTCACTGCAGAACGCATTAAACCAGCTTCATCGATCAACCTTGCGATCAATATGTGAATGGCGAATCATTAATAATCCAAGTCCTCCAAACTTGTTATGCTTACTCATATCAGCCCATCGACGCCAGAGAACTCTCGATCCCTTCTAGTACCGAGTCCAATGGGACACCCTGAGAGCGTATTGAAGCTTTAGAAAACCGATACCCCTAGTTTGATATGCTTACATAAATCTGCTTGTCGACGCCAGAAAACTCCAGATTTCTCCCAGTATCGAGCCATCAACCATCCAAAACCGCAACAAGTTGATCGCCAGAGTCTTTCTGTCTTACCTCCGATAAGCTCCGTCCGAGCCCATTTGTTCTCGCTGCACCGATCTCCACCATTCCCGCGACAAGCTAATCGTTATAGTTTCTCTGCCCAACCACCGCTGATCCCTTCCTGGACACGACTCCCCTCACATATTATATCAAAGTTATACTCCCCCAAACTTTACCGTCGCAAAGACCTCGTCGAAATCACCGTAGCAACTTGTTGGACCCTTTCCGTAGTTGCATACCCGCAGCCTCGCGCCACGTACCTCGCTAAAGATACAAGACCCCAAAATCGTAAAATATTAGGGACAGACAGACCCTGTCGAAATCACCGCAACAACTCGTCGAATCATTCCACACCTAAATCTTTGCGCCGCGTACACACGCCAAAGAGATGATACCCCCAACCTCCAGAATATTTGAGACAGTTCTCTATTACTTTAGTTTTTTGACAAATACTTATTAAAATTTAAAGTTAATAATATCAAATAAAATATATGAATAATGAAATATTGAATAACTTTACATATTTAGTCTTGATAAATATACTAAAACTAGACTAAAGTTTTGCAATCCCTTTAATTAATTTTAAGGAAATTGGTGGATTGTTACACGTAGAATTATGTGAGTTTTACATAACTATGCACACAAAAATTTCACTTCGAAGATACTTTAAAAGTACAAATTTCTCAATGTTAGTATTTTCGTTAGCTTCTGTTAAATTTTGATGTTGAATAAACTAAAATTCCTTTAAATGATTTTTAAATTTACAAATAGTATCTTCTTTCTCTTCCTTATTCTCCTTTCCTCCTTTATGAAATTAATTAATGTCTTTGCTTCCTCTCTGACCACCCTATTCACAACTCAACCCCAACCTCATCAGGAAATCAATTTAAGAACCAAGTCAATCCAACTTCTTTCGATTGTCTACATTGAGCTTATATTATGGGTATGGTTTTTTAAGCATGGACTCGTGGAAGCTAGCGAGACCAAGACCAAGACTGGAACGATGATATTGCAAATAACTGCTTATCGAAAAATGAATCTCGAATACTCGAACCCTCTTCACAATCACCTTGGGGTTTGAGTCAAGATAAGTGGTATGCCACTTGATCTTTCATGCCTTTTCGATCAACTATTTCAACTTGTAACTCTTGTAACAACAATATCTATCGAATCAATCTTGCCTTTGATTCCTTCTTAGCTAGAAGATACTTAATGGTCGTATAGTTGGTGTGAACAAGAGTTTTCGCTCCAATTAGATATGGCAAGAAAACACAATTACCAACTATTTTTTCTAGGTTACCGTGTAATTTTTTTGTGAATACATTAATTTTTTTGCCCTTGTGCGACTTTCTAGGTTATCGTGTAATTTAGCATCTTGCTAGCATGGTGGATTGAGCGAAACACATTATTTTTTTTTGGCTCAACACGGCACCAAGCGCGAAGTCACTCGTGTCCCACATCACCTTAAATGGCCTCGACCGATTTGCAGTGACCAATTTCTTCTTAAGCTCATCATAAGCTTACTTGCATTGATTATCAAAGCAAAACTTGAGATCCTTCTCCAAAATCCGCACAAAGGAAGACGATTTTGGAGAAGTCTTGAATGAGCCTTCAGTAAAAGCATGCATGACCTAGAAATCTCCTCACTTGCTTCACCGACATCGACGGTGATAATTGCTCAACGACTTCAATCTCTGCCCGGTCAACTTCAATACACTTCTCAAAAATTTTATGGCCCAAAACAATATCTTCTTCTACCATAAAGCGACATTTTTTCCAATTTAACACTAGGCTTGTTTCCTCGCATATTTCCAAAACTCAATCTAGAGGGATGAGGCATTGATCGAGCAACTTCCTAACAATCCTAAAATCGTCCTTTAATCCTTGCATTGTACACATATTATTATATCTTGTATATTTACATATGTAGTATATGAGTTTACATTTCATGGATAGATGAGAGACAAGTATATGCACCAGCTAGAGAGAAGAGCGAGAACGAACATGAGAAAATTTTGGCTGTCATATCCTCAAGATTGTCAAGCTTTTTAACCACTGGTTCTTCTTCGGTTTTGTTCCACCTCCATCTATTTATCTCTCAGGCTCTCTTCTACATTGTCTTGTTCAATCATTATGCTGTATTGACATAATGTTTATTTGTTATAAGATGTTGAAACTTATTTCAGAAGTATGATTGATGTTAGATTGTTGTAATTTTGTTGATAGTTGTATTAAAATTAGAAGTTTTTTTGTGGGTTCTTTTATGTAAGGGATAATGACATTTTGTTACACCTAACTATCACGAAATGACACTTTCATAGCCAAACTATTTTTCTCTCTTTTTTATTACCCTGACAATTTTTTTGTGACAACCTACCTCTAAAATGCCCAAAATGCCCTTGGTTTAAGAAACTAAAATCATATTGGTTCAATTTAGTTTAAGAACCAGAATTAAAACAGTTCAAATTCAATTGAACCAATTCTTCTTCTTCTTCAACGCACAAGTCTCTCTTGGGCGATAACCGGCGAGCCACCAGCGATGCTCCAACGAACATTTTTTGGGTAGTTTGGAAATCTGAAGAGGATGGGAGGCAGAAGGAAGGGTCATGGAGGAAACCAGACCTTTTTTCCAAATCAATTTCAACCTCTATTTACAGTCCAAAATCAGGGGCTGATCGGAATCAATGACGGATGCGCAGAAGCCGACTTGGGTACGTTGGGGAAGAAGAGGGGACTCGATTTGGTGCGAGGATGGGGTTGATAGCAGGACGAGGAGGTCAGATCGGGCAGCTGTAAGGTCCGAACGCGTCGTGTTCGCGAGGAGAGAGAAAGGGGGCAGTGGGCGAGGGCCTCTCTGGTTCTCTCACCGTGTTCCACAAGCCTCTAGCATAAGGAAGGTTGCAACCACCGTGGCACGCAGACTCGATTATTCGAATCTGGCGATGACAGAGGTGGAGGCAACGCAAGAAACCCTAGCATATCTATGGCCATGCTCGCTTAGTGCCCTCCACGACCCTTCCTCCTGCCTCCCATCCTTTTCAGATTTCCAAACTACCCAGAAAACCTTCGCCAGAGGGCCGCTGAAGCATCGCCGGTGGCTCGCCAGCAATTACTCAAGAGAGACTTGTGCGTTGAAGAAGAAGAATAAGAACAAGTTCAATTGAATTTGAACCGGTTTAATTCTAGTTTTTAAACCAAATTGAACCAAATTGATTCTGGTTTCTTAAACCAAGGGCATTTTTGGCATTTTAGAAATTTTAGAGATAGGTTGTCACAAAAAATTGACAGAGTATTAAAAAGAAAGAAAAATAGTTTGAGTATGAAAGTATCATTTCACGATAGTTAGATGTAATAAAATGTCATTATCCATTTATTTAATTATTGTCGACTACTTATTTGTTATTTGTGATTTTTTTTTCTTAGGTCATTTCATTTTGATTAGAGGGTTTTTGATGTTATGGTAATTTATTCACTTTTTGTTGATTTCATAGGATTTGTTGTCATTGTCACTTTGTAAATTGTATTCTAAGCAAGTTTAATCCATTTTCTGGAAAATTAATGAATGTGTACTTCAGTGTTGTGTTTTTCTTAGGCATATTGATATAATTGTTTATTGTTAATAGTTTATGCATATTTGATAGCATGAATCTCAATTCTAATGTTGTTTTTTTTCTAGGTTCACTTAGGTAATTTGTAAGACTTTTGATAAGGCACAAATGTTATTGTATTCCCTTCACATTATATTTTATCATTAAATCAACTCATTAGGATTCTCAAAGTGAGGAAATATCACAATACAAATACGAAAAATTAATAATTAATAAAATATAGAGGTCTGATTTTTAAATGATACAATCATCTTCTTCTAACGGGTGCTCCAGCTCCTAGTCCAGCAGCTCCGGCGTCCATAACCCCACTTTGATCTGTAAATGTTCTGTAACCAAACATCCCAATTGTTCAATACATTAATACCTGTTATACAAATAAATTAACATTATAAATGAATATTATTAAAGAAATGTGATTTGAGATACAAAGATTGAATACTCTCTGAAACTTGTGAAATATATTAAGTTAGTCTTATAATCTAAGTTCCATATAAGTTGGATTGATAATAAATAGCAGATTGTAAAGTTAAAATACGATAACACAGTTAGATGCTTTACTGAAAACATAATTAAGTTAAAATTGGTTTGTAAGTGTAAGTAGAGAGGATGAAGCTATGATATTGTAAAGACATTTAAACTTTCAAATTAAGAGATATTTTATTAAAAAATTAATTTATTGTTAAGGTACTCACGCTGCTCCAGGAGTTCCAGAGGCAGCACCTCCCGTGGCTGCTCCTGCGGGCGCAGCTCCACCGGCAGCAACACCAGCAGGCGCTGCTCCAGTGGCGGTTGCTCCGGCATCTCCATGAGCCATGACCAAAGTATTTGATCCAAGAATTAAGAAAAGAATCACACTGAACACTATTACATTGATAACTTTAGATGCCATTTTTTATAGACAATCTTGTAACTTCAGAATGTTTTTATCTTTTGTGCAGATTTGTTTGCTTGAATAAAAATATTATTGAGGTGTCATTTTATAGGATGTTGTTTTTTCTAAAATAAGGTTGTGGTGTTGCATGCATTTGCTTCTTGAAAGAGTCTAAACCATTCTTTTAAAAGAAATTGTCAACTAAGTAGCTATTTATTGACCTTTATTTCAGCTTTTTCTCTACATAATTAATATTTTATGTGTACAGTGTAATAAGTGAAATTTTATTCTTTACAACATATACGTGTAACTTTTTGTCGAACACTAAGTGGCATGTCTAATTGGTAGAGATTTTGTTTTCATTAAATAATATTTATTGTTACCTTACATATATATGCTCCTTTAAGTAAGTTTTCTCACTCATAATTCATATATCCTAAAACAAATATCTAATTTATGTCCCAAGAGTAAGGAGACATTAACAAATTCAGTCTCACACTAGTAACAACTAGATTGTCTATTCAAATCTTGTTAAGAAAAATAGCATTTTCAGAAGAAAAATATATTCAATTTAAACTAAAAATTCATGATAATAAAAATATTCAAAAATCATGTATTTTTTTCTTTAAATTTCTTAAATTAATCAAATGATAATGTTTTTTTAAATAAACTATTTCATAAAAAGTTCTAAAAACATGAGAAACCAACAACAAAGTTAAAGCTCGAAAAGAGACATAATCTTCTCTAAAATGATACCATTGCAAAGAAAAATGTGAGATAAGGTCGTTTAAACTCTAGCCGAACTGAGTCATGTTAAACAGAGAACCAGTTCGCCTCGTTTACATGTCTAATTGGCAGAGTTATTGTTTTCATTAAATAATATTTGTTGTTACCTTACTTATACTCCTTTTAAGTAAGTTTTCTCACTCATAAACATATAATTTATGTCCCGTGAGTAAGGAGACGTTAACAAATGCAGTCTCACACTCGTAACAATTAGATTGTCTATTCAAACCTTGTTAAGAAAAAATGAGCATTTTATGGATAGGAGATTGATGTAATTTTTAGAAGAAAAATATACTCAATTTATCATTTCAAAATAAAAATTATTAAATTAAATAAAAATTTTATGATAGTAAAAATATTCAAAAATCATGTATTTTTTTCCTAAGTTTCTTAAATTAGTCAAACGGAAAATAATTCTTTTTAGAAAACCACTTCATAAAAGTTCTAGAAAGCATGAGAAACCATCAATAAAATTAAAACTCGAAAAGAGACATAATTTTCTCTCAAATGTTACCCTTGCAAACAACAAAGTTAAAACTCGAAAAGAGACATAATCTTTTCTAAAATATTACTCTTGCAAAGAAAAATCGTTTAAGCTCGAGCCGAACTGAGCCATGTTAAACAGAGAATCAGTTCGCCTCGTTTACACCCTTGATGGTGACAAAACCGATAGCAAAAATCCTATAAATTGGTACGGGCTAGATTATTCCTTGTGACACCTAACTCATGGATCACCTTCTCTCCTTCTTCTTCTTCCTCGTACTCACACTCACAATCTTCAGTACTTCTGTAGCATTAGCATCATCCCCATGCGAGAGCGCATGCGGCTCCTTGGAGATCAAGTACCCATTCGGCACCGCCCCGGGATGCGGGTCCCCACGGTTCCACCCCTACGTGTCCTGCAGCGGATCCCAGCTCCTCCTGAGCACCCACTCCGGCTCCTACCCGATCACCTCCATCTCCTACGGCGCCTCCACCATAACCCTCACACCCCCCTCCATGTCCACCTGCTCCCACATGCAGGTATCCCCCAACCTGGGCCTCGACTGGGCCAGCCCCTTCCAGCTCGGCCCATCTACCCTCATCCTCCTCTCCTGCCCTCCCCCCACCTCCTCCCTCCCCGCCTGCGACCCCTCCTCCGACCGCCTCTGCGCCGCCCTCCACACCTGCCCCGCCGTCGCCGACCTCGGCCTCCCCCTCTTCCCGCCCACCAACTCCTGCTGCGTCTACTCCCCCGCGAACCTCGACGGCAAGGACGAGCTCGACCTGCGCGGCCTCGGCTGCGCCGGCTACGCCTCCCTCGTCTCGCTCAACGACTACCCCACGGACCCGACCCGCTGGGACTACGGGGTGGCGCTCAAGTACACGCGCGGGGCGTTCGACGGATACGACGTCGACCTCAGGTGCCGCGCGTGCGAGTCCAGCGGCGGCGCGTGCGGGTACGAGACGCGGGACCATTCGTTTGCGTGCCTGTGCGGCGGGGGGTTCAACACGACGATGGATTGCTACGGTTCCAACTACAATCAGTACTTCTTGGAGGATGAGGACTCGGGCTGCTCCCTTCCGCCACCAACCTATGGTAATTAGGCATATGGCTCTTTACGGTTTGGTTTTGAGTTGGCTCGGTTTAGTTTTAAACCAAACCTTTTAATTCAGTATTCGAGAAAATTGAAATTAAACCGATAAAATTTGATTTGGTTCAGTTTTAAATATATAGAATTTTGGTTCGGTTTAGTTTAATTTGTTATTTAACCGAATCTCATAAAATTCTCACATTTTATATCGTTTTGACCTATCAATTTTCAAGAAATTTTCACATTTTTGACCGATTTTTACTTATTAATTGTCTTGTTGCCAAAAAACGATGACTTAAATGATTAAAGTGTCTAAATTAATTAGTTTTTTGTCGGTTCTCATTTTACAAACAAAAGCTAAATCATGAATTTTGGTTTGATTCAATAGTAAACCGAATTAAATCGATTCCTTTCAATTTAGTTCGGTTTTAAACTGAATCAAGTCATTGCATTTCTGATTAATTTTGAGATTTATATTTAATTCGGTACTTCAAATTCATAAAATAAACGCTATAAACAAAGAAATTGATATCATTATTAGTTCAACTATTTGCCCGGAATGTGACAGAATCTTTTAAAGTCAAAATCGAATATAAGTACTTATTATTGAAGCATCTACTCTAATTTTTAAGATACTGTATTTATGGGGTGAAAGCAATAATCATCTTTTAATTAGGCATTTGTTATGTAAGGCTAAAGTGGGAGTGGGTTTGGTGGGTATATATTATACATAGATGAGCACCAGATGCTTACTCTTTCTTTGCATAAAATGGAAGTGCTTTGTATAACCCATTCTTTTTTTGGTTCGAATATGCCATATGATTTGGATGGCTAGCTTTAATTCCTCTTGTACATGTCTTTCTTGAATGGTGCAGGAAAATTATGGTCTGCAGTTCTGTTTGGCATAATAATGGTGTTGTGTTGCTCTGCATAGCAGCTTCAGAGAGGGAGATGAAATCTTTTGTTTGTTCTTCTCTGTAATTGTTTCTCGTTCAGTTTAATTTCATGTTGTAGTGTAAATGGAAATGTGAAACTTTTTCTTTTGGGGATATGCAAGAAATAGATGTAGGAGAGGAACACTTACATAGAGGCAATAGAGCCCTACAACCCATTAAACCATTGAGTTGTGTTGAAGAATAAAGGTGTAGCTGAGCTGAGTCAAGCACAAGCTTTGTCTGCAATTGCTTCTGCATGACACTAACCGATTGAATGGAATAAATCGAGTCCCACGTCGAGAAGATATGAATCATATCGAGGGAAATGATTGTGATTATGGATACTCTCTTTTCCCATTAGGATAATATAATATGTAATGTGCAGGATCATATATAGGATATGAACGGGTCAGAAAGAGCAAACAGTCATTTTGAATACCAGATATTTATCAACATAGAACAAGACAACATAGATTAGTGGAGGGGCTTGGCTCAACCAGATGCTTAATGCAAATCTGAGACCAAATTCTATGGTTAACCAACCTTACTTTATCCAGGCTAATCAACACATCGTAAACTAATATCATCTGCATTGTGATCCTTCTTTCTTCATTACCTGACTAGGCTGTGTGTACTTTTACCAACTTGTAATTGATTATAATGTCGAAAATACAATACATACCCCATAGTTGTAGGCTGATGTGAGAAATCAGCGATGCCAGCTTCTAGTCTGCCTTGTGGCCATTACTAGGTGGATCAATAAGGAAACTCTTCATGTGTCCTAACATCTCCTTGGGCGCTTCTGCATTGATTGCATGCCCTGCATTCTTTATGATTGCCAACTGTACATGATCTCCCACATGCCTGCATAGGAAACAAACTGGTGAGACTAGAACTTCATGTGAGTCCACTTTCTGAGAAGTTGAAGGTATATGATGCAACAAGCGACTCTTGAGTGGGAAGAGTTCAATATACTTTCGTATTTTGGCATGTAAAGATCAGGAGTTCAAACACTGAGATAGGATGATGCACTTCAGGAAAAAGAAATGAAACATAACAGGTAAGATCGGTTAGTCTTTTATCGAACCTTTTTAATCGGTGAGCCAATTCCAGTGGGAACAACTGATCATATTCGCCCCATATTAGTAAAACATTCTTCTGCAAAAAAAGAATCCATCCATGCGTCAGGAAGATGCTCAGGGAGATGCAAGAGGTAAACTCGGATTGAGAAAATGCAAGCTAGATGTGAAAAATGTATTGCGACTAGAATGAAACGTGAAGATTAACTAACATGGGTTATCCTCGGAAGATCTGATAGTTTCCTATCCTTGTGCAAAGTTTCAACCAACTCTTTCCTCTGTTGCAGGTGTTGTGTACACATTACCTGTCCACAATCAAACTCAATATAATATTTAAGTAAAAATGTACAGAAAAATATAGTACTCCCTCTGTCCAAAATGAAGGATAAGTAGAGTTGTTCCTCGACTTCCCCTACGTGTTATCATTATCCTTCCATGTGCTAACTTACTATATGTTGTGGTTATTAAGAATATGAAAGTGAAGCCATCCCAATTAGGGAAGTAAGACACTCAATTTGTGACGGGGAGTATTCATTTGCATCAGTTGAAGAGTAACATTAATGGCACTGGCAAGAACGGATCCAGAGTACGTAGCGTCAAACCAGTTAGTATAATAAAGCAGATTATGTTCAGCTGGTTTTACCAATGAAACCTAAATCAATAGAAATTCTTTTAGTATACATTCACTCACCGACGTGCCATCATGAGACAAGTAAAAACACAGTGGAACCATTGAAAACTACCTTAGTACTCCATCAGTTCCAAAATAAATTCTCACATTTGGTTACTCCATTCTTATCACATCACCATTATATTATACACAACCGAGACCACCGCAAAGCAGACTCGGTAACTCCATTGTACCCTTGTGATTCTAATTCAGCTCAGTGGACTTTTCACTTGAAACACTATAATACCACCAAAACAATCCTCAGGAAAAAACCTCAAAAAACCCAAGACAAAGGCCTTGCACCCATTTAAATAGCCAATACACAGTTTCCGCAAAAGATCAGAAACACCCCGTACGTAAGTATATCCATTCCAGTAAATCCCTAGTTGTACCAATATATCACTTGTGTGCCAGACAACTAAATTTGTCGGGAATACACTTAATTTGGTTATAAGTCATATATATGATGTTATCGTTAACTAATAACATCAACTCATATGCATACTAATTGTTATCAATCCAGAATTGGTCCTAATTCCTATCCAATCCTTACTCAAATTCATCAACATATAACATAGATTACCACAATTGTGATTTAATAGTTAATTGATTGGCAACAAATACCTGTATGAAGTCTTTGAGGAACCAAGAAGGCATGTGAGGAGCAGGCTTGTGAAAGCACAAACCCAGCAGCTCCCTCATCTTATCAGGCTTCTGAGGGAACAACACGCTCACTGCATCTTCTGTAGTTTTCAGCTGAATCAAACCCTCCTTCCTGTCCTTCTCCTCCAAGCTCACCCCAGCACAGCACAGCACCAACCTCTCCACTCTCTCCGGGAACTGAGCCGCCATGCTGTACGCCACAAACCCACCATAGCTCATCCCCACCACATTCGCTTTCCTCACCCCGAGCGCCTCCATCATGCTCGCCACCGACCTAGCCTATCAATTTCAAAACAAACACAAATAAATAATCATAAAGACCGAAACAGATGACACATAGAGGTCACCTCTTGAACAAAACCAAAATCCTACGTCAGAAGCTCAACCGCGTAAAAGTACTCTAATACCCCACTCTTTTCAGTTCATGAGTCCTAACTTCAAACAAATGGCACAAGAAAGTCACATCAACTTTAATATCTTAATTTCTTTGATACATGGGTCTCAAAACCGAATAGATAGCACATGAAGGTCACGTCCAAAACAGAACCAAGCTATGATAACATAAATTTCTTCAAGACCGAACAGATGTCACATGGAGATCACGTTCAAAACAAAACCAAGCTATGATAACATAAATCTCAACTCGCCTAAAAGCTCGAACAATATACTCTGACACGATGAAGAACGAACCTGGAAGGCCTCGGAGCGGTCGGGGAGGGAGGTGAAGGAATCGCCGAAGAAGAGGAGATCGGGGACGTAGAGGTTGAAGTGGGGGACGAGGGGAGCGATGAAGTCGGTCCACTGCCACATCGCGTTGGCTCCGATGCCGTGAACGAGCACCAGATTCGGCTTTTGGGATTCCTGGGTTTTGGGAACCCAGCAGTGCACGACGGTGCCGTCGCCGAGGTCGGTGCTCGCCGACCTGAGGCCGGCGCGAGAAAATGAGCGCCGCAACAACCAGTTCCTCGCCGCCGTGAAGCTGAACCACCTCCCCATTTTCTCAGCCCAGATTGAATTTGGATTTGGTGCCAAAATTGACGCGTCGTCGTTTTATGCAGAGACGAGACGGTTTTATTTGATTCCATTCCAAAATTAAACAGATAAATATATGTAATCAAGAAAAAGACAAAGCAATGGTTATGTTATGTACGACTTTTGGGAGGACCAATGATTGACAAACGTAGTGATGTAAGGTGAGATTGGGAACTTTGTAGTGGTTGGTTCATAAATAATGCTCACAAATGTAGATAAAGCGACCATCTCATATATTGGATAACGACATTATGTTACATAGACTGTAGTAGAATAATATTTTTATTATATTTTATTTTAGTATTCTAACAATATTATTGTGACAACTTACATATAAAATGACATTTATATACCCTAATTATTTTTCTCTTTTTTCAGTATTCTAACAATATTATTGTGACACACTACCTATAAAATGTCTAACATACCTAAAATATCCCTGGTTAAATTGAAAAAAATAGAATTTAATTAATAGTGAAATCAAACTTGTTCAAATTGGGCCGGTTCAAATCAGATTCATTTAACCGATCAGGGGTATTTTAGGTATATTATGAATTTTAAAGGTAGGTTGTCACAAAAAAAAATTCAATGTACTAAAAACATATAAATATAGTTAGAATATGAAAATGTCATTTCGTTATAATTTGGTGTAACAAAGTGTCATTATTCCTATAATATAATGTGTTTGAGAACTTCCAAACTAAATAAGAAGTAATTTCAACGTTATATACGTCTTCAATTTAATCTTAAAGAAAAATCTTTAACTTTAATAAATTAGGAATAAATTTATTAATGGATTTTGAATCATGACAGTTATATAAGTTCATTTGTTTAATGGTCTGTTTCAATTTCAGGGGGTGTATTTAATTAGGATTTTAGTGGATTTTGAATGACTTTTAAAAGTTCATGGATTCTCAAAGTTTACAATACTCTTTCAAGTCTTGAAAGAGTCTTGATGATTTTAATAGAATAACTTTGCAAAATCTCATAATTTGATATGATACTTCTAAGGATTTTTTTATACCTACAAAGACTTTCAAAATAATTCAAAGTCATCCATTTCTCAAAATCATTTAAAGTCATTGACATTTACAATACCTTTAGATTTTACAAGTATTTTTAAAGTCATGATTGAATACCACAAGACTTTAAAAATAGTTTTAAAGTCATGATTAAATACCACAAGACTTTAAAAGTATTTCTAAAATCATGATTAAATATCGCAAGACTTTGAAAAACTTCTTAAATCCATTAAAATCATGACTGAATACACCCCTTTGATTTTAAATGATTTTAAACTTGATTTTCACCTAAATAAGTCTTTATAATTATAATTATGAACTGTATATCAAACTCTTATGCCCAATATTAATACGTTGAAAGTATAATATTCGATTGTCGTTTACGTAACAATAAAGTCGATCCGATGGACAATGAGGGGTTAATGCTAACTCAATTGTAAATAGAACCAATGTTTGAACTGAATCGATTGGTGAATCAAATTGTTGGTTGAACCGTGGTATGAAAAAGAAATGGAATTGGGAATAGAATATGAGTTGTGGTGTCGTTGCCACTGACCTAAAAGTTATATGTCCAACGGACCGAGGTGGTGATCCAAAATCGGTAACTCCCGAAGTTTAACACATAAATCATTAACATTTCCCACTCGTATTGTCGAAGGTGGAACAACGGGCACTGACAATATTAGTAACGAGATCTTAGAAAGACGAAGGAAACTATATATGAAGAGATCGAGAGTCGATCTATGTCTATACAATAGACTGGTCGGAAGCTTGAATAAATCTTCTGTAAATAAATGGGCCACATCTATCCCCATTCGATCAAACTTTATCGAGCTCAAGTACGAGACTCAAGATATTCCAAAAGATAACAATCTTTCATCAAAGAAGTCAACCTTTTGGATCAATACGGAGTGACATCTCATATTTAGTTATCGCCATAACATATCAAAACAGTGTTACCTTCTATTATTAATTACTCAAATTTTGGACCGAGGTGGAATAGTTTACCAAATCGTTTCATGTTTTTTTATCTCAAATTTCAGTTCTCTCTTTTCAATTACCACAATTCACTTCTATACTAATGTATCGTTTTGGCTTTTCTTCTGTCTTGGGGTGTATCATTCACCTTCATTAATATACAATCTTATTTGCTGGAAAATAAATCCAATCAATTTTAGGGGTAATGACAGTTGGCTACACCCAACTATGTCACCTTTCAAAATTAACCCTAATTTCAAAATTTTCGTTTGGGGTACCCAAAGATTAAATATGTGACATTTAACCCAACTTATGTTAAATTTAACTGAATTGATTTGGTAAAAAGTCTAAAATGCCCTCAATAATTGTGATTTGAAATCAAACCGGTCTGACCAGCTCAAATTCAATTTGACCGGTTTAAGTTAAAATTTTATATTTTATTTAATAAATAATAATTTGATTGAAGTATGAAATGTCTAAAATACCCTTATTTATTCATCAAATTTTCAAAGTGTGCCATTTTTGTCCAATTTCTTTATTTTTTATTTATTTTTAGTTTTGTTTCTTTCACCAAACTAAATCCTTCAAAAAATTCAAAAAAAAAAATCATTCATTGCTTGCTTTATTCTTTAACATTAAAAGTTACAAGATTGAAAAATAGAAATAAAATATTTTTCAATAATTACACAATCAATTTGGGTGTTAACCAATTAAATTCTTCCCTCTCACCTGCAAGTTTTTCATCTCCTAATATTTCTTAACCATTAACTATTTTAAAATGATAAGCCCAGACTCTTGTTTATTCCATAATCCTCAGAAAAGTATCCAATAAGCCAAATAAAAATAGAGAAAGAACACCATCTAAAATAAACCCAGAAAGAACAACAACAACATCTAAAATAAACCCAAATGAACCAAATTAATAATTGCTTCAAATCCACCACAAATCAACAAAAAAATGAATAAATCAACAACTCAGCAAGATACTCCATTTTTGACAGATTTTTTGCGAGATCTAAGAGAGATAGAGAGGAAATGGTTCTGCACGAGAAAGCCCAGCATCCCCAACCCACTCTGGCGCGTCCCCACCCTCGTCGCCGGCCGCCGCCTCTTCGTCTCCTCCGCCGCCGTCGAGAAAGCCATCAACCCGAAGCTCCATGAAATCAAGAAACCAAACCAGATCTGTTTTCTCGAAGAAACCAGGCTCCCCTCAAACATGCGAAGCCACCCCGTTCTCAGTCCCACATACCTCGAAGCTCGGCGCAGGCGAGGCCGAATTTCGGCGCAGGCGAGGTCGCCGGTCAGGGTCGTCGGTCGGGATCGCCGGTCGGAGTCGCCGGTCAGGGTCGTCGGTCGAGGTCGCCGGCCGGAGTGGCGGCGGCGGGGAGTGGACTGGTGGGAGTTGTATGTTTAGGGTTTGATTAGGTTTAGGTTTAATTAGGTTTAGGTTTAATTAACGATTAATAATAATATAATCAATTAATGATAATATGTATATTTAAATATTAAATTATTATAATTATTATTTGGGTAAATGAAAAGTCATATTTGCCCTCAATTAATTAGTTAAATTAAGTATTCAATCAGGGACAAAATAGTTTCATAATCATATCAATTGAACCAATAAGACTAGTTTAACAGACCAAAACCATTGAGGACAAATATGTTAGATTTAACAGACGTTGGGTTAAGTGTCGTTTATTTAATCTTTGGGTATCCCAAATGAAAATTTGAAAGTTGAGGTATTAAATTTGAAACGTGACATAGTTGGGTGTACTCAATTGTCATTACCCCTCAATTTTACATATTTCCTGATCATCTTAATTCCAAGGATTTGCTTGATTGATACAAATACCAGAAACATGTTCATTTGAGGCACAAGTTCTCATCAACACTATTTGATCTTGAGCATAGTTGATAACATTTAAGCCAATGTTTCAGCTACACTGCAGAGAGCACATTAAATCAGATGGAAACATATATAACAGCACCGGCATCAATTCATTCCAAATATAATTACACTACAATGTCGTTAACACGATTACAAACCCATGCTTGTGAACTGAAGAACCGAAAAAATCAGCTTCAACTACGCCGATCAATCGATAAGGAACGACTCCAAGTGCTTGCACATCTCTTTTGGCGTCTCTGCGTTGATCGCGTGCCCTGCGTTCCTTATCACTGCTAGCTCTGCATGCTCTCCCACGTGCCTGTTGGGTTTTTGGAACAAAAGATGAACTTTCTGAGGCTTGAAACGTGCTCGCAAGATCATTTAGTTTCTTACCTTTTCAATCGATGAGCCAGTTCCAGTGGAAACACCTTGTCATGCTCTCCCCAAAGTAGTAGAGTTCTCTTCTGCATCAAGAAGCAAACACAAATTGAGTTGATGGAACTTGCAGTCAATAACAATACGTAAAGATGCATGATAAAACTAGCCTGGGCTATCTTGGGAAGATCGGTCAGTTTTCTTCCCTTGTGTAAAGCTTCAATCAGCTCCGTCCTCTCTTGATGGTACTCTGTACACATTACCTACGACACACAAGCCCAAAGTGACATGAATCGCTAAATTGTACTTCAGATGAAGCCAAGACACAGACTGGTAAATACAATACCTTTCAGAATTGAACAAATATTGTATTTTAATTTTAGCTGGTTTTAACCATGAAACATGCACAGCTACTGATCATTGTTCAAGCACGCAGCTCCAAGGCGCAGTAGCACATACTAAAAAGTAAATCGGTAAGGTGGAGCTTCATCACATTTATCAGGACAGCTACATACTTATAAACACAAAAAGAATGGAAAATGACGTTTTACTACACCTTACTATGATTGTTTCACACATTACAACCTCAACTATTTTTCTCTTTTTTAGTATCCTAACTTATATTTTGGAACAAGATTTAGCATTAAAATATCCCAAAATACAAGTTAGGGTACTAAAAAAGAAAAGAAAAATAGTTGAGGGTAGTAAAGTTTGAAACAGTCATAGTCAAGTGTAGTAAAATGTCATTTTCCCCAATAAGAAACATCCTTGAACTATTAGCAGTACCAAAACTTGTCATGTCTTAGGCATCAGCTCAGCGTCTGCTACGCCAAATAATCATTTGAGAAGATCAATTCCTAGTTAATAAGAATTAAGAAATACCCATTTGCATCCTTTAGCACTACTTTTAACTGACTGTTGGTAAAGAAAATAAATTAAAGTTTGGTTCTGAACTGAACTGAACCGCATACTTTTTGCTAATAACTTGTAAAAGACTAACTACTGTCATGCAACACATCCTACAGAGTTTCCGTAGACTCTTCAAAGTCCAAACCTTAGAGGGGCTACAGTGGGAAAACCAGAGAGTTGGTTGGCCTAGTTGGAGATAGGGCGGCTATAAAACCTCTCGCTAGGCCGGGAAAATCAACCCAGCTTTCTCAATCCAAGGTTCTTTTCCTCAATCCTAACTAACAAATCACACCCAAAATTCAATATCAAAAATAGGATCGTATCAATTCACAATGCTTACCTCGATGAAATCGTTGAGGAAGAAAGACGGCATCTTGGTGAGAGGTTTATGGAAGGTGATTCGCACGAGCTCCCTCATCTTATCGGCCGTCTGGGGCAGCAAGATGCTGACAGCCTCGTCAACGCTCTTAACCTGAAACATTCCATCATCCATGTCCTTCTCCTCCAAGCACACCCCTGCACAACACAGCGCCAACCGCTCCACTCTCTCGGGATACTGAGCCGTTATGCTGTATGCCACAAACCCACCATAGCTTATTCCCACCACATCCATTTTTCTCACCCCATGAGCTTCCATCATTCTGGTCACACACTCAGCCTATGTTGACCACATTCAAAAACACCAAAACTCACATCACAATACTAATTTATTAACTTCTCAGCAACAACAAAAAGAACCCACATCAAAATACTAATTTCTCAATCCAACATATGAAAACCCGTGATTAATGATCAAAAACACAAAACTCACATCACAATACTAATTTAGCAACTTCTCAACAATAGAAGAAGAACCCATATCACAATACTAATTTCTCAACCCAGTATATGAAAAACCAGTGATTATTTGATGATCAAAAACCCAAAAGTCACATCATAATACTAATTTAGCAACTCCTCAACAACCAAAGAAGAACCCACATCACAATACTAATTTCTCAACCCAACATATGAAAACGAAAACCCATGATTAATTGATGATCAAAAACCCAAAAGTCACATCACAATACTAATTTAGCAACTTCTCAGCAACAGAAGAAGAACCCACATCAGTATATTAATTTCTCAACCCAACATATGAAAACCAGTGATTAATTAACGATCAAAAACCCAAAAGTCACATCACAATACTGATTTAGCAACTTCTCAACAACAAAAGAAGAACCCACATCACAAAGCTAATTTCTCAACCCAGCATATGAAAACCCATGATTAATTAAACCTCAAAAACAAACATGGGTCCTTCTTATTCATCAAAATTTAAAACTGATTTCTGATTCAACAAAAGAGGACCTGAAATGCCTCGGAGCGTTCGGGGCGGGTGGTGTAGGAATCGCCGAAGAAGAGCAAATCGGGGACGAAGACATTGAAGTGAGGAAGGAGAGGGGCGAGAAAGTCGTTCCACTGCCACATTGCGTTGGCTCCGATGCCATGAATGAGGAGCAGATTGGGCTTGTCGTGCCTGCGAGTTTTGGGGACCCAGCAGTGCATGACGGTGCCATCGCCGAGGTCGGTGGTCACCGATTTCAGACCGGCGGCGGAAAACGAGTAGCGGTAGAGCCAGTCCCTCGTTGCAGTGAAGCTAAAAAACTTGAACATTCTTTAAAAACCCAAACTTTTTCTCCTCCTCCTCTCTCAGCCCAGATTAATCAGAGATCTGAGAAAAGGGGGGTTTTGGTACCTGTCTTCAATGGCGGGAAAATCGGGAAACGTGGAACAATATTCTGATTCTTATACAACAAAAAAATTGTTCTTTGCAGAGAATCTGAAACCGAACAACAAAGTAATGATTTTTTAATGATGGGGTTGACAGGAAATCGCAGAGCGAGAAAATGGGTGCGATGGGAGTGTGGTTTTGAGAGAGAGGTTTTGGATTTGGAGACGACAGTGGAGTGATGGTTGAGGTGTGCAGTGGTATTTAAGCTGAAACATACAAGACGCCTTCTGCATCAATGTCTCTGTATGGGCTGTGTATGTATAGATGATGTTTATAATTTTATTATATTTGTACGGTCCCGTTATCGTTATGTTATGTCTGCTGCTAAATAAAATAGAATCTCCCATGCTATATGTATATTACAAAATCATAAAAGTTTATTGGGATAATTCTAGATGATTATATCCAGATATGCTGCATTATCAGATGACTACATCTAAAAATTTTCGTGTCAGGGTAAATGCTCAAAAATTTTATTTTTCTCACCATTATTCATTCCGTCAATTTTCGTTAGTTTTTAACATTTTTAACGTGTGAAAAAACTAAAATGCCCTTCAGAGGTAAATAATTGTTTTTAAATTAAATGAAAAAAACTAAAATACCTTTCACTATTCATTTAATTTTCAAAAAAATACTCTCTCTCTCTCTCTCTCTCTCCATCACCACCACCATTCCCTCCCCGCCCCTCCACCGCCACCACTACCATCACCATCTCCTCCCCCTTTATCGCCACCTCCTCCACCACCACCTCCATCTCCACCGCCACCACCTCCATCTCCTCCACCACCATCCCATCCCTTCTCCGCCCCCTCCGCCACCATCCCCTCCCCCTCCGTCGCCACCTCCGGCCGAATTCTGGCGAGGCTCCAACGGTGGTGAAGAAGATGGTGGAGGGGCGGGGACTAGATGGAGGTGGTGGAGATGAAGGTGGTAGTGGCGGCGGCGACAGATGGGGTGGTGGTGGCGGCGAAGGGGTGGTGGTGTAGGAGATGGAGGTGGTGGCGGTGGTGGTGGAGGAGATGGAGAAGGTGGCGACGGAGGGAGAGGGATGGTGGTGGTGGAGGAGATGGAGAAGGTGGCGACGGAGGGGGAGGAGATGGTGGTGGTGGAGGAGATGGAGGAGAGAGGGAGAGAGAGGATGAGGAGTATTTTTTTGAAAATTAAATGAATAGTGAAGGGTATTTTAGTCTTTTCATTCAATTTAAAAACAGTTATTTATCTCTGAAGGACATTTTAGTCTTTTCACACGTTAAAAATGTTGAAAACTAACAGAAATGGATGGAATGAGTAACGGTGAGAAAAATAAAATTCTTGGGTATTCACCTTAACACGAAAAATTCTAGGTGTAGTCATGTGATATAATATGACATATTCAGGTGTAGTCATCTGGAATTATCCCTTGTTCATTTCTCACTCACGATACTAGCTTTTTCTGTAATTCATGTAACTTATTTTTATTTTTCTTGAAATCAAAGATATTTTTTTGAAAACCCAGCTTTATGAAGTTAACCCTTCAGCAACACATGTCAGCAATAACCACATCCTACGTTATGAAAACTCTGCCTGAATTCCATCTCGAGTTACGTAAAGCGAATTTAGCAAACACGTGATACGTTGTATTACATTTTTTAAGAACAACCAAAATAAAAAATATTGAGTAAGGACCTTAAAATTGTCTTACACCCATGCATAATACCTCCCAGTTTGTTTGAAAATTTTGCCACCTGTTGGATAGCCATAGCAACTTTTTGACGATCAGTTTCGATAAGCACTGGCCAATCTCCCAATTGTTCTTAACCACCTACCAAAGAGCCTTCAACACTTTCACGACCTTTACTTCAACTGACTGGAGAAATTTCGTGAACCGTCTACAAAAAGCATCAACAATACAACTCAACCAATTTCTGCATAAAAACCTTATATTCTAGAGCCCGCTCTCCAAATCTAGGGCAGCATCCACATTAATTTTTAGAACAAAACTTTAATTTATATTGTCATATTTTCTTTATCAGCAATTAATATACTAAATTCTACTATAATGTCTATTTTTAAATCAATAATCGTATGGTAAATTTTACCCTAAATTCTAATATAGTGTCTTTATGCTGGGCAAGTATACTTCATATATTAGGTAATGTAATGGAAAAATAGTTTCATCATTTTTATATTTAAAATTTATCGAATTCAACATCTACTTCTAAAACATTATTAATGTATCTTAACCCCTACTTTCAGTATAATAGAGTAGACATCAATATTTCAAATTTATTTTAATTCAACACGGCCAGAATTCTTGAATGGTTGAAATCAAATTGCATTGGCCAATTCTCTGCCTTATTAATGGTTTGCTATATTTTGAACGTCTTTTTTTTTCTGAAAAACATATTTTGAACGTCTTGAATCTTGATCCTTATTGAATAATTACTGAAATAATTATTCAATGTTTATCACCGTTATACTTTTTTCTTTAAATAATTACAGAATTAATTATTCAATGTTTTGTGCTTGATTTCCTATGAAATACACTAATGTATGGTAGAATATTAATGATGATCCATAGTTAATTAATGAAATGTTTATTTTAGGACATATTTTTTTTTGTAAAAGTATAAAACATATATTTCAAGTAAAGAACAATTGAGTCAAGTTAACATTTCCTCTAAGAAATTGGGAGAGTTTTGGGTGAGATGCGTATATGATAACACATGTTAGTGCGAGTTACATGGTTCAGACTTTGTTGTGTTTTGAAAATTGACGAATCACTTTCATATATTGGAAACTTACAAGTTCCCAAGAATTTTTGCAGCAAAATGATAGAGTTTTGTAGAGCCATCGATAAGATGATGACTCACGCTTATACCAATTTTCGGTGACATATTTTATATTTTTAAAATGAAAATATTTGGAATAATGTGAAACACTGTATATTATTTACCGTTCGTCGTCACTATATTGATATGGACGACAGACTTTGACGCTTTACTGTCACTAGTGTCAGTGTCGTCTTCACCATAAAATAAGTGAAGCACATGCTCTCAGTCCACCCAAAAGTAAGTCAAAATATGTTAATAATTATTTTGAAAATAAATGCCACAAAATAAAGGCCCAAATTATTTATTTTTAATTTTGTTTTAAGCCTTCGTAATTGTTGAGTTAGTCCTGACTAGTGTACTGAGGGTGGTGCACCTGTAGAGTTTTGTCATCACTATGTTAAGGATGGTGAACCTCTACATGTCCACCGTCCTTGCTCCTTCTTAACGGTTTGAAATATGTCTGTTGGTGTGACTGATAAATAAGGAAGGCGGCACGGAGGAAATTCGTCATCCTTAATTAACACTGACGACAAACTTAAATTGTTCGGCTCCCACTAATACATTTTACTTAATACGTAACTCTTGTTCATTTTTTCTCCTCTTCCTACAAATCTCTCTCCTCTCACAAATTTCTTTCATTGCATCCCTGCCCATGCTATTGAATTTATAAAAGAATGGTGTTCCAAGTTCGTCGGCTGTAAAGTATGCGCAATTATATGTTTTATGTACATATAATTTGTTATGTAGTTTGTAATTAAGTATTTACAGCGCATTTAGTTTATATTTCGCAATTATTCCTATTTGTCTTATATAAGAAATTGATTGAAGTTGAATAATAGCATAGAGAATGAGTGAGGTGTGCATGTTGGGAATGGACAGCTCCATCAAATTTGTGAGAAAAATGATAGACAATATAGTGCGTGACAGGACAAAATCTCTTGTGAGTTTCCGTCGCTCCCAATTGCATGAAAAGTACATTGGTTCTCAAGTAATAACATGAATATTACTTCTCGGAGTTACCGATCTCACGGGAAGTTTAGGATTTGCTGGTGTGGGTACTAAGTTCGTGCGAGTAAATAATCGGGTTTGGTCAATTACAAAAATGTTGGTTTGGTGGAACAAAATAGCTCGAACTAGTAAACTCAACACTCACTTCGAGCATACAAGAGAATAGCAATTTTTTCAATGAAAACGTGTCAAATGATCAAGTGACAGAGACAAACGGAGTCTCAGGAATTGCATATAAGAATTAACATTTTAATTGAAAATTAACAGGGAAGATTATTAAGTAGGGAATCAAACGTTGGTGGATCCAAACCTACCTTAACGTCCGCTCTACGAAGCAGCGAAAGATGTGAAAACTAGACTAAATCTAATTAGACATTAACTATATTTAATTTTAAATCACTGCTTCGTAAGGACCACTTAACTTTCGGGTTCGTATCCTATAATTATAAACTGTACCAACTAATTAATGTTCCCAATATAAATCCGACCTCTAAATGCTCGGTTCAACTTAAGTCAATTGCACATGACCTTTTTGTTCAACTTAACTCAAACCTATCTCGAAGAATTAGTATTAAATTCTCATTTGGAGTTTTTACCCTTTAGTTTAACTCATAAATTCCGAAATTAACGTGTTAAATTTTATAATAATCCTCGTTCATCTTACCCCAATCAACAAATTTAACTAGTCATGTTCACGTTCAAAACATATATAAAATTGAAAACCATTTCATTACTAAATTGTTTATGCCAAGGACATATGTACATCACATAAAACAATTTATTTCTCAATTTTCACATTATAACTAGCTTTATTTTTTTTTATTTCGTGTAACTATTCTTTTTATTTTTCTTGAGATCAAAACTTTAATTTATATCTATTCATATTTTCCTAATAAATGATTATACATTTTTTTGAGGTTATAATAATATCCTACTTACCTAATAACCCCTCCCACCCATAAATTTATTTAAGATCAATATAAATTTATTTACGATCACGAATTGGCAAAACTAATCTACTGAAATCGATAATTAACATTCTTACTTAAGAATAAACACGATTAGATACTCTATCAACAATAGTAGAGGACATTTTACTCCATATTATAATATAGTGTCTACACATTTTGTCGTGTGATAGTTGAATAAATTAATATTATTCAATTAAAAAGTATACTTCATATATTAGATAATGTAATAAAAATAGTTTCGTTAATTTTATATTTAAAACTTATAGAAATGTCACATGTACAAAAACATGATAGATTTAGCAGTTATTAATGGTTTGTTATATTTGTAACGTCTTTATCCTTAAATGTTATACTTTTTCTTTAAATAATTAATTATTCAATGTTTTGTGCTTGATTTCCTATAAAATACACACATATAGGGTAGGATATTAATCATGATCCATAGTTAATTAATGGAATTTTTAATTTTGGATATTTTTTGAGAAAAGGTCTTTAAACATATATTATTAACAAAACAAATAGAAAAACCATTTACATTGTTCAAAACAGAAAGGCAATTAAATAAATTTTGTGCCATATTTTTTTTATAAAATGTAGAACATTTATTTTGAATCAAGAGCCATTGAGTTAACCATATTAAATGCCTATGATAACATGTTAATGCGAGTTACACGTTGCAAACTTTGTTGTGTTGTGAAGATTGGTGAATACCATACACATATTTCATATGTTATGATGGAATCTTACAAGTTCCCAAGCATTTTTGCCACAAATTAATAGAATTTTGCAAAGCCATAACCCATTGACAAGACGATGATTCAAGCCGATACCATATTAAATTTTTGGTATTATATATTTTTATTTTTAAAGAGGTAATATTTAGTCTTGGGAAAATTCCACTTAGCTACCCTGTAGTTTACCACTTTTTCACTTACCTACCCCAGCTTTTCATTTTAGCTTCTAAACCCCTTGAAGTTTACAACTTTTTCACTTACATACCCCAACTTTCACTACACCATTTTGTTATAACGACTGCGCACATAGACAACGTGCGCAGTCCTAAGCTAAGCCAAGGACTGCGCACTGTCTATGTGCGCAGTTATAACTTAACGCAAGAACTGCGCACACGAAAGTGCGCAGTCAGGAGCTCAGGACTGCGCACATAGACTTGTGTGCGCAGTCAGTAAAGTTCACTAAAATTGCCCGTTGGTGGGCAACGGTCGGATGTGCAGACGTCGTACATGTTACCGTTGCCATGGACCGCGCACCCAGTGAATGTGCGCAGTCCTTAACTTGTGCCTGCGCACATTTGTGGGTGCGCAGTCATAAACTTTCTGCCTATAAATGGCAGAAAGTTTATGTTGTGGTATTGTAGTATTGATTTTGGATAGTTGTTGTTGTGTTGAGAGGTACAAATTGAGGGTTCACATATACGACTTGTAGAGGCAAATAAACTCATCAACGATCCAAAGACATCGTCACTCGCACTTTCTCGTCCATTGTAAGGTATGTACGTGTGTCCATTGTTTTATAAATCGTTTTATTTCGTGATTATCGTTTGTAAGTATATATATTGTTTTATTTCGAAATAGAATTTAGTGGTTATCGTTTGTTAGTATATATATCATCGTAAGTATATATATCGTTTTATTTTGAAATATAATTTAGTGATTATCGTTTGTTAGTATATATATCATTGTAAGTATATATATATATCGTTTTAGTAATTGGTGATTGTTGAAAACGTAGATTGAAAATGGATCGATCGTGGATGGGAATGGATAGGTCAACAAATGCTTTCAAGAGAGGTGTTAGCAGTTTCGTAATTTTTGCGAGAGAAAATGGTATACAATACGGCCCAGATCGATTCAAGTGTCCGTGTTCGACATGTTGTAATTTTCGTTTCTACGAGATGCCGATCATTTGTACACATTTACTTAGGAAAGGGTTCATGAAATATTATACAATATGGACCGAACATGGCGAAGTGGGAGAAGTCGGGGAGAGCAGTAACCAGGGTCTTCGTTATTCCCCTGTTCACAGTCCCGTGGTTGATCATGTTCATCAGTTCGTGCATGATGTAGACCCATGGCGAGATGTTAGAGTTGAACCACTTGGAGAAGCAACTGATATGGCGATTCAAGTAGATGCTGATGCTGCTAGAGCAACGACGAGAAAGTACAAGCAGTTGGTGGCAGAGATGGAGAAACCATTGTATGATGGTAGCGATGATACAGCGTTGGCCGCACTGCTGCAAATTCTGTCAATCAAACATAAGACGGGGATGACAGACACAGCATTTGACGATGTAGCTGCGTATGTTTCCAGCAAGTTGCCGCAACCCAATGCGCATGTGGCAAACTACGCATCAGCAAAGCAAAAATTGAAGTCAATAGAATTGCCGCTGGTGAAATATGATGCATGTTACCACGGTTGCATATTGTACTACAAAGAGTACATATATTCCACAGAGTGTCCAGTATGTGGAGATTGTCGGTACGAATATGCTGGAAGTTTGACTGTGGCAAAGAAGACATTATGGTATTTTCCATTGGCACCGCGTTTGCAGCGACTATTTGCCGTACCCGAGACGTCTGAGTGGATGCGTTGGCACGGGGAGCGGGAGAGGGTGGACGATGATACACTCGAACATCCAGCAGACGGAGAAGATTGGATTACGTTTGACATGACATACCCGAGTTTTTCAGCAGAAATTCGTAACGTGCGCCTCGCCATTGCAACTGACGGTTTCTGTCCGTTCGGACCAAACACACCGCCTTATAACCTTTGGCCCGTCGTCGCTATCCCGCTAAATTTCCCCCCATCAATGGGAATGAAGAAGGAATACAATCTGCTGACGATGTTGATATCTGGTCCAAAGTCACCAGGTAAATGTTTGAATAATTTTATGAGGCCATTGATCGATGAGTTGCAGGAACTATGGCATCAAGGTGTTCCGACATGGGATGAGTTTAAGGATGAAGCTTTCCAAATGCGTGCTGCAGTGATGTGGACGATTAGCGACTATCCAGGGCTGGGCATGTTGGGTGGAATTCAAACAAAAGGTTACAAGGCTTGTCCTATATGCATGGACGACATTGATTCCACTCATAAACGGGGGAGAACGTCGTACTTGGGTGCACACATGTACTTACATCGAAGGCATCGATTGCGTCGGGCGAGACAGGCTTTTAATGGAACAGTTGAAGAAAGAGACGCGCCTCGTATCTGCTCGAGGAGGAAGTATTTTCATTCATATTGCAAAATGAATATCCAATACAGAGTTTGGACCCGCTGTAACCCAGGGCAACTCGGGAGAAGTATTGTTGGACGCACAAAAGCATATTCTGGGAGCTGGATTATTGGAAGACTCATCAAGTGAGACATGCCCTTGATGTGATGCATATAGAGAAGAATGTGTGCGACAATGTTATGAGCACCGTGATGGGAGTTGGTGGGAAGACTAAGGATGATGAGAAGGCCCGATTCACGTTACAGGATTTGAACGTGCGACCGCATCTTTGGCCTGTACATGGTAATGACGGAAAATGGGTTCTCCCTCAGGCAGGGTATGTTGTGAAGCCAAAAGATCGTGGAGAAGTACTTGACCATCTTAGGATGGTCAAGTACCCAAGTGGGTATGCGGGAAGTCTGAAGAATAAAATCAAGGAAGACAAAAGATTTTACGGGCTCAAGACGCACGACTGTCACGTGTTGATTCAGAGGATATTTCCTATTATGATTCGAAAATACGTCGATTCAGAAGTAGCAGACGTATTGGTCGAGTTGGGAACATTTTTTCAGAAGTTGTGTGCCAGGGAGTTAAAAAAATCCACCCTCATTCAAATGAGAGAAGACATCGCGATGATTCAATGCAAGTTGGAGATGATTTTTCCCCCGGCATTCTTCACAATACAGGCCCACCTACCTATACATCTTGCAGATCAAGTTTTGCGAACTGGACCAGTTCATTTCACGTGGATGTTTCCGATTGAAAGGTATGTGATATTTAAGTTATTGGCTAGTACAGTTCATTTCATCTTAAATGAACTTGAATTTATACTTTAACGTGCAGGCAACTCGGTGAGTACAAGAGAAGTGTGCGTAACATGCGATATCCTGAAGGGTGCATAGCGCAACAATATTTGATGCACGAGTCAGTTATTTTTACTCGCATGTACCTAAATCGGGGTACCTCGTCCATTCCCGACGCGGTGAATGCAACCATCGTACATGACATCTCGGTAGTGTCCTAGTTGATTGAATTGCGTAGCGTCGTTCGCAATTCAAAATTGCCAAAAGATGAGTTGTTTTGGGCCCATTGGACAGTCACGGAGAATTGTGCAGAGATGGATACATTCGTAGACACACATGAAAACTGGTTCAAAAGAAATCACCCCAATGGCAGCATTGAAGATCGGGTCATTTCGTTCAACAAAAAATTCGCAAAATGTGTAAGTGCTCAAATCTAAAATCGCGTGTACTAATTATTTTCTTCGTTCTCGACTAAACCCCATATTGATTGTTATTACAGATGCGAAATCCTGGGTATAAGAATGAATTGACGTTGCTTTCTCATGGACCCCAGAGTTCGAGCATATATTCGCAATGTACAGTCAATGGCGTGAAGTTCGTCTGTCAACGATTAGACGAAAGGCGAGTGAATCAGAATTCTGGAATAATGATAGAAGCGATCGACAAGACATACTTTGGTGTTCTTCTGGACGTATGCGTACTTAAATACCCCCAGAGTTTGCATGTGGTTGTGTTCAAGTGTAGATGGTACGATGAGAGCAGGTTAAGGCATGATCGGGGGTTGATGTCGGTTAACACGACAACCAATTGTCACAGGGAGAACCCTTTCTGTCTTGCCTTAAAGGCGAAACAGGTTTTCTATGTCGAAGATCCGAGAACTGTTCGCGGGTGGAAAGTTGTGAACTTTGTCAACCATAGAGGTTGCTACAACCCGAAGACATTAGCCCGTACAGCCGAAGCCCCCACGTACGAGGTGAACGAGCCTTACCAAGAGCCGAACACGAACAGAATTGAGATTGACAGGCCGGGAGGAATAACAATAGATCTTAGCAGTTTTCAGTTACAAAACAATGTACCGCCCGTTCAAATTGCCGACATACCACCAGACATAGAAGAATATAGTAGTAGTAGTGCATCCGACAACAGCGATATGGAAGGACATGAAGATTATGTATCTGATTGAAAGTGTTGTAATATCGTTTTGAATTGATAATAAATTTCAATGTTTGCAAAATGTGTTCAGTTCAAAAGAAGTGTAAGAGAAAATTTCAATGTTAGAAAAAAGTGTAGCCAAGAGTGTAAGAAAACAGTGTAGAAAAATGTGAGAAAATTTTCTAAGTGTTAAGGACGGCGCACATATGACTGTGCGCAGTCCTTAACAGTTAGAAAATTTTCTAAGTGTTAAGGACTGCGCACAGTCATATGTGCGCCGTCCTTAACTAGTTCAAATTGTTGACCTTTGACTTTGTAGGTCAAATCTATGTTTGACCTCAATTTCTTCAAGTCTCGGTTTATTAATTTTTTGACCTCAAGTCTTGATTTGCCTATAAAATTTGTCGATATTCACTGCGCACAAAAAAATTGTTAAATATCGACTAAAACATAGGAAAAATTGATGATCTTGATATATACACACGTGTCCGCGACTCATCGGGTACTTTATCGATGTTGATTTCTTAATAAAATTATTCAATATTTTACGAGTACACGAGAATCATATATTCGGTCTCATCCGTACGGTTGGATTAATTTTATGAAAAGTGAATTATGAAAATCGAAACCGTAGGATATGCAGAGAATCATGGATTACGTATACACAACAATTTTTACACAAATCGAACCCCGGGATCATAGTCGATGAGGCGACCGAAGTTAAAGTCAACCATAAAAGTCAACCAAATAAAAAACTTATAACTGCGCACTTACTCAATGTGCGCGGTTATAAGTTTTTAAACCCCGATTTCAGTGCATTTATCTCTTATTCTGCGCTCATTATAACCACTCATCTAAAACTAATCTCTCCCATTTTCGATCCTCTCACTTCACGACTGCGCCCGACGACTCCGCCGGCCTCGCTACGCCTCCGCTCCGCCGGCCTCGCTCTGCCTCCGCTCCGCCGGCCTCGCTCCGCCTCGGCTCCGTCGGCTCCAACCGCGTCCACCGTCGGCGACGCCTTGCTCCGCCTCG